>WBMZ01001988.1:24699-196749 GCA_013400975.1 Atrichornis clamosus | reverse complement strand
AGGAGTCCAATTTTTACTTTCTCCTTTGCAATATCTGAGTGCTCTCTCAGAGAGAGTTTATTTTATTTACTATTTCATCTATTTTCAAGCATTGATTTGGGAGTGACTTTCAATGGGATAGGACTGGGGCTTCTGCCAGATTTTTGGAGGGAATTGCTCTACTCAGCACAAACACAGCCATCCACAGAAAAGAACACAAAATCCTTACAATCGACTTTAGTCTCCAAAAGAGTTGGAAGGCTTCAAGAGCAGCCCCTCTATGGTCATTGGGGAGCCCAACAGCAAGAACAGAAGCTGGAAAACCCCTCCCCACCACTTGTTGCTTCTTATATATTGCTTTCTCTTTAGCTGATTTTCATTGCTTTGTCCTTTCTGTACTCCTGTTCATATTAAAAGGGAAAAAAAAAAGCAGGAAAAATAAGAGCCTCTTTCCACAGATGGTTTAAGGTAAAGGAAAAGTTGATCAGCAAACATAGGTAAGATACAGGCAGGAACTTCTGAATTCAGTGACAATTGGCCCCATTTCATCTTACACATTGGGTCAATACTTAACTACCACACTTGGAAACACATAAATCACTCATGTCAGTCCCACCCTAAAAACATCCCATAACTCTAAATGTAGTCTCCTTCCACACCTAAAACAGAATACCAAACACAAAGAAAAGAGCAACCCATGAAACAAGCAGGCAAACTAATGCAGCCATTCCTTCAGGAAAAAAAAGCAAGTAGGATAAACTCTCCAAGCCCTCACAAAAGGAAAGCCTGCCTGGGACAACAGCCCCAGCAAAAAATTCCCTATAAAACGAGCAAATATACCTATAGCTGCACTACTACCTCATTAGATATGGCATCCACTGGTGGTTTAGAGAAGCCAAAGCCAAATGCTCCAAACTTACCCACTCCTTGCCTGCCTATATATAGATTATCCTGATTTTTTATCCCTTGCAACTGCTTCCTGATGAGTGAATGTGTTAACCCTTCCCTTGCCACACCCAATGAAGCTCCTGACTGTTGGTTCCTGCTCTTCAGCTCCACGGATCATTTCCATGGCTGTAATGATCATGACGAACCTCAGCTACGTTACTGGTTTGTCAGATATAGGAAGGTGTTGACAAGAACCAAGAGATTGCTTGATTGTTGAAAATACCTTTGTGAGAGATTTTAAGAGCTCCTCTCACTCACATTAAAATATTAAATGCAGGGGTGATAGTGAATAATATTTCTATTGGAGGTAATAAATATGATTTTAATGTAGCATTAAAGGTGTATCAAGAACCAGTGACTTGGCACTGAAGTCAAACTAATTTAAATGAAGAGTCAAGCTTGTGATTTTAAGTGTAAGGCTGATTAACTGGGAAACAAAATACCAGGTGGCAAACATTCCCCTTGATGTCTTCAGGTCAAGAGATGTAGAACAAATGACTTCAGACAAATACAGCCAAACTCACTTTTAAGATATTTGACAGCATTTAGACCTGCCTTTCCACCTACCTTCAGTGACAACGTGCCATAGTTGTAATAGAGAAACCTGCACTGAGGTCACTCAGGTGGTTTGTGCTCATACCACTCAAAAGTAGACTCTTTGGATGTACTTTTTAAATCAGCCTGCACAGATCTTAGTGTCGTGGCTGTCCAGCAAGCTTCTGCATCTCTTTGCCTGCAGTTCAATGAACACTTGTCCTGCACAGGACTAGTGAGCGTGCCAGCCTGCTCTGCTGCACCCTGCACCCTCCTGCCAATGTTACTTGCATCTGTGTCAGGAAAATGCCTTTCCAGTTCCTGGTGCTGCTGTCCCAACAGATATAAAGTCTCAATTAGGGACCATCTCAATCGACTTGGTGGGATAAGCAAACACATGTTGGAGTACTGGATCTTGCTGTTCTGGGACAACTTGTGCTCTAGGACCAGTAGGGTACAAATGACAAATTTTCCACGTGCATCTTCCAACTTTCCTCTGTGCAAGAGGTTTGGCCCATAGCCATGGGATCATGGCAAGCTTCCACAGGGAAAACTCACCACAGGGAAACTGTAAACTGTACTCTCCTATAGACTTTGGCGGAAGGGTCTTGATGCAGACTCTATACAAAATAAACTTTTCTCAATACTGTGGTTTAACCCTCCCTGACATTTATTGCCCTCTCAGGTCTCTTGACTTTCATTTTGCAGGATTAGACAAGTCAGGCTTTCAGATTTCTCTCTGAAGGCCTTCTAATTTCCTGTCTATTTTAGAAACCCTTTAAATCTTGTTTGGCCCACAGGAATCTTTCTTGGGCATCACGTACCCCCGTGTGCAGAGGGGCAGTGGCAGCCTCAGCAGTGCCTGCCCTCCACAGGCTGTGTCTCAGCTTACAGGCCTTCACCTGCATTTCTCTGTGTCGTGATTGCACCATGTTACACATCCCAGCCCTTCTCGCTCAGTAACTGATCCAGGTCTTCACAGTGTTCTGATGTTTCCAACATCTGGAAGCAAATGTCCCCACCCGGGCCTCAGCAGAGCACTTATACTCTGTCCTGTTACATTCTCTCAGAATACCAGGGAATAAGATCTTCCACATTCTTCTTAGTAAATAGATTTCAAATGTATTTCGTGACATTTTCCACTTTCCTTCATATCTTTCATTATTTCCTCTATAAAATGTGTCCCACCGCCCTGCCATATAATTAATTCAGACCAGCAAGCCTCTCCTTGAGCTGCTTGTTACCTCCTTTTCAAATACAAGTCTTACATTTAGGTTGGATTTTGTGGATTCTTTTTCTCTCCTGCTACTTTTCCTGATTTGGTAGGTCCTCACAAAATCCTTAATGAGAGATCTGCAGTTTCACGTGCCAGTTCTCAACAGGATTTTTGAAAAGGACTGCAGCCGCATTGCTTTAATTCCCTTCTGTGTGCATCCATGGATTTATTCACATTTACATTCAAACAATTCTTGTTTGCCAAGGAAAATATGATCCCATATTGGCAATAGTCTTCATTGAAAATGAAGGAGATTATTTACCTCATATTTATAACATATATAGATAAACTTTAAAGCTATCCAGAAACACATCCCTGTCCTTTTTTAAACCAAACTCACGTCTTCTTTACTTTTTCTTCTTCTTTCTTATATAGCCAATGATTTATTTATTACTGTTTCAGCTTCTTTTTCATGGCCTAATTCTCTTTCACACAGGACATTCTCACTCTTTTTTTTGCCTGAACTTTAAACTGTAGCTTTCTTTTAGCACAGCTCTTCTCCCACTCCCCCTAAGCTCCCTGCTTGCCTGCTAATACTTTTTCAGGCAGTTATTTATCTATTCATGTTTTATTCTCTATACTTGAGACAGAGGCCCCACTTTTTTTTTTTTTTTTTTTTTGCACTTTGAATATGTCATTTTGATTGAAAACCACTAGGAGGAAGCATTCAACAAGTTTCCCTGTCCAGATGTAGATCCCAGTCTTAATTTTATTAAATTCAAGTAGTTTTTAGCAGGAACAAAGGGGCCTGCTGGGTCACAGATCCCCTTACAATTGCTGTGGCACATAATCCCTTGAAGGTATGTGTGACTATTAACCTTCCAGTCAAACTGGTTTCTCTGCTCCTGCTAAAAGCAGTTTCATGACTCCATCCTCTGAAGAAGAGAAGCCAGTTCTAATTTACAAGTTAATTTCCCCCTGAATATTCTATTTGTCTTTTAAGCATTTTTCTCCCTCTCTCATATTTTCCCACCTACTTTATTCTCTGAGAGTTACGATGCATCCTCTCAGCTGTTGTTTCTAGGCTGAACAAACTGAACTTGAACCTCTTCTCATAGTACAGATTATTGCCCATCCTAGCATTGCTTCTCTGCACTTGATCCAGTTTTAATTCACAGCTCTTGATTTGCAAAGGTCTCTGGTGAATGGGAGGAAAGAATGTCGCCTTTCTTTCAAGCACAATAGGATTTTCATACCATGCAGCTCCATCAGTTTGCCCAAGAGCTGAGAAATACTGAACTAAATTATTCATGTGGTTCAATTAATGATAGTCTCAATGGTAAAGTCAGTCTAGCCTATGTTACAGGTCCTGTTTGTTGCTGAAGAAAATAGCCTTTTTTTCACTTGTTTCATTGTCTTTTTTTTTTTTTTTTGCCCCCCCTTTAGCTCCCTTAACTGGTTTGCGGATATTCAAGGATTTCCCGTTACTTTGATTTCTTGAGAAAAATGTGTGCACTTTAGGTGAAGAAATGAAGCCTACTACAGCGAGATGCAGATGTTTTGGAATTCTCATTTTCTTCATTGATATATTTATTGTTCCACAGTTCTATCAAAGGAACAAACTGAAACATCACATTGTTGAGCTGGTGTTTCTTATGGGCTGCCAAAGGGAAAAGCTCTCAGGCCTCAATTTTTTGTTGTCTCTAGTAATAACCTCTTTAAAAATGCAATAATTTGAGGTAAAATTTGTAAGTGATACATAGTTTATGGAAAAGGTAACTGTTGAAGAAGCCAGGCTGTTAATGCAGCCTGGCTAAAACAATAATGTAGATTCATTGTTAGATTTATTTTGTATTTGGAGGAATTGTTTGATTTATTTTGTGTTTGAAGGAATAGAGTCCCTGTGTTCCAAAGGGATGGAGCTGTTGACTTCCCTGGTACAACACAGATTCCCTATGCACCTACCTTAAAAGCTGAGGGAGTATTAGTCAAAACTAATTGAAGATGCTACAGTGCCAGGAATGGCTAGGAGAAGCTAAGGAAATGCCACAGATTAAATTAAAAGGTTCTATAAATATTATTTATTTGCATTGGTCTTCAGACAATACGAACTGCAAAGTCTCATTATTAGGTGTAATTTACCACTCATAGTAAAAGAGAATTTCTGTCCAAAAAGCTCACAATCTGAAGAGGTGGAAAAGACAGGAGAATGAAGCGCCACAAGACAGGATATGTAACTGTTACTGTAGAGAAGACAACGTGCTGCAGGTAGCCAGCAAAGTGCACAGAAGGTCCCACTCAATCACAAAACCTGTGTTCTTCCCTGGCTGAAGTCTGTGTGGAGCGAAAAGCTCACCCAAGCCTTGCCAGAACCTGCCAAACTCAACAGTAATCACCCAGCTGCAACCTTGCAACTAAGAACAACAAAAAGCATCTTACACTAAGGTGTTTAAAGTTT
This sequence comes from Atrichornis clamosus, assembly GCA_013400975.1. NCBI lineage: Eukaryota > Metazoa > Chordata > Aves > Passeriformes > Menuridae > Atrichornis > Atrichornis clamosus. The sequence goes on along the minus strand of WBMZ01001988.1, from coordinate 191,614 downwards.
AAGTAAGAAATTAAAATGACAGGGGTAATTTATGACTGCATCTAGTGCACGACAAAGGAAAACACAGCAGTCCTCAGACAGCAAAGTGCATCAACAGGAAGTATCTCCAAAGTACATGTACAAAGGACAAAAGATTTGAGTGTTTTTTTGGGCATGTGTTTTTCTGAGAAGCCCAAGCTGTAAGGACATGAAGATAAAGGACTTCATAAGGAAAATGTGGTGAGATGAAAGACTGTGAGATATCATCTGCACACATAGTTCCATGAGAAGTAGAATTTATGATTACGTCATTAGTCTTATGTTAACCCCAGACCCAAGTGCTTCAACCCAGATTTCCTAGTGCCCACATTACCCATAATTTGGTTTCCTCTAATCTTGGCAGGAGAGAGAAAGCTGGTTCTCCCATCAGAGAAGCACAGGCAGAAGGGGGAAAGGTTCCTACCTCCAACCTGCTTTAGGTCCCAGCCTCATTCCATGGCCACGGATGATGTTCACCACCATGACCAAGGACAGCTCTGATGAGTCCCACGTGGAGCTCCCCAGCCTGGGTTTCTGGTGTCTAAGGGAGGGGCTGAAGTGATGCTACCAATTTCCAGCCAGTGGAAATGCTTATTAATGTCTCTCTTCTTTACCACATTGTCAGGAATGAACTTGAACAAGAAACTTAACCATTAGGTGAAGTTTGAAGAAAGTATGCAATAAACACAATTTTTTATGGGGTGACTGACAGCACAATTGCTTTCACCTTGCTGCCAGAAGAAACCAGATTAAAAAAATAATGCTCACAGACAAAACATAAAGCAAAGTTTTGCTCTGTTCAGTACAAGATCAGCAATATTAAGAGTTGTATTTATTATTTCATTAAACTTCAGTAACACAACTACAATAACACACATGCCATGGTTTATTCTGTAAATCGATCCTATGGGAAGAAGTCCACTACACTGTGGCATATCTGTGGATCATGCAGGGTCTATGTTTGTGGCACATCTGTCCCCAAACATAAAAAAAAAGAAGATTTAAAAAGCAACAGCCGTTTGCTAAACAGGTTTATAATTATAGTATCAATTAGGAATGGACAAAGAGTAAATTTTAGCTCTTTTCCATTCCTCAGTTTATACTAATTTTGACATTCATTTTCTGTTCTCCAGTAGATCCGTGGGTGCTTGGACTTTTCTCTGCCTCCTGCGCTGGGGAAGTTTCAGCAGAGGTTGTCTATCAGTGCTGTGAACACATCACAGCACTCAGGTACTGCGGGACCTGCTTTGCAGCGGGATGCGCTTGATCAAACAGATCCAAAACCTTTCTGTGAACATGTAGATATTGAAGAAAACACAGCAGAGCCAAAGGCCACGGTTCACCAGCAGCCACAGTTAACTGATCACCACCTTGGTGACTTGGTTTCACGGGGAGGCTGCCTCAGCTGACACGTATGTACAACACCGTCTTCTGTGAACATTTAAAAATACTCTTAACAACTTTGTCACTGATTATTTAATGTCTGGAGATTGTTAATTACCTGTTATTTCTCCATTCTCAACGACGAGATTGCCACTACTGTCTCTTGTGGCAATGTCATATGATGGAGGAATGGATACCAAGGACGAAGTTTCAGACTTGTTGGGACTCCTACCATAGTTTGCACGCATCATAGATGCAATAAGTCCTTCTTTTTCTGGAGCAGCATCTCCCAGAGTGTCAGTGCTGCAAGTTCTGTGGTGGTACAGGTAGGAAGCCTGTTTTAGGAGGCGCAGGAGCAGGTGACTCCTGTAGGCACGCTGGATCACCCTGGCAGACGCTTCCTCTTGTCTCTGTCTGAGCGTAGTGGATATTGGCTCATAGGATTGTTTGGACGGATTGGCAGCCATGAATTTCTCCTCCATTTGTATTTTCAGAGAATCCAGCACCCCAGAATCTCCTAACACCCTCTTGGTAAAAGCAAACAGGATATCCAAGTAGTGTATCTTGTCCCCACTGACCACAGGCAGGTCCATTGCTGTGAGTTCAACTTTGTTAGGTTTTGGTACACGCAAAGGCTCAGACAGAGCATCTGCAAGGTCTGAAAGTGCAGAGACACTTATAAACTGAGTTGCCTCAGGATCAAACTTCTCCCAGACTTCATAAAAGATGTCAAAGTCATCTTCCCCTAAAGGCTCTGTACTTTCCTCAGTGGCAACGTTGAAGTTCTCCAGAATAACAGCTATATACATGTTTACAACAATGAGAAATGATATAATGATGTAACTTACAAAATAAATAATACCTATGGCAGGTTTACCACATTCACCTATGGTACCATTAATGTTTGGATCACAGAGTGGTGGCCCAGTGTTTAAAATAGGGCTGAGAAGACCATCCCAGCCAGCTGATGTGGTGATTTGGAAGAGACAGAGCATGCTGTTAGCAAAGGTTTGGAAGTTGAACATATCGTCAATGCCACCTTCCATCTTCACATAGGCAAAGTTAGCCATGCCAAAAATGGCATAAATGAACATGACCAGAAAAAGCAAGAGGCCAATGTTGAACAGAGCAGGAAGGGACATCATTAAGGCAAAAAGCAGAGTTCGAATGCCTTTGGCTCCCCGGATGAGTCTCAGTATTCGTCCAATCCTGGTCAAGCGAATGACCCTGAGGAGTGTGGGTGGCAAGAAATGTTCGAATGCTTTGCCAATGCTGGAAAGGAGTAAGGCTGAAATGGAAAAGGTAACAAGTGGTTAAAATATCACATTTCTGCTTGGCTAGTAAGTAGGATGGAATGATATCTGCACAGTTCAGAAATATCTGATGTATGTGTGTCAAGCCCTATCAGAATAACCCTTAGAAGAAGCTGCATTGAAAAAACAGTTGTAGAAATCAGCAATTATGATTCAGCCATCAGAAGAGAGTATCTGTTGCACTAAGGATGACAAGCACCTTTCTGTGCACAACTTAAAATATCCATATCAGTTGCCACTTGGTGACTGAGGGTATTCTTTGACACTGGTTGCATGAATACTTCAGCAGGTGCAGGTTATGTACTTATCTTCTACATTTGGCTTCACTTCTGACACTACAAAGCTAAACTATGAAAACAAGATATGATACAATGTCGTGGTCATCATTTATATAATGTAGGCAAGGTATAAGCAAACACAGGCATGAACGTGGAAATTGTGCGTGCCACTCTGCAATGGCTTTTGGTGCATTCAGGGACAGAGTTACACATGAATGTTCTTTTTTCTTTGTTTGAATGAAAAAAATGATGTCTAATAGCACTAGAATAGGCTTTGCATTTCTAAGCTTAGCTGTTTTGGATATCTTTTTCTGGATTTACAGTTCAGAAACTTGACTTCTCAAGAAAGAGACATAGAATCTTACTTACCCAAAACATAAGTTATACTAAAGAAATGAGATACCTTTCTTCCCCTGAATGCCTATTGCTAGTTAGCAGTACTAGCCCTAGGAACAGCTAAACTGGTAGGAAGCTCAAATTTGCAACAGAGCACTTTACCCCATTCTTCCATTGTAATCCCTTCAAATAAAAACTAAAACATTTTTGGTCATCTTTTCTATCCTGTTACACAGTGTGAAACATTATTTTTAATCAGCAATGCCTGAGTTTCCAGAAACTGAATTCTATAGGCTATAATCTAATTCCAGTCTTCCTGTTATCTATATATATTTAAGTCATTTGTCAAAAACACAGATGACAAAACCCAGCAATTTGATCTGATTGAAGATTTCTTAGTTGGCACTAAAACTGTGATAATGGAAATTATCACACCATGTGATACTGCTATGATGGGCTGTTCATTCTGTATTTCAGATGAGAAAAAAGCCCCTAAAGAACCATAATACATAAACAAATATATGTATTTATATATAAGTATATATACACTTTTACTAAAAGAAATTTTTAAAATCTCATTTAATTGTACTTAATAAAATTAGGGTGGGGATTTTACTTTTTTTGTTTTCCTTAAGACTTTACAGTATTATGACTTATATTTCAATTACCATTTGCAGTTGACAAATTTTTTTTTTTACTAAAATGAATAATAACTGATTTAGTAAAGAATTTGCCAAGCAATTTTACTCACCAACAAGTGACATGATAACAACAACTAAATCAAATATGTTCCAGGCATTTGAGAAATAATACTGCCTCAGAGCCAGAAATTTCAGCACACATTCTGCAGTAAAGATGGTAACAAACAGTATATTGATTTTGTTGAGGACGTTGGTCTTCATTTCACTTTGTTCATAGGTTTCCACCATCATCGTGACCATGTTGAGGCAGATGAGAACCATGATGACAACATCAAAGGTTTGGCATGTTACAATGTCAAAAAGGAAACCTTGGTATTTGTTCTAGAGGGGGAAAAATATATATCTGGCATCAGTTATGAAAGTAAGGAGTAGTCTTGTGTACATGTTTCCAACAGCTTCAGTTTTTATGTCACAAAGTCACTCAACTGCAATGAAGTTGGAGAAATTGGTGAAAGGTGGAGTGTAAAAATGACATTAAAAATCCCATCCCATCCTGAAGTTTAATCAGTTCCAAGGTGAATATAAAACCTAATGACTTTTATGCAGTGAACTTAATAAATATTTCACCTAAAAAATAATTGCTTGATCTTTTTGGTGTAGAACTGAGTTTAGAGCACTGTGTATCAATATAAAGACAGTGTAACTTATATGCAATATATAAACATAGGCACTTTTCAGTGAATTAAACTGCACTTTTTGCAACGCATTTTACTTTTTCAAAACTCAGTCTTACCAGTGGTCTTGGGATGGGCTTTTGAGGCTTTTTGGATCCCAACTTTTTCATTGCATTGTAGTATTTTTTCTGTTCTTCTGTCATAAAGATATCTTCCCCACCTAAGTATACAAAGAAATGCCACTGTTATTTGGTGACAAAGCAGCACTATTGTACTCAGAGTGCCTAAAATTCTGGGAATTGACATTCCTTCCTTTTTCACACCTTGCTGGTACTGGCCCTTTTCATATCATGCAACTGTGTCCAAAAAATCAGAGTGGCACAAATCAGACATTCACAGAGCAGAAGTCCTGGGGTGAAACTCAGCTCACTCAAAAAGTGCAAAAACAAAGGACCTACTGAAAAACATGGACAGGAACAAATTTTTTCCTGGCCTCCCACATGCTGGGCTTGTTGAATATCCAAAACACTCATTAGAGCTCCTGTAGCAGACCAGTCTCTAAATAATGAGTCTCCCGTCATGCTCAGTTCCCAAAAAGGAGTGAAATTTTAAGAGCATTCAATATGTCTGGGGAAGAGCTAGGTGTTCAGGTTTTAGGGGAAAAGAAAGGAGGAAGAAACTCACCCTGAGTGTTATTTCTGGTAACTTAATTACTAATGCTCTGGTAAATGCCAATAGCATTTTTAGTTTCTATGTATAGGACCTGGTTCTTTAAATACAGCTTTGCTCAAAATCAAAGCACAACCAATATACTTATCTTTTTCTTTTGTTGGTTGAAGTTGTCAATAATTACACCAACAAAGAGGTTCAGGGTGAAAAAAGATCCAAATATGATGAAGATTACAAAGTAGAGATACATATACAGGCTGTGCTCCATCTGTGGCTGATCATTTTTCTGCAAGAATGAGAAGCAACTTGAAAAATAACCAATAACAACACAGGCCCAATTCAGAATAATCTTCATATTGCAGATCCTCTCAAAAATTGATTCCAGGAGGAACTAAGATTTATAGCCTTACTGCTAATTCTGGCAAAATTGGTACAGTTTAAAACTACTGGTAGTGCATAAGACCAGGTTTTTTTTGTATATGACAGCTATGGAAGAGGAATGAAATGTAGGAAGAGAGTGACAATCATAATATCATGACTAGAATCAGAATTCTGGGACCCTATAGGGATGCTGACCACTGTCCGTTTGGAATTAGACTTGAACCTTACAAAATGATGCACCAAGTAAAACACTAACCAGAAAATACGGCTGAGAACAATAGTGCTACAAAGTGTTTACGCTGTGAAAACTTGTTAGCTTGATTTCTTTTGCAATGCTTGTTTACATGGTTTCTGGATAAATCACTGCAGAACAGGATAATTTCATTCATACTGAGACTGAATACATCTGTGCTGAGAAAACTGTAGAGCAAGACTTAGTCTTTGACTAGTGGTGAATGAGGTTTCCATTTTTTTTTTTCACTGATTGTTGTGGGTTTTGTTCTTTTTCTTTTCAGACCTGTCTTAAAATTCCACCATTTGCAATTGATTGAGGCCCTACTAAAATAAACAGAAAGTTACTGAATTGAATATTCTTGGCATGATTTTCACAGACATTTCAGAAGCAAGAGTTCTTCCAATAAGAACAGCATCTGTACATTGCTGAGTACATGAAAAATCAAGGAAACTAGAAGTCAAATTCCAAGATATTGCCATTAAAAAGCTTGGCCTAGATATGTTGTTGGGTTTTTTTCTCTTCTTAGCAAAAACTTCTGTGATGGTTATTATGAATAAAAGCAAAATCAGAACAATAAAAACTAACTTTTCAAATTGAAGAACAGAGAAGAAAAAGATTGAAACATGCACACAAAAACATTTCATTATATGAAAATGCTATTATTAGTGTTTTCATATTTATATATTTTTAAATATTTATATAGAATTATATTTTCATATATAATGTTAATAATATTATAATATTAAAATAATATTAACATTATTTCATTCCTTTGAAGTCATAATGAAATTAATAATGCATTTACAGAAAGCAGTAGCATTAGTAAAAAGTATGGTTTGAATACAACGACTGACCTCTCGTGAATCTACTGCTGCATACATGATGTCCATCCAACCTTTAAATGTTGCCTAGAAGGAGAGATTATGGAAAACGTGTTGAACTTTGACCACAAAAGTCTTCCCATAATTTGCAATATCCAAATGACACTGACTGGAGCAAGAGCCTTTGGGATGTTCGCACGCACGAAGCACCAAGCTCTGGCTGCTGCTGGGTGTGTGGCCTCCCAGCCTCGTCAGGATATCAAAGCTTTCAAGGGTGGGACAGAACACTTTGTCCTAGGATTCTGACAGGGCACACCTTCATCAGCATGGTACTAAAGGCCCTGCAACCCTCATGGCTGAACAAATCCGTATTTTGACAAAATAGGTCACTATTGGCTCAGATTTCCTTCCGAGATTGACTCCAGCTCTCAGGATCATGAACCTGCAACAGCACTTTCCCACCAAATGTTACTTTATCCCCTGGAAAATCACAGCAGGGTCTCATCTATCCCCCTTTTCCCATTTGTGTGCATGAACTGGCAGCTACAAGAGAAGATTAGCTCCTTGCATCACCCACAGAGACAAGTTAGGATTTGAAAAAATGTCAAGCCTATCTGAGAAGGTGCTGGCTAGTGAGGGCAAGCAGCACTTACCACCTGAAGTAGAGCCAGGTAGCCAGAGCCAACATTATCAAAGTTGACTTTAACGTTGATCCAGAATATTTTTCCGGTGTTATTATACATCTCACAGTCTGTTTTGTTGTCGATCAAGCTATTTAATTTGGAATTATCTTCTGTAAGATTGACACATTTCCCAAACTTCCCAGCAAAGAGATTCACTCCCATGATGCTAAAGATGAGCCAGAAGATGAGACAGACGAGCAGAACATTCATGATGGAAGGGATGGCTCCCACAAGGGCATTGACCACCACCTTGGAGGAAATGGGAGAGGAAAAATACACTTCAAAAAAGCTGAGCTTGGGTATCAATAAGTAGTCACTCAGTCATCTCTGTAAAAAAACCCTGATGTTTTCCATGTAAATACTAGTCACAACTGGCAGGGGGACCTTGAACAGTGTCTATAGTATCTCTTAGGCTTTCAAAGCAATAGTTGACACTTCTTGGTCTGCTGTGAGACCCTACTACATAAATTTACACACTCACATTAAAATGTGAGTCCACCCTCTTTTTTTGACCTTGTCTTGGTTTTGCACTAGGAGACAGTCCACGTGTTTCTTTGTTTTAAACTTTAATAACAAAATTTCTGAAGTATTCATCCATGAGCGCTAGAGTGGAGGACTATTTTTAAGACTGTCAAAAGTAGTTTTTAAAAGGGCCATTAATAACTGTCCTCTAGTAATTTCCTACATTTATTATTTCTAGTGTATTGTGACGGTGTCTGGGGTCTATAACCATGAGCTAGGTACTTTTTCTGTGTTAGGTGCTGTACAACCACTGGAAGTGTCCATGTAGATTTTCAATATATACTAAGAACAGAACAGATTGCTTCATAAAATTGGGTAAGGGAATGATGGGAACATTTCTTCAAATTTCACAGTGAAGGCAATGAACTCATCTATGAGGCAGCAAAGAAAGACCCATCAAATACTCTATAGACAAACACACTTGCTTTTTGAAAGAAGTCTATTTGAAACAATAATTTGAGCAAAGTACCTTTTAATAGTCTACAGTTTTCATAAATCAATCCAGTAAAAACTTGCAGAAGGGAAGTGACTTCTTCCTCTGTGTTAGCTTGCCATCAGACTTCAAAAATTATAATTGTGCTCACAGTTCTTATTCTCTATTTTATTTTTATCTATCTCAGTAAGACAGAAATTATTGACCATCAAATGGAAGAAAGTTCCACCTAGGCTGGTTTTAGTTTCAACAGCACTTAGGATCAATCACTCCAGGAAGGTCTACAAGGAACATCCAAGTTCAGAAAAGTGCAGCCAAGGGGCTCTCTAAAAACTCATTTTATAGTTCCTAAACTGAACTCAGGGTTAACATGTGAACTTCATAAAGACACAGCGATGAGTTACAAACGTGTTATGTGCTTATCAGTTCCAGTTTGCAATCAGTCTTACCCTCATTCCCTCAAATCGTGACAATGCTCTCAAGGGTCTCAGAGCTCGGAGAGTCCTTAGAGATTTCATGGAGCCAGCTGAACTGTCCAAGAGATTTATTAAGGAGACCTGAATGGGAAGGCAAAAGAAAGTATTAGCATTGTCCTGTCATCTGTTTCCTTTATTTCTGTCAAAAAAAAACCCCAAACCAACAAACAAAACGAAATCTCCCTGTACTTTCAATGCCTGGAGTGCCATATCCTGATGCCATTGCTACAGGAGGCAAGAGCACCATCTGAAATTTGCATCCAGAAAATAATCAGGGATTCTGCTGCTAATCCTGTGTAGAAACAGCAATGGCAGAACTCACATCTACAATAAAGAAGTCCAGCCAGCACCAGGCGTTGGTGAAATACTTCTTGAAGCCGTAAGCCACCCATTTCAGAAGCATCTCCAGAACAAAGATGAAAGTGAACATTTTGTCAAGAAACCCCAATATCATTTGAACTGTTGCTCTCTTATGCATATGGATATCTTCAAATGCCTGAAATCATAATACACAAGTGGCAAAAGTCAGAAATGAACCTTATACAATTAAAGTCAAGCAACATTAAGACTCCTTTGTCATTCAATTTGTTTTAATACAGATCTGAACACCATCTGTTACTAAAATATATGCCAGTTGATAAAAAGAAAGAGAAGAGACAGGGAGAATTATAATTTCTCTATATAGTACAGCCCTGTGGATGCATCCATCATGCAAAATGAAATCCTTGGAGGATAGTATATATTTTTAGAAGTTTGTGTCAAAATGTTTATCTGTTGAAGAGAACTAAGTACATTTTTTTTTCCAAGTACTAAGAGTAATTTCTTTGTTTTAATGGTATAAAACCTCCTTAACATTTCACAACTGTGACATAACTTCCTGAGAAAAATCCAGTATACAGCCAGAATAGAAAGAGCTTCTGAAATTTATAGATGTATTATCATTTTAAAAATATGAAAAATAAATTTGAAATAATTGAAATAGTGAATAAATTACTACTATTTAAACACTCTCCTTTTTTCTCCTTATGAGTTCAAAGATATTCACCACGTGTTCTGCTAAAAAGCGCTTCTCTGTGTGCAAATTAAAGCCAAAAATTCTTCTAAGTAGATACATTAAAATGTGCTATACCAACCAGGGCTCCGCTGCTCAGAAGAATCATGAATATGATAAAGGTTTCAAACCAAGAATGCTCAACAATCTGGTAGCAGGTTTTTCTCAGATTCCACCAGGTTTCTCCTCCAAACTTTACAGCACTGCCCACGTAACAATGAAAGTACCGAACACAACCTGAAAGTGAGAGACAGCAGTGAATGCATGGAAGGAATGTACATGAACGTGAAGAGATGGCCAAGAAACTTCTGGGGACAAGGAAAAGTCAATGGTCACAGTAACTGCATCATTGGTGGTGGTTTTCCGTTTCTCCATGAGAAAAAAAAATGAGGTAACATCTAGTTTGCTTTGCCTTGTAGCTCCTATTTATATACACATAAAGTAGGTGAAGCCCCTTTGGACAACTTTCCATTATTTCAGGATATTTCTGAGACACTGGACAGGCTCTCACTGACCTGCTGTTTGGGCACACAAAACTTTGAGGCCATGGGAAGAGTCTTGATGTGACAAAAGCCCTTCTCAGTTTCTGTTTGGAAAGCAGAGATGAGATGCCCCTGAACAAAAAGGCTTAGGAACAGAGGAGGTAAACAGTTGTCTTCAATATTGCAACATTACACTGTGCCTTGCAAGGGGTATTCATTTACTTATTTGCTTCTGAATGTATGGAGTGACTGATTTTATATCATATAACCTGAAAAAATACATCATATTCTAGCTCATACATAGATTCCATAAAAGAATACATCTCCTTTCCAGCTCACCAGATTCCTTTCCACAGCAGAGAGTGATGCCAAGGCCACCTAACGTTTTCTGATCACCCGTTTACAATATCCTAGGTTTGTTTACTTATTAATTTTTCCATGAATTTACTCACTTTGGATACCTTTTTCCTTTCAGTATTCCCTGCATGAATTCCTGTTTTCACTATGGCAAACTGAGTCAGTCAGAAGGCTTCTGTCAGTTCCAGGCATGGAAAAAATTATGTGTATATGTACAAAATCTTATACCCAAATTATATAGCATCTTATATATATATCATATATATGATAGGTTATAATACATGTAAAAAATAAATTTATATTATTTTTATTTCAATATTCTCCAGTAATGTGGATCTGGAATGTGAGCCAGGGAATGGCACTTGCACAAGATAAAGACTTTGCAGGGGCAGGGGCAGGGGTGAAATCTGTGTTAGGTACAGATTTGTTGCCCCTTCAGTTGATTTCTCTAATGGTTTAGTTACAACAGACACATTCCAACCAGGGACTACAAAGGACAAAAGAGGACATTTCAAGTTTCTTCTATGAAGCGGGGAAAAAAAACCCCAAACCCAACGGTATTTCTTTTGTTCTAATGTCTGCACTGGCACAAAAATGCCATCCATTAAGTAGTTTAAAAAAACCCCAACAAAATGTAGCTCAGAAATCTGTCTTGTTTATTATTAATGAAATATTTGTGGGGTTTTTTTCTGGAGAAATCAAACTAGATATAGTGGTTCTCCCTCAGGATTTACAATGTATAACATAATAGTAAAAATATGTATATTATTACTACACAGAAAATACTTTGCATTCAGGTTATAACACCCCTCTAGCTTCAGATAATTCACTGTTATTGATTCAATCCTAAAACTGTGGATTACAAGTTTCATTGACACAAAATACACACAGGAAAAAAAAAAGTCAGTTCTGCAGAACACAGCAAATTTAGGATGGGAATAATTAGAGTCAGATTTGATTTTCCTGTGTTCTAACCACATAAAATATCCAGGATATGGTGTTTGAATGGGAAGGCAGTGATGGAGGAAAGGGTCTGCCTTTGTGAGGGGAGGAGGAAGGCAAGCTCAGAGCACTGTGGGACCTCTGGCTGGGCTGTACGTGTGCACGGCTGGAGAAGTTCCTCCTGCTCATTTTGTGGTACAGCACAGATTGAATAAGTGGAAGAGAATTGAAGAAAATGAATGGGAGATGGGGAAAATGGAGGATGAAATGGTGGGTGGAAATGGTGGTGGCCAGCCAGGCTCACTGAGTGAGCCGAGACCGAGTTGGAGGACCAGGAAGGAATTCCAGTTATAATTTGTTTGATATAATACCCTCACCCACCAGTGCTTTAACCCCAGCATAGAAGGCCACCAGATTTGTCAGGAGTGATATTATGAAGGCCACATGTTGTTATATATTAGCGTAGGAAGAAATCATAAAAGTACCGAACACATCCCAGAACAACTTGCAAAGACGGATGTTGTGTGATGATTTGAGAAGAGATTCTCAGGGTATTGGGGATGCTCTTTAAGGTCCCTTCCAACCCAAGTCATTCTACGATTCTATGATCATCATCTTCTAGAAATTCAATTCATCCTAGCAGCTTCTCTCTGCTTGTTTCACTCCTTTGTTTGTTACATAGATTGTTCATGAATTGCTATTCAAGGAACATTTTTACTGCTGCAAAGTATTAATAAATCTAATATGCCAAGTGCCTTGTCCCAGTGGCCATTGCCAGGTGAGACTTGGTCACATACACTTCTCTTATGTTAAACCCCCAGAGTGACTTGGTTGCTGTCCAACAGAATGAAATCCATCTCACTTCACTATAATAATCCTATTTTTTTTTAATAAGATCTATGCCCAAGCCTCAGTTGGAAGCAATTGGCTTTAAGGGGAAGGGAGTTTATTTTTCAGGACTCTCAACCTCTGTGTTGACTAGAAAGGGACAATTATTTGGACTATTTAGCTTATTTTCAGATAACTAAAATTAATTAAAAATATTCTGACACTATTGACTCAGCATCACTAGAGAAACAAGTTGAGTTTTCATTATTCTCACTTCCCAGTAGTGAGACCGTGAGAGGCTTACCTTCTGGAAAACATTGTTCTGGAGTCTTCAAGTCTTCAGAAAATTCTGGAATCTGCCTCAAAACAACTTCAGGATTTGTCAGATCCACTGTGCTGACTTCAGAAGAGCTGTCACTGTCAAACTACCGAGCACAGCAGTATCAGTTATTGATTCTTTCTACATTCAGCTCCAAATGAATAAATTCATCCACGAACAAATAAAACCCAAAACTAAAGGTTGGTTATCTACAAATATCACAAGTAGTGTTGGTAATGGAATAAACTTTGTGATTTAAAGGATATACACTTAGAAGTACCAATAGGTGCATTCAAATAGAGGCCAAAGCTTTATAATTACAATATCTATCTACATGAACCAGATGTAACTGCCTAATCAGCTGGTGAATTGAAGAGCTTTTAAATTGCACATTGGTGTATGTAGTCCTCAAAGCAGGATAAATTGCTTGGGTTAAAACCATGAAATCACAGAAAGGTGCATTCACACGGGAGAAACAGATAAATATACCTGTTCTCATGCCAGGAAGTGAGCACTCATGACAGGATTTATGAAGTAGAAACTGGAATTTTACCCTCTATTCTTCAGTTACAAAGCTTTTTGCCATCCCATTACACCACAGACAATGTGTTATGAGTCAGCAGTTTCTTAGAAATTACTCTAAGCTTTTGTTCTTCCATGTTTCCATAATGCTGGTTTTTACTTTTTTGAATGTATTCTACATTCAAAATTATTCTAAAAATACTGTAAATTAATTACTGCCATCTCCAATAACATAGAGGAAAACTCATTTCAAGCATTATGTTTCTTGAAACCAAGATACTTAGGACACGGGCAGATTTACTGGAATTTCCCACGTGAAAGCTTATGTCTCTTTAATTTCTTTTATTTTTTTATCCTCCTCTTTTTTGTGCACTCAGAATTTAATAAATGGAAAGTAGCAGAGAGTATTTAATAAATTATTCCTAATAATAATAATTCCTACAAAATTTACATTGTACTTTTCCCATTTCTAAACACGCTATTTCCTATGCTTATATTTTTCTTTATTCTAGATACACAGCAAAGCTTTGATTTCACTCACAGAACTCCAGCACCATTATTTGCTTTGGTCCAGCCAGAGCAGCTACTAAGTCTCAGAGCTGCTTTTGCCACTAAACTCCACTTCAGTAAATCCTTGAACAGGAACATGCCTGTGCTTGACCAGTATTGGAAAGTCATCATTGGAAAAAAAAAAAAGTTACCTGTTTTTGTTCGGGTGATAACAGTTCACCCTTCCTGTCATTTCCTAGATAAAGCACACTGAATTCTTCAGAGGAAAATCCTGATGCTTTACTCCAACTGCCTGAATTTTTTGCTCTTTCTCCCCTTTGCCTCAGGTGATTTTCATCCTGAAAATAATCTGTGGATTAGAGGGGCTTCCTTTTGCCTTTTTAGAGGGTGGACAAATCAGAGGGGAAATCCCATGAGTATACATTTCATTTAAAGTGGGAACCTTCAGCCAAGAGTCATAAGAAAGGACCATTTTGAGACTCTGATTTTTCCTAAGGATAGAGAAAGGGAACTTCTTCCCAACAGACATGCAGCAAATTAAGGAATTTCAGTGATCTATTAAAAAGTTAAGTGAGAATTTTTCCACAGGAATTAAGACGGAAACTTAAGGAGGGAAATCTTGATACCAGAATGACAATTATGACTAAAACAGAACTGAAAAATTCATAGAGCACAAAGAAATAGGGTAATACAAAAATATGTCCTTAGTAGAGCCTCTCCATATTTAGTCCTATTAACTTCTAATAATTACTACATACTACACACAGCAAGAACAAACACAAAGCAAGGGTCAGAGCTAAAAATTCATATTTTGAGTCCATGATCATGTTCTGTATGCAGAACATGTATTTTTTCTCTTCTGTGCAAATAATACGAAAACACTTGACATTATTCACATACGTTTTTACAAAAAAAAAAAAATCCAAGTTCTCCAAGGACTGCCACAATTACCTTTGTGCACCACAACACATCAGCTAGGAAATCCTGCAACAATTTATGGTCTTTCTTTTAAGACCATGAAAGAGTCTTGATTTTAAACATTCCAAGTGATGATTTACCCTTGCTCTAAATATTTGTACTTTTGGTTCTAGTTCAAAAGTTTGTAATGGAAACCTGTTTTCTCTGGAAATGGATCAACATATCCCACCCTGTTCTGCTAAAGACCATCTTCTACCACACATGCATCCTACCCTCCCTCCCCCCCTCTCCACAATTCTACTGTTCCAGGACAAATAAAGAAATTCGTTACCTGTTTGCTGCATTCTGTGTCTGTAAATGTGCTCAGATTATCATCATCTTCAAAGCCCTCACTTGTATTCTCTGCCTCAGCAATAGGCACACAAACAAATACATTAGGATTGCTAACAAAATCTTCAAAACCTGGGCATTTGTCCGTGTTTTTCTCAATCCATTCATTATTGTAATTCTCCTTACAACTTTTTTCTTCACACTTGAACCCAAGTGAGTTCTGTGCAGTCAGTTTGATTTTCTTCCTGTGTACTTTCTTTATGTGCCTGAGCTTTCCACAACAGGCATCCCATGTCACACTCTTGACAAAGTGGAATCCCTTGCGGATCCGAGCGAAGGCAATCCGGAGATTGTTCATCTCTCCATCATCCTCTGTTGTCTGGAGACTGTCAGCACTGAAGGAACTCAGCAGTAGTGCAATGAAAAGGTTGAGAACCTGAAAGCAAATGAAATAATAATTAAAAAAAAAATGTCTGGAGAGTAGCATTCAGAAATCTGAATTCTAGCTTTGAAGAACACAGACACTATCAAAATTCAGTCTTACTGAGTAAAACAAGGTGATAAGGAAGTGACAGTGACTGATCACATTGTGGTTGATGAAATTAATTTATCTCTCAGAAATGTCAATGTTCCCATGCCCCTTTTCCCAAAAAACCCTATTTTAAATACAAGAGAAAACAGATCTGTGCATGCCTAATGTATTATTTGGCCAAAACAACTTTTTAAAGGTTAAAATAGTAACATACATTATAGTCACAGCTTGTCAGTTTAATAAATGTCTCTTCATTCTTCAAATTAGAATTAAATCAGATCCTGTGGAGTTATTTCCAACATTCCGTGAGATCAGATTCAGGCCCAGAAATTCCATCAAATCTGCCACATTATCACAAAAATCAAAACCAAGAGAAGCTCAAAGTGAGGTTTCCTTCCCATTTTTGAGTACATTTATATAGAATAATTTATATACCTCAGTTTGGTCTTCTGTTTGTTTGTTTTTAGGGTAATATGAGAACTTAATTTTTTCCTTAATATTTCAGTTTGCAGTGGGATCTATGTATCTTAATTTTTATCATGTCAGAACTGGGCAGATAGCACTCCTTAGCCATCAAAGGACCACAGGCAGTGGAGAACATCAGCGCTCCAGAGATCAGTTCATCCCATCTGTCTCAGTTATTGACCTTAGGCTGGAATAAATCTCACTCTCACTGTCTGCTTCCTTGGACCAAAGCAAAGCCCAGACACAGAGCGCAGGCTGAACACTTCATTACTTGACAGTTAACATTATGTGGTATGAATATCACTCACAGCATTTCATCACTGAAATCAATCCTTGCAGCGTGGAACGGGCAGGACATTAAATACTTATTTGGGATTCAGCCACAGAACAGATATTTCCCATAAAGGGCTGCCTAAAATTAATTCTGTTCAGCATGTTTTTTTACAATTAAGGGAAGTTTGGTATATGAAAAATACTAAGAGAAACATGAGAAACAAAGTTACTAAAAGAAGGTATTTATGCCTTGGGCATTAAGAAATGGCAGAACAGGACCAGGAAGGCAGGATGCCCCTTGTGTCCCTCCCCAGTGTGTGAGGCTGTGTAGGTTATGCCATAACAGGATCTAGCTCTTGGATATAAATCTACTTAGAAATGACTAAAGAAAATCCTGGTGTCAGTGGTAGCAGTGTAGATTCTGCCATTTGCTGATAAAGAATTCAGGACTTGCCTGAGATCTTAAAAAAAATAAAATTGATTTACAGAGGGACTTAAGGACTTGGCTTAATTAATTCAAGCAGGTAAGCCATAAACCTCACTGATTATTTACATCCAAATCCCAAGATGTGAAGAAACAAAGCTGCTTGTATTATATTTACTGCAAAGGTATTCCTCGTCACATTGCCACACCAAAAGGTCAAGTGATGCTGTGTGCAAAATACACAAAATGGGAAAATACAGAGAATGCCTCAAAGGTAAAAGGCAAAAGAGGCTTTTGCAGGCTGTGACACACAGAGGTAACTTTTCCACCTGTTTTTAGGGAAGCTACCTTTTGTTGACGGAACAGCAGTTAAGTGTAGTCTACTGATGCCTAAAGATTTTTGGCTTTTTATGTATTTGTAGCTTTGTAGATTTTAATACATAGCTGTATAGTTTCTGACACTTTCTCACTTATTTCTTACCTCACATTTTACAGCAATAGTTGAACTTTCTCACGTTCTCGACACATACTGTTTTGACTTATATCCAAGGAAAGGAATTTTTTTAACAAGGACACCTCATTTTCCACTAAACTTCATAGACATAACAAAATATAGGGCAGAAACCCTTGGAAAAGGCTCTGATGGGGCAGGTCCGGGTGTAAGTTACCAAGGCAGTCATTCTTCTGTTGCTGGATATGCTAAATAGTTAAACTTATAAAAACTGTAAAAATCTGACACTGCATGTGCACATAACCATATTTGTGCACCTGAAAGCTTTCATTAAACACCTGCTTTTTATGTTACCCTCCTAATATTGTTTGGAAAGCTTTTTTTCCCCTTGGTTCTAGGCAACACCACCACAGACAGGATGACAAGAAGAAAATACTGGAAAACTTACCACTAAATTCCCTATCACCATGACCATCAGAAAGACAAGAAGACATAGTGGTGGTTCAGCAACCGCCATGCAGTCCCACATGGTCTCAATCCATTCTCCACACAGAATTCGGAAAACGACAAGGAATGAATGGAAAAAGTCCATCATGTGCCAGCGTAGTGGCTTGCCTTCTTTGTATATTATAGTGCTGTTGTCCGCATAACGTCTCCCAAAAAGTTGCATCCCTACTATAGCAAAAATGAAAATGATGATTGCCAGGACGAGGGTCAGATTACTCAGTGCTCCCAGGGAGTTACAAATTATTTTAATTAGAGTGTTTAAAGTTGGCCAGGACTTTGCCAGTTTGAAGACCCTCAGCTGTGTAGCAACACAAAACATAGTGTTAGACATCGATAGAGATAATCCATCTTTGCACCATGCAAATCCTACAATAATCAAATTACTGATGCTATGAATTATTCCAGCAATGCAACATTTGTGGCACTGGGACATTAGTACTTTTTTAAAGTATTTATAGATTTTTTTTTTTTTTTCGGCTGGACAACATTGCAAACATAAACTAATCACCTTGTAAAGGGCCAGACTAACTGGAGTCCCTGATAAATGCTTGGTCCACACAGGCAGGTGTACATACAGCACTCTTGATGTAGATTATGGTGCCTAATTTACATGTAACTCAAAGGACCAAAAGTTCAGGGACCAGCTTCTGTAGTACAATGAAAAGAGTCTATTTTTTGGTAAAGCAATTTAAATCAGTCCCTAGCATATGAAATAATACCTTAACATAATTTCACATCTGTCTTTAAGCATTTATTTTTTTCTGTTTGTACTCTGATACCTTTTTCCTAATTTCCTCTGCTAGCTTTTAATTATTTACATCAGTTTTATAACATGCCCATTCTGGAATACTTTTTCCTTTGAATATTTCTTAGTGTATTCAAAAGAAATATATATATATCATTAAACTCTGAGTCTAACATCACAAGGAGTTTGAGTGTATATCTTATTCTTAAAGCCAAGAGGAGGAAAAAGAAACTTTTTTGGGGAAAAAAAATGCATTTCTTGCCTCCTAACTGTAGACAACAGAAGTATTCTCTTTAAATTTACAACATAAATTTTCATACAACTGAGCATGCATGAAGCATTACCAGTCTGAAGGATCGTAAAACTGACAGGGTTCCTCCTTTTCTCCTTTCTTTCTTGTTTTTGTGTTTGGGGAAACTCAGTTCAATTAAACTCAATGTGACAATTACACTGTCAAAAATATTCCAGGGCTGCTGAAAATAATAATAGGGATCTAGAGCGATGATTTTTAAGATCATTTCTGCAGTGAAGATTCCTGTAAAAACCTGGGACAAAGAAACAGTAGCATCAGCCTAAAAGTAGCCATGAATTTTTCTTATCTTTAGATCATGTTCCCTTAAAGAACATTCATGGGCAGATTAATAAAACCCATTTTTATGAAGCCCTAATGCACATTTAATTAAAATGGGATGATTGTTTTCTGCCATCTCAGGAGCATGTCAAAGCATATAAAAAAAAAATCTGGGAATCATCTATATTGGAAACAAAGCGTATAAATGCAGAGTTTGCTCATTTTTGATTTTGCTATTAATCCTTATATTTCAAGTGAAAACACACCTCAACCAATTAATTAACCCTATAAAATGCCACATAGCTGAGAATTTGCTTACCAAGTTGCCTACATTAAGCATGAACTTAAAAGTAGGTGACATATTATTGTGCTCCAGTGCCATGAACAAAGTGTTCATCACAATGCAAACCGTGATGGTGAGATCAAAAAAGGGATCCTTTATGAAAGTAGCCACTTTTTCCTTGATTTTCAACCAAAGTGGGCAACAGTCCCAAATTAGATACTTTAAAGCAAGTTTCTTCAGGCGTGGTGGGCATCTCTGCTGAGCTTCTTGGTGTTCTAAATCCAAAAGAAAACCGTACTATCACTAAATAGTTATCACTGAGCAAGATGGTGAAATAACAACTTCAAGGATTCAAAAGACCGGAGAAGAAAAAGGAAACCTCTCATCTCTCACAGAGCCCAAAGCTTTTACCATTTGTGTAGTCCCTATATCAGCTGACGAAAATGAAGATAAAAATTCAGAGAAAATTGGATTCCAAATTATTTCATGATCACTTCCTTCAAAAGCCTTTGGAACGGGTTTTTTTTGTCTTAGACTCAATGTGGTACTACAGTCGTCTGACAATGAAGATATTTGTGATGCAGAGGCCACACCACAACTTCCTGTGCTCCTGCAGGTCAACAGAGCAGTTACAGCACTTCCCACCTTGTCCTCAGGTAGGAGTCTGGGACAAAGGCTTTGTCACACTCATCAGCTTTTTGTCTCCTTTGACCCTCAAGGCAGTTTAGAGAATCAATGGCAGACAAGGGAATTCCGACTCTGGCAAATCCTGCCTTAAATTTGGCCTTAGGCCACTTCTATGGGAAAGGTCACACCTATCATTTCCCAGCTGATGCAAGTTCCACACGTCCCAATTTTCCGTAAGTAAAACTTGGGACATATGCTGTTTTGTCTTAGTGACTTGCATTTTTTCAACAAATATAGATCACATAGTTTTCTTTCATCAATATTAACAAGTCCTTCACTTTTGACCCAGCTTAAGTCCTGTGCAAATTCATTGACCAACTGGAGCTGACTTAAAGCTAAATACATGCATAGTAAGAATTAGCCATCTGGTTGTCAGGGACCTGGAAACTTTTCATAGATAGATGAGCTGGATTTGACTCATATCCTTTTCTTAATTGGACCTGTCCTTATTCCTTCCCTCTAATTAGATTTTACTTCTTCTCCTCCAGGCTCAAGTACCAGATTCCACCCCACAGCACTTACTCCAGAGTGATCACTTTGACTGACTTCAGGTCTAGCTCTTGTATTCCATTAGAGCTATGAATCCTGTTCCACCCCAGCTCACAGCTGAAACTGTGCAACAAAACCCAGATTTCTGATGAATTACCCTGCAAAGCAAAGCGCAACTGGATGTGTTGCAACTGTGATTCTCCCAAGAAAATATTTTTTTTAAAGTTAGTAAAAGGGACCACCCTGCCACAATGGTACTGTCCTGCTAAATCCCATACTTGTGGTCCAAGAACTGGTGGTAGAGCAGGGACAAAGCAAAAGTTCATCATCCTGAACAACTTGGACTGAAATTTTTCACTCAGTTCTGCAGCAAGACTCTCAGTCATCAAAATAACCATCAATGATTAACCCCCACCAAAAAATCACTTGGGAAGGTAAATTAAAGGAATAAAATTGTGAGGTTAGGTATTCAAAATCTGGGAATTGCCACAATTAATTTTACTTGCAAAAGACTATTATTGAATTCTGCATGCCTGTGTCTGCACCGCAGATATAACAGAAATCACAGGATCAGGAGGAGAAAACAGTGTCCCAGTGCTGCAGGTCAGATGGTAAGAAATTCCTTCCACACCCTCTCACCTCAACCCCCTTCATTGTCTGTCCTACAAAATGAGCTCCTACAGTAGGCAAAGGATGTGTTCCAGTACATCAGGACTGTGTTATAACACAAAAAACCACTAAAAAAAGTCCAATTAAAAATGAAATTCCTAACTACACGCCTACAAATCTCTGTTAACCTTTAAGAAATATATATTTGTTCTTTCATGGTAGCATTACTTTAGGGTTGAAATCAACTTAATGAGGAACCACTTACCCTCCAAGATACTGGTAATTATGCTGACTACACTTGCTGCCCTTTGTCTCTGGTGAATCTCATTAAAGTACTCCGCTGACAGATGAGGAGGTAAATGCATCATGCTGCTCTCCCCATGCACAGTTGGCTGCTCGGAGAAGTAAACACGATTAGGGAGTTACCACAGGAATGAAATGAACCAGGATGTGATGATGGGTGCTTATGAGAGTTAATAGGAAAAATGACACGCAGCCAAATAAATGCACCTTTTTACAAGATGTAATAGATGGTGAGAATGAAGGTCCTGCTCTTCAGTAATAGTGCTGTAGAGAATGGATCCTGCATGTGATATGGGGCAAGAACAGCCTTGGAAATAAATGCATGAGGGGAAATAGGCCTTGGAATTATTCAAGAGACTAAAGGAATAGGAGAGAAGTGAGGGATGAATGGAGGAAATTGGAGAACTTACAAGCAAAGCTGCTGCATGATGCTAAAGGTGTTATGAACAAGAAAAAAACAATCACATGTACTCCTTGAAACTACCCTCCCTGAACAGGGTTTGGGATAAAAAGACTCTGGTGACTTGCAATTTCAGCACTAGAAACCTTTAAAACTATGTTAGTATAATTAATGAATAGCAGAAACATATGGTTTATAACAGGAATGCCAAAGACTCATTTTCAGGAATTACTCAGATTATTGAAAAACAGTTTCTACAGACAACTTAAAAATGTCCCACATCAGTACACTTCAGTTCACGTCACTGTTTGCCATTACAATGAAACACTTAAGACAAAAAACCCCAACCCTTCCACTGATCAACAAACCATAATATGAAGTATATATTTAAAATAGTATCTTTTTCCTTACCAGATTCCCCTTTCCCAAGTCCTCCATTACTGGGGGAAGCATTACTCCTTCAGAGAACACTGGATCTTGGCTGTGCACCCTGCTGCTCCCTCCTGGCACCGCCAAGCCCACACCATGGTGGTCATCCACGTTGGCCCACTTGCTGTGCCGCGCACAGTTCGGGGTCGCAGGGGAAGAGCTGTGGCTCCTTTGGTTTTGCAAGCTGGAGCGCCTTCCCGTCTGCATCCCTGACAGGGACTGGCACCGGATTTTTTGTTTCCCAGCACTGAGGGTTTTCTCACCACCGATATCCGCTCTGGAATCAGCTTCTGGGGCAGGGATGTGGAAGTTGAACACGCTGCCGTGGCTCAGCCGGCGCTTCGCCTGGTTGGCGGTGGGGCCGTACACCAGGCTAAGGAGAGACTGGAAGCCCAGCAAAAGCAATGTAGAGACAACAGCACAACATCACAGAGAACATCTGGGCTGGCAATAAATGTTTAGAGCTTCGTAACGTTTACTGTCAACCATTGCAAGTCCAAAACTCTTACATGATTTAGACTTTTCGGGGAGGATTGTGTTTATATTTTTAAAAGCAGATAATGAAATCCTATCAAGCTGAAGCTGCTATTTTTGAGATAAGCTTTATATTTAGATTTAAGTACAAAATTTTTAACAGAGAATGATGGTACAAAAACTAACTTCTGATAGTCATTCACTTTTTTCTTAATTTCTCAATGTTATAGAAGTTTTATTTGCTTATTTAACTTTCCTTTCATCCTTCATTTATAATACTTCCTTCTCAAATTAATATTTACACCTAATTCTTCTTTATCTCAAAATTTTTTTTATTTTAAAGACTTAAGAGTGATCCATATTTGTAATGGGATTTGGTTTTCACTTTCAAGCAATTAATTTGAAATTAAAATTTAAAAAGCTGTAAGGATCTCAGATTTAGACAATAGATTACCAACTTTCGTTGACTGTCTGGGAACTTGGGGAATACTTCTTCTTCATTATCTTCTATCCCAAGTGACTTATTTCTTTTCTTCCTATTGCTCCTTTCTTTGATATCTTTGGTAGACAGAGAAGAGGCTTCAAAGGAGCTAAGTGACAGGATATCAATCCCTTTGATACCCAGTGACTGAAATTAAAACAAAAACATGGATGATGTTTTGCTGAGTACTTTGAATAAAAGCAGAAAGAAAACACCTCTGTGTTCTATATTATTATTTCCCATTAACAATCTGTGGTTCACAAAACTCGTTAAAAAATCTTCCAATATGTGATAACACTAAAAGAAAGAGGAGAGAATTTTCCCAGCATGTGGAGCACTGAACAATTTGCTATTTGCACATGCATTGGGCCTGCCAGAGGCAAAATAATCACGTTATAGCTTCTACTCCTCCATATGGCAAATTTGCTTGCAATAAAAGTACTCAGTTTGAAAATAATGCAGTAGAATATATACTTTCCCAAAATAAATGCTCAAACAGTATTAAAACTGTCTCTTTTCATTGGGGATCCTTGGGACTGTAATCACAGTGTGGATGACTTTCCTTCCCATGATGAATTTAGGATGTTTTCAAAACACAGAAGTATTTTATTCCAGGAGCTTCTAAGCCATTTAAGTTACCAAGAGACTTTTCATTCAACTAGAATAGGTTTGGGCTCAGATGTTAACACAGTTGATTGTCAGAATTAGTGTATATTTCTTTGCTCAGCAGCCCACAATTAAAAAACAGAAGAAAAAAGGAATTAAAAAAGCCTACATTTTCTTCTGGAAGCTGCTTGTTGATGGAATTTTATGTTTTCCAGATTTTAAAATGCTGCTTTTCTTAAAGTAGCATCAATGTTTAATGCTCTTTACCCACAACAAAATTCTTTGTTTCACAGGAAAATACACACCTGAACAAGGAATTGTTCTGCATCTCCAGGAATTGCTACTTTCAATAAGTTATCACTTACTCCTGTTTCCATGAGTGGCTACTATATACAGCTGTACATAGGAAGTTATGCTTTTCCTGATGTCTGGATGGGGCTCTGAGCAACCTGGTCCAGTGGGAGGTGTCCCTGGACATGGCAGGGGATTGGAACTGGATGATCTTTAAGGTCCCTTCCAACCTAAACCATCCTATGATTCTAAGTGACTGACAATAGAACACTGAGACAAACACTTGCAAGAGAATAATTTACGTACCTCTTGCTCCTTCTGTAACAATTCCATGGTTTCCTGAAATTTCCTTTCTTTTGCCTCCGTTTCAGCAATGGTGGCATTGTTCTGGTCTTTGTATGCCATGGTTACTACAGCCAGAATCAAGTTGACTAGATAAAATGAGCCCAGAAAGATGACCATCATGAAGAAGATCATATACACCTTCCCAGAAGCTCTGAGGGTCTGTAAGCAACACACCCCAGAGATAAACATTACCATAAAAAATACCGAATAGGCTTTCAATGTGTCTCAAATGATTTAGAAGCACTGCGCTTCCTGGACGCAATGCTTTAGGAAGCTTAAATGGAAGCTTAAATGGCCCTTCTTCCCTGTTTTTCTCCCTCTTTCTATATCCTCACATGTGAATCACTGATTGCACACCCCACGAGGACAAACAAAGAGGTTTTTTTATATTTTTGAAGGACAGTACAGGACTCTTTTAGCACTTTGTTTTAAGTCCCTAAGCCAGCAGGGTGATAGGGCTGGGAAGCACTTCAGCATCTCTTTTCTAGGAGTCATAGCTTGTGGGAAGGGAGAAGGGAAGATGTGGGCTCGATGACTTGCAGCTGGTTTTTTCATTTGAGTTTTACTGTCCTCTCTACACGCTTCAGCTATTGAAGACAAGTTCTGAATTTTGCACAAAGTTGGTACCTGTTGGTACAGACGCTCCCAGTAGTCCTGGGTCATCAGGCGGAATAAGGACAGAAAAGCCCAGCCAAATGTATCAAAACTGGTGAAACCATAATCAGGATTTGGCCCAATTTTACAGCATTTATAGCCTGGAGGACAGACCCTAGAATTAACAATAAAAAATGGTGCTCTTATGACTGTGCAGATTTCAAGGAAAACTTCAGCTGATGTAAGAGTTCTGATTAAGTTTCAGCTCTGCAGTTCATCAGATTGCAAACCAATTTTCTACTCCAGGTAGGTGGGATGGAAAAAGCAGCCCCCACAACCCAGTAGCAAAGGAAGAAGACAGGTTGGAGCAGACCATCATCCCAGGACAGCTCCCTCACCACCAATCCTCATCTCCTGCCTCTCACTGCAAAGCAGCCACATCTCTCTCCTTGCCCAAATCTGCCCTCCAAAATTCACATTTTGTTTTTCCAGTTTAACCCTCATGAGCCTTCACAGACAGAACATCTATCCTGTGCTACACCCCAGACCTTTCACATTTTCAGTTCTCTCATATATCCATGGGGAAGAGAAAGACAATTCTTCTGGAAAGTCTAAAAGGAATTTAGACCTGAATAAGCCAACTGTGGGTTCATACTTCATTCCCTGCAACTATTAAATTATCTGTTTGCCATAATTTGTTTTCTGTGTTTCTATTTCTGCATTCAAGGAAAGCTTGGAATTTCTGCTTTTGTTTCACATGACTGAGCAAATATAGAAGCACTGAGACAGAGAAAACTTCCAAAGAAGAAATAAGCTTAAAGGTACTTACCCAGCACCAGAACCACACAGCAAAATATCTGTGGTACCATTTTTCTTAGCAAAGTCATCTATTAAAAAAAGGGGGAAAAAATTAAACCCAGAGCCCTGCCTAAATCCTCTATCATTTAATATGAGTAATGATGGGTAACCAGTGACCTATAAGAGTGAGTGCACAGGTTTCCCATGCTCACATTAAGTGCACCAGATTGCAGGAGGTTTTGGCCTCATTTATAAACGTGCATATGCGTATGCACAAATTTCAGTCTGAAGGCCTTCCTTAATGCAGAATTTTAGAAAATATTATCACCTTCTCTACGTCTATGTAAAGGAAATGAAGGATTGGAAGGCATAGGCTCAAACACAAAACACAGTCATGGAATCCAAGAGTGTTTTGGGCTGGAAGGGGCCATAAAGCTCATCTTGTTCCAGTCCCCTGCCATGGGCAGGGACACCTTCCACTGGACCAGGTTGCTCAGAGCCCCATCCAGACTGGCCTTGGACACTTCCAGGGATGGGGCAGCCACAGCTTCTCTGGGAGCCTGTGCCAGGGCCTCACCACTCTCTGAATAAAGAATTTCTTCCTAATATCTAAACTAAGTGTTAAACCAACTTAAGGTTTGGGAAATGTTGGCACACACACTCTGGCATTGTTCCAGCCTGCAGCAATTACCACTCACCAGGACAGTGTGCAAACATCACTAGGAGTAGAACAGACCAGTTCTGTTTCCAATGAGCAATAAAACAAAACTATGTTCTGAGGAGGAAGAAGGAGCATTTGGCTGTGAGAATATCCATCACTGCAGAGACAAACAGCAGCTCCTAACTTTGCTTAGCTGAGAAATGCAGATTTATCCATTAGGATGCTGGAGCTGTGCCGTTTTTGAACTCTTCCCCTATTTCTTCTAGCATTAGTTACTCTCTTATCAGCAGACTCAGAGTAAAGGCTTTAGCCAACAGCTAATTATCGCCATTAAGATCTGGGTTTATTATCCCAGAGGCCAGGAAGGTCTTACGTGTTCCTGGTGCTTCTCAAACCTCACCTATGCTGATCAGGTAAGTCAGCATGATTCAGAGCCACCAGGGACCCTTGATAGCAGCTCTACCATATTGTATAACTAGTCCATAAAGGAATGAGTCCCCATCTGGGCTACTTTTCACCAAAATTGTGCTCAGCTTCACTCCTGCCAACTGACTTAAAGTTTTTTTAAGATTCAGTGATTGAGCTTCAGAGAATGATAATAACATATAGTTCTCCATGTTGGAGATGGGAACTTCCCATAAAATCAGGACTGAATCAGTCCATGAATATATATATAGAAAAAATGGTTATATAGAAGACTGGGCTTATAGTGCTGTACATCCTAAATCCTTTAGGAAAATCCTCTACCTTATATTAAATCTGACTGGGCTCTCCTATTCCTTTTGTTTCCTATTCCTTTTGTCTCCTATTCCTTTTGGCATAGGATTTGAATAACACAAAGGTTGTGATTCAACACAGGTTTTTACTTTCTTGAGCTCTACTTTCTCCAGGCCATTGTCTTTATACGGCTTCAACGTTCTGCATTAAATAAATAATAAAATGTAGATGTCTTTGCTTCCTGTTTCTTCAGCAAAGAAAATCAGAATTTCTAGCCAAACTTTGTCACATCTATAGTCATTTTTGTTGTGTTCTAGTCACTGCTTTGTTGCTATTCAAGTTTGCTTTCAATTATGATTTTTACAGCATTCTGTACATGTACTTATTATGTGTGGTCTTTTGGTAGGCACAAGAAAAAATATCTTTCCTCAAAAATCTTTTCTACAAACACTTTCCTCCCCTGGACTATGAAGTTATTGAAGAAATCCTGTCTGAACAAATCTCCCACACAGATTTCGTACAAACAGCAATCCTGGGTGGCTTTTCATGTATTTCAACAATTCCTCTGGGACAATTCTTGTCTCCATGTGCAACTGCTGCAATGTCTGAACTCACTGGGGGAGATTTTCTTCAGTGATGAAGTTTTCTTCGTATTTCTGGCATAGACACTGATTTTTTAAAGTCTGTTTTTTCACATATATTGAGGCTTCTCTTTCAGCACAAGGCTTTGCTTTTCTGAATTGCATCTTACAGTTGCTCCTCTGAGAATGCTTTGATGCATTTTCAGATTTCTGCTCTATGGTTCCATCACCAGCCTCAGTAAAGGTGTAAACATGAAAGATGTATGTTGTATATATCTTATATAAAATGTAAAATAAGATACATTTGATGTCAAGAAGAAAAAGTAATTTGACCTTTAAACAAATTCCTCTGTTTCACACTGAAGAGTAGTTCTCACTGGACAGGAAAATGAAGATGCACAGGCTCTTCAGCCTGTAGTAAAAGGTGAACTTTAGGGAATTATAACAGAAAATGAGCTAATGTGTATTTCAGTTATTGTCATATCATTCAGGGAAACAGATCTGGATGTTACCGGAAAATCTGGGAGTGTTTTTTCCCATACTGAAGGAAAGGAGTGCATTCCTGGATGCCTGTGAGCTGCTCTGGCAATAAAGAGGCCATTATCAGGTAGTTACTCATCAAAATATGAATCCAAACATCAAAATATAAATCCAAACATCAACATTATTCACAGCAGTGGTTATACATGTGGGCATGGGTGTCTATATCATCATCTAAAGAAGAATTTAGGAGAAAAATTACCTGAATCTTTCATAAACTCTTCATAAGTTTTCCATGTTTTATTACAAAACTCTGTGGTGTTCTTGATACACTTTTGTCTGAGATTGCCCTTAAAAAGCTGGAGGCCTATGAGGGCAAAGACACTCAAGCAGAAAACGGTCAGGATCATCACATCAGCAAGTTTCTTAACAGACTGGATAAGTGCCCCTACAATGATCTTGAGTCCTAAGAAGACAATATAAAAAGTAAAAATGGGATGAAAAACTGAGATTCAGATATCCTACTTGATTAGAGTTAAAACAATGTATAAAACCCGAAGTATAAAAATTAAGGGATAGTATGTGGCAAATACATTTGTAATATAAGTATAGTTGGGATGAGAGTGGCTAATATAAGAAAAATATTTTTTCCTCGTTTCATTGACCCCACAATTTTTAGATGTTCCTTTAAGCCCTGAAAAATATTCATATAAAAATGACAAATCAGAGATAGTCTAGTTTTTCTTATCCTCAAAAGGTAATACGCATAATTCAAATTATACTTTCAACACTGGTAATTTGTGAAGATAATATTCAATCTGACACAAATTGAGGATGTAAGATCATTAGTAGTAAAGTCCCTTCAATATCCAGAGTTATTTCTGTTGAACCATAACACACAGACCAGCTAGAACATTCTGTAAAACTGGCTTTTTAAAGTGTTAACAGTATCTCTTAAAACATAATGAAAATAAACTGCATTCAGGATTGTTTCTAAATTTGATTTATTCTGACTGATACAGATGAACTGAGACACTGTGTACACAAATTCAGCTGTGTCTGCAATCCATGAGAGATACAGGAAAACGGCAAGAGCCAACATTTTGAATGAAGCAAAGAATGAGTTGTAAGTAGGAGAAAATACTCAGCAAATAAGATTTCTTACCTGGGACTATTGAAACGGTTTTCAAAACTCTGAGAACCCTGAAAGTACGAAGGACTGACACGTTCCCCAAGTTACTAAAGGCTCCTACGTACCTGTGAAGTCCAGATGTGAAATGTCAAGGGGTTGAACAGAGCAAATAGGGCAATTATTTTACAGTTGCCATTCTTGGATGTCAATTCTTCCAAGCATGTATTAAGTATTATAAAAACTACCTATCAAGGTTTTGTCTGAAGACTTACAAAATAGAAACACATTTCTTGATTATTAGAATTTCCTTTTGAGGTGGCTCTTGGCTTGAGCACAGCTGCTTTTGTATAAGCATCTTAAAACATCATTCATTTAAGATACAAAGATAACACTCAAAATTATTACTTTTCAAATGCTGGCTGAACTGGTTTGATCTTCCTTCTGTAGCTTCATTTAACCTGTATGTAAAAGCTTGCTAATTACCAGAAAATGAAGCTCAAACTATGGTTTTTGGAGATAGACTCCAAGTTTAATCTGCTCTCCTGGTGTCTATACCCATCACTCTGACTGCAAAGTTATACTTTCATTCATAGAATCAGTAAGTCTTTATTTATGCCTAGCTCTCACATTTCACTGGTCTAAACACAAATATTCACATACACTCACCACTGGGAATGTCTTGCTCTGCACAGCCCTATTCCCTTCTTGAAAGACTAAAATGTTGTTGTGATACACTGAGTGCTAAACAATGAGAAACGTCAGTGTTCTAGACATTTTCAGCCACAATTAGGAGCCATGGGTTGGTTTTTAAACCACAGACAGCCTTTTGCACCACAGAAATGAGAACTGACACAGAGAGCCAAGGCAGGTAATCCATATTTTATACGTTCCCACTTACGCCATAACAATAACGGTGAAATCCAACCAGTTCCAGAGGTCTCGAAGGTAAGTGAATTCATTTAGACAGAATCCTGCTGCCAATATTTTTATCAATGATTCAAAAGTGTAAATGCCAGTGAAAGTGTATCTAAGGAG
This sequence comes from Atrichornis clamosus, assembly GCA_013400975.1. Classification (NCBI taxonomy): domain Eukaryota; kingdom Metazoa; phylum Chordata; class Aves; order Passeriformes; family Menuridae; genus Atrichornis; species Atrichornis clamosus. The sequence goes on along the minus strand of WBMZ01001988.1, from coordinate 161,129 downwards.
GGGAGAAAAGTGCCAAAGGAAAAGAGCAGTATTAGGACTTAATGGAATAGGCATGGTCAGACTATCTAACATCTAGCCCAGCAAACCAAGCCAATGCTGGAGAGAACTAAGAGACTGCTGTTGGATTTCAGTGTATTCCATCAGTATTTGGTTCATCTGGAGTTGGACACAGTAGCTGACTGGAACCTGAACATGGCTATTAACATGCAACCTGTGACATGCTTTTTGGCATTCATCAGTTTTTTCCAAACTCTTTTGTGCGAGTCTCCATAATTTCAGAAACACAAAATTCCTAGTTACTAACTAAAATAAAGATCAAAGTTTGTATCTTCCTCTGGTTTCAAGTGGCCGAGTGGACATGTGATATGCCGTGTGTTATTTGCTTTGGGCAGGCAGCATCCATTTCTGTGCAGAATATTTAAAACACTTAGAGGAACACAAGAGTAGGGGATTTTCAATTTAAGATGGCAATTATTCTTATTAATGGAAAATTATCAGTAAAAACTCTTCTGGACTTAACTGAGTGCACTTATAAATCCAAGAAGTCAGCGATGTCCCTACAGAATTCAAAAGGCTTTCATTTGGTAGTCAGCAAATGCACTAGAGAAATTATATGGATTTAGTGCTTCCCTTTTCATTTGGAAAGAAGTATTCTGAAATTATTCTTGAAATGCATTTGGAAGGTAGCTGATGCCAACAGTAGATACAACTCTGATCCAACCTTTAATTCTCTCATAGGTAGAGAAGTACCTCAGCATTCCTGGAGATATGTATTTAATACCATGCAGAGTCTGGTTCCCATTAGCACGAAGATTTGCCATTCCAAGCAGTTTCAGTGTCATGTAACATGACATAGTAAAAAATTATTTTGGACCTAAGTATCTGAGATACTTAGTATATTAAGTATCTGGGAATCTTCTCCTTAGTGTTAAGTACTAGAATTATCAGTATTCATATGCTAACATTTTTTTCCAAAGTGAAAAAGTGAGAGCTGAAATGTTCTTTAAAAAAACCCCAAATCATGGCATTATACATTTCAAGACTCCCTACAAAGACATGGATTTATTGCGATTTAACATTACAGGTGTTGACAGCACTGAGATAAAAGCTTCACATTCTAACAACATCCTGCAGACCAAGAGCTTCTGACAGAACATTTAATTAGAGCAAAACTCAGAATTTCAATATTATTAGCCAGAATTTTAAAAGACAGCAGCTCCCCTATGCTCAAACAGCATCAATAACAAGGAGAAATGCATCTTGATAGAGAGCAAATAGTTACTGAGTAACTTCAGTGAGTGGGATAACTGGAGCAGCAGAACAGACATGAAGCCAGTTCAGCAGTGGCACTTAAATTCCACTTACTCTCTCCTGTAACACCAAAATTACTGCAGATATTGGGTATAAAGACAAAAATATCTCCTCAAATAAAAAATAAATAAACAAACAAACAAAGCTTAACACAAGCAACTTTCCTTTTAAACCTCCTATAAATTATCTTCAGTGAAGGTGACAAGTCTCAATAATTCAATATAAGTAAAGAATTAAAAAATATACATACCCACAGATACTTACTCAACATATTTGCTCCAAGGAGGGGATGAATAAGCCTTTGAGGACTCAGTCAGAACCATGAATACACAATTAGTTATAATGGTGCAGATGATAAATAAGGTGAATAATGTAAATCACGGGAGTGAAGGCAAAGAACACAACATTGATTCAGAAATGTAACTAGATATTCTATCAGTCATTGGCTTCTGTATTGACTAGAAATCTGCTGTTTCAAGCACTGCAAGTGCCGTAAAAGGACCTTAAACCTCTTGAAGAGTGGGAGGAAGGATGCTATTTTAGTTTTGTTTTATAGTATAGAAGTTAAACACTTGCCCACGGTCACACAGGTGGAGCCCAAACCTGACTCCAGCCTGGCAAAGCAGTTCTCTTCTGAAGGACAGCATGAAGTCTGATAGGGTGCTTGCAGGTGTCTCAAACAACTCTAGATCATAATCAGAGAATATGCTGAATTGGAAGGAACCTATCGGGATCATCAAGTCCAACTCCTGGCCCTTCACAGGACACCCCAAGAGTCCCATCATGTGCCTGAGAGCATTGTCCAAACGCTTCTCGAACTCTGTCAGGCTGGTGCTGTGACCACTGCCCTGGGGAGCCTGGTCCAGTGCCCGACCACCCTCTGGGTGAAGAACCTTTCTCTAATATCCAACCTAAACCTCCCCTGGCTCAGCTCCAGCCTTTCCTCGAGTCCTGTAACTGGTCACGAGAACGAAGAGATCGATACCCGCCCCTTCTCTTCCCCTCATGAGGGTGTTGAAGACAACAATGAGGTTTCCCCTCAGTCTCCTCTTCTCCAGGCTGAACAAACCAAGTGCCTCAGTTGCTCCTCATGCAGCTTCCTCTCCAGACCCCTAACCATCCTCATGCCCTCCTTTGGATGCTCCATAACAGATTAATGTATTTTTATACTGTGGTGCCCACGTTTAGCCAACTCCTGGGGCTTCCCAGCTGCTGTCTGGGACCTGCTGGCCCAGGGAATGGGAGCTTGGGCAGCTGCCTCATGTACAGACACCTGAGCCCAAGCTCTTGACTCTGGAGCTGGATCTCCTGTCTTGTGTCATACCACACGTTTTGGCAATCCCTAAGGTAGAAATGTATGGGAAAGGCATCTAGCTTTGTCATTATCCATCCTCTTCACCCCCCCACAAAAAAACCCCTTCCTGGCTTTAGCTCTAGGCATGGTCAAAGTGTCACAAGGAACTGGACCACTAGTGTTGAAATGCCAGTGTCAACCAACTTCAGATTAGAGCCAGCACTCTTCCAGGGATGTTTGCACACTGCTACGGCCACAGCTTCAGAGCCATTGGAGCTACCTCAGCACCACAGAGCCAGGAGATGGCTGGAAATCTGAAATCCACACAGGGACACCACAGACTCTGCTCTGGGTCTGATTCATCCCCGAGCAATAGCTCAGGTCTCATTCCCCAGTGCCAAACTGGAACAATACACTTGCTATTCCCATCCCCTACATTTATGTATGAAGTGGGATCTATATTACCCTTATATTCCAAAGGCATTCCTTGAAATAGGATTCCTGGAAATACTTACTTTTATATACCGCAGGTATACCTTTTGAATATTTCCTAAAGAGACTAAGTTTGCATGATTTTTCTTTCTGTATGTTTTCCTGTGTGTGCTTGCCTGTCTCAGCCTTTTCCCTCAAAACTGGCCAGTGGGTGATCAGCTCTGGCACGTGAGTTGAGTTTAATTCCCACATTTGGGTAAACAGAAGATGAGAAAGAGGATAGAGATCTCATCCATATTCTCACTGGGAAAGGCTCCAGAATGAGATACTTGTTTTTGAGACATCAGCAAATAAATATCCGAGCTCATTCTCAAAACACAAATCTCTAGAAAATCAGGCTAAGTAAACCCAATACTCACAAAACAATTTATTTCTAACTAACCCAAGAGCACCAAAACACTAATAATATCTAAAGTGATTCATAATTAAAATCTATCTGTAGCAAGGAAAAGACCAGATTAATTCAATGCTCTAAAACACAAAAGCATAGGATTATGTAGGGTTTTATAATAAAAAAAGTGAATAAAGCTGATAAAAGGATATGAATGTACTAAAACTTTAATTGCTGTTCTTCGTATTGGATGGAAAGGACTGAGGATCCACAGGGCACGTGTAGCAGTAAATCTGGAGATTGTTTTCTCCTTGTTCAGCACTATGAAAACCTTTTAAAAAAACCAAGAATTTTTCAGGAAGTTTCAGAACATATTTTTGTACTATATCCTGTTGTATCAGTCATGAGCAAGAGCTTGAATTTCTCTTTGTCTAACTGGAAAGATTCTGTATTACTTTGGTGTCCTTTCATCAGAATCTGATGAAAGAGTTCATAACCATTAACGTCTCCTCTTCTCAATATTCCTTAGCACAAACTTCTTTTTTCAGTCTTGGGATTTGTGAAAAGCCGTGCACAGAACTAATCCTGCTTATGATCATTCTCTTAAAATAGAGTGAACCTCTATGCGGTCAAGATATACAGAGGTGGAAGGAAGTACTGCAGCCTTTATCTTTATTTGCTATTGTTGACAGTGATCCTCTAGCTCTTTGTAGAAATTAGTCCAGTGTTTAACCTCCTCTCAAGCAAAAAGCATAATTCCCAATGGATTAGTTCCCACTTCTCTGTTATTGAAAATCATATTCTTCAGTATGTCACTGTTAGAATATGGAGCTTCAGTCAGGAGGTTTTAAGGATTCATCAGCAAATGTTTTAAAAGTTTTTATACTTATGTATCATTTATTGTACATGAAGTGGAACATAAGCATTGAGATGGAGCAAAACACATTATTCCAAACCATGGAATGTAAGAAAAAGAACAAAATTATTATAATTTCTTGTAGGTCTGACTCAAAACCCCCTTTCCTTCCTTTATCCATTTTATTTTTTCTGGTTCCATTCTAATTCAAATATTAATCAATTTCATATTATTTAATTCCTATAATTCAAAATTAAGCTTTTTTTTTTTAAAGATGACAGCACATCACTCAGTTGTACCAATTGCATGCATTGCTTAACCTAGCAATGGATGGTAGTTTTTCTAAAGAGAAGTTAGCAAAGCTCTTTGATAGATCATCCACATAAAATTTTATTGGCAACACAATAAATTAAATTAATTAAAATTAAAATCCAAGCAACTCGGTTGGCTCTAACCTTATGATCTTTGTAGTATGGGTCGAGATCCTCCAGTGGTTCCCCAATGAGCTCTGGAGGAGGATTTCCATAGAGAGCTGGTAGCTTCTGGAAAGCTTTGAGGTCAAGCTGAGGACGTGGTTTCTCCTCATGTTTCTGCTCTGTAGTATTTTTTTGACGATTCTTTTTGGCAGCAATTCTCTTTTTGATAGCTGCCAAGGATTCCCGAGTGAACTTACGGAAGTTGTTGGTACCAGGTAGCAACAATTCAGCCATTTTTCATTCTTCTCTTCCTGTCGTTAATTCTGTCCAAATAATAGAAACCAGTAGAAAGGAAATCAAGGAACTCCAAAACAGGTAAGTTATGGAGAAATCTGCTCAGTATTTTTTTAATTATATGTACTGATAGGATGTGAGCAGACCTCTATAAACTTACGAGTGTGTTTGGAGAACCTCATTTAAGATACTCATTATCCTAAATGCTCTTGGGCTGTTCAGAAAAAAACCCTACTCTTGTGGTTCAATCCAATATTTGGAAATGGGACAGCAAAACCCATCAAGCTGCAATATCAAATATGTGGGAGCTGTCAGCAACAGGAGGACCAAGTATTAAATTAACTAGTGCAGATGCAAATGTTCAGATGGAAAGCCCATCCTGGTGGAGTCAGCACAGGAACAAGCAGAATCTGAGCGTCAGAGGATTTAACTGGTGACCCACAGAGTCAGGACTGACTGATGTGGTGGACAGAAGTGCTTGACCTGACAAAGTTTGTATTTTATGTCTTCTTATCAGAACAAAAAAAGGTGACAATATACTAGAAACACACTTTGCATTTTTAATGAAGCAATTTGGTCAGGTTTTGGATAGAATCCATTCACTAAATGCTGCCTGAGTCCATACTCCACAAGGAGATTTCTCTAAAATATGCCACCACCCCTTCAAGTGTCCTTCAAAGTTGACTCCATAACTAGCAGTGAGAGCTTAATCTTGAAGTTCAAGGTGTCCTCCTGCCTGATAGCCTGTTCTTCACCTTTCCTTTCCAGACACTACCTGTAACATCCCAGGAAAACACAGTCTGAATCAAGAGGCTTTGCTTTACTATAAACAATTTTATTACAGTGTGCTGACTGCCTGCATCTTCCCCCGCCATGAAACGCCTTTCCATTTCTCCCCAGATACAACATGATTGCAGTTGACCTCACATTGCTGGGCTGTAGGAAACCGTTGCTGTGAGAACAACAGCTGGAGGCCAGTGACAAACTAACTGCAGTGAAATTGTTCCATTTTTGCAGCCTGCCTGCCTCTCCCATTAAAGCAGCACACAAAATTATGAATACGAGAAGTAACCCTTGCTCCCAGCACAAATTAGCGTCATTTCTGGAAGAGAAATAGGACATTCAGGCAAGAATACTCATTATTCTATACTTTTCAAAATCAGGTTAACAGTATAGAAGCTGAGCATAGTATTACAGCAAAAATGAAAACTATAACATCCACTCACAAATTTTCAAGTCTTCATCTGGCCAAAGTGGTGTTTGTTTTGTTGACATTCAGTGTAATTTAGATGTTGTGGTGTCAGTAATGAGAGCTGTGAATGATGCATGCAAAGATGCAATTTCTGTGCAGTGCACAGAGGGAATACAATAATTACTTTATCCTGCTTTGTGCCAAATTATTCAAACATACCCATCCCTCCACTTCCATAAAAGTGTACCTGAGCTTAAAAATTCACCACTAAAATTCTGTGTTTGTTGCAGATTTCCTTGTGGTATTATCTTCTCCCTTCCATGAAACCAACATGCAAATTCCAGAAAAGAAGCTTTGATTCTCACACCATTCTCCCTCAAGACCATTGAAAGGCAGAGGAAATTCTAGGAAAACATGAGGTTGCTGGCTAAAGCCAAGGATGGTGAAGTAGAAGGAAGCACGAGAGCACACAGAGCTGGAGAGAGGCAGGGATATTTTTCCTGGTGGTTTTATAAATTGCTTGAAAGGTGAGCAAGCATTAAGAAAAAGAAATCAAGCCTTGAGCTTGCTGTGTCACACATCAGCAGCAAAATTTCCATGAGAGCAGCTGCAAGCCATGGAGTAAAAGGCTAAACTACATTTTTCATCCATAGGGAAATCTGAGCTACTCAGTGTAATGCTGAATAAAGTCTAACAATTATTAAAAATTGAGTAATATGGAAAAAAATGTTCCTGATTCATTCAAGTATCTTCAAAAATATCCCCAAAATAATTTCTGTTACTCATAGCCTCAAGGAGGATAGCACACAAAATGCAGTTGAGATGTATTTAGGTTTTTTGTGGCCAGGTATCAATGGAGCAATTTGACCTAAAGAAGAAAAAAATGATAATGCAAAACCATTTTTGCCCTTTATGTCACAGAAGTAACAAAGTACCATTTTGTCCTTTTCTCAAGTCTTGAAATACCTACAAAATAGTGTGATATTTAATAGCTCTTGAAAATTAAAAGTTTTATTATCCTTTGAATTCCTGAAGACCAGACAATGATAATGAAATCACGATGATCAAAGATAATAACTTAAATTAAAAACCACAACCAAACAAAGAAAAAAGTATTTACAATTTGTTCTATCAGTTGTCAAATATATTTTCTATTAATTATTTCTCAAATACCAAAATGTGTAGCTAGAGAGCTTTCCAAGGTAAGGATGCTTCTGAATGTGTTTTCCTCTTTAGGAACACTCGTTGTGAATAGACCAGGAAACAAGGTTATTGTCAAAGCTGTTTTCCTTTTATTGCTATTACAATCAACCCAATTTAATCCCTGTTAATGAATAAAAGTTACTCTCAATTATTTGCTTTTAATGGCTTCATGGTCTGTTATAAAAAGAGGTGAAAAATGTTGACTATTACTGTGTTCAGCATGACCAAGGCAATTAGTATGATCAGAGTGGCCAAGGTTACCTTCTTTCTTTTTGTTTGTTTGTTTCTTTCGTTTGGAAGGTTGTTACTGTGTTACACTTGGGCTGGGTTGCATCTTTCTACATCTGAATTTCCGGAAAAGTAGCCAAATTTTTCTAGAACGGAATAAAAAAAAATATGAAGGTAACAGTAGATTGAAGTTTCTGTAGAATTGTTCTGTTCTTTCCTCAAAAACATATCTGTATTTTGAGGTAGAAGATTTAATCAAACCAAACTGACATTTTCTTAATGACTCTTAAGACGTGTATTGAAATAACTCTTGTATAATAATGTATTTAACTTTTTAATCAGAGAATAATTCAGGTTGAAAGAGAGTTTAGGAGGTTCCTCAAAATGTGTCAGTCATGAGGTCAGGGCTTTATCCAGTCAAATCTCCAAGGACAGAGTCAGCACAACCTCTCTGAGCAACCTGTTCCAATACTTGACTGTCTCAATCCATTTGGACTCCTTGTGGCTTTAATTTATGCCCCTTGCCTCTTGTCTTCACACTGTACAAAACTGCAGCAATAAAAAAGAAAGAAAATATTGCATTCTTAGAGTCATTGAATGGTTTGGGCTGGAAGGGACCTTAAAGATGATCTTGTTCCAACCCCCTGCCATGGGCAGGGACACCTCCCACTATCCCAGGTTGCTCCAAGCCCCGTCCAGCCTGGCCTTGGACACTTCCAGGGATGGGGCAGCCACAGCTTCTCTGGGCATCCTGTGCCAGGGCCTCACCACCCTCACAGGGAAGAATTTCTTCCTAATATCCTGTCTAAATCTCCCCGCTTTCAGCCATTGTCCCATCACTCCATGCTCTTGTCTAAAGTCCCTCTCCAGCCCTCCTGCAGCCCTTTTAGGTACTGGGAGGTGCTCTAAAGTCTCCCTGGAGCCTTTGCTTCTCCAGGCTGAACGGCCCCAGCTCTCTCAGCCTGTCATTAATTTGAAAGGTAAAAGGCAAACCCCAAAATGCCTCTCTATAAGGAGAGCTCATATTACACCTTCTTCAGCCCATTTAGCCTACTCGTCAGCAGCCCAGAAGGACCATCTCCCAGGTCTGATTAACACCATCCCGTGTAGCTCCGCTGAGATTGCCAAAGGAGACAGGCCCTACACCCTCTTTGCAACCAACAAAACTGTGGACACAGAGCAGCTAATGATGAGTAAACATGGAGATTACGACACATGAAGAGTGCCAAAAAAATGCAACTGATTTTTCTCATTGTCTGTGAAAGAAGACTTGGTGTGAGATAAAACTCACTCTTCAAACTGGGATTTACAGGTTACAGTTCCCAGCAGTGGGGAATGAAGGAAGCAAACAGTGTGGAGATTCACAACACAATTTACAGAGACCTGATAAAGCCAGTTAGCATTCATCCAGAAAGCCCCTCTGGGTGGGATTCATCCCACCTCAGTGCAGACATCTCAGACCTACACAGCTACATCTCCATGAGGTTTCCGGTTGCCTGCTAAGACCCTTTTCCACATTTATTTCAGGATGAGATGTCAGTTGACTACAACTGATGACCTGGGATGTCTCAAGTGAGACAAGATAAATTCAACTCTTTGCATCCATTACACCTACTCTTCTCACTGTCCCTTCTTCCAAGGATTGGTAATTCAGTGGTAGGACTGGGCAAACATCATTAGTCACCAGCAGACTGTGAACGCATAAAAATTCTGTGATTACCTAATATTACATTGTCTCGTTAATGACTACTTCCAGCACAAGCCTTCTTAGCAATTAGTGAAGCGTTAAGCCACATTTTTCTTTGCCTGGTAAGGGAGCACTAATTTTCAGCTACTTTGCTATCATAAATAATTTAAATCTGTGCAGAGATCACTTTCTGTAAGTGCTTGAGCAGTCAATTGACAAGTTGTCAAATGGCCAGTTGCGAGCACTGAGGAAGCACAAAAACTGTGTGGAAGCACAGGAATGAATCTGAGAAAAAAGAGCTGAAAAGCTTTTAATGACCATGGATGAGTCCATCCAGTTAGGATGAGTTAGATGTAATTACCTAGTTATTAACATCAGCCCATGAACTTTAACTGGTAACTTTCCTTGGTGTCCCCAGAGAGATAGGCAAAGCATGGAAACAACCTGTTGGTCATCAAGAAGAACAAAAGTCTTCAAAAGTGACCAGAACAAGATTGTAAAAGCCAACAGCAAATGTGACAAAGTGGTTTGAACTGAGTAATCATCAACCAGGCATTCCCTACCAATCCCTGTCCCCAAGGGTAGTGGGCGTAACCAGAAGCAAAGAAAGATTGGTTGGAAACTCCGTGAGCCAACACCAGGATGCAGGACCATCTCTCCAAACTCTGAGGAACTCAGGGAGTGGAGGGGACCCCAAGGAATCCCAACAGCCCAGGACTGTGCACGGCATGGCTGGAGCTGCCTGGTGGGAAGGTCACGTAACAAAATTGCACATTTTTGTGGTTAAAGTGTGATGACCTCTGAGTCCACTGATCCTCCACACTATGGTTTTATGTGGTGGCAACTGCACAGAGATCCGAGATAACAATCTCTTTCCCGAGCTGCTACCAAGGAGACTGATCAGATGCTGGTCAGATGACCAGGCAATAAACCTCCGGTGTGGAGTTTTACACAACAAAGAGAAGAGACAGGTCAGGACTCAGCCCTCTCCTAACCTGAATAAGAAATGGAATCTATCTTGATTTAGAAGTGCCATATAAGAAATATCAGCTGGTCTGGGGTTAAGAAGCGTGGCCAGACAGTGCTCATTTTTCAGCACCGGGGAGAAGGAAAAGGAGAAGGAGAAAGGGAATGTCATTCATTTCACCACACTTGGGATGCTGGGTCCTGCACGTGCTGCAGGTTACACTTGGCTGCCAGGAGAGGGACAAGCCGTGATTTTTAACCATACTTTTTCTATAGTGCTGTACTGACCCGTTTGCAGATTTTATGGATACTCAAGTTTGGCAGCAAACAGAGGGAATCTGAATTGTCTTCACCACTAAGGAATGAGAGCTGTGTTCTCCCTGCCTGTAATGTCCAAGAGTTTACAGGCATCCATGTAAGAGTTGCTGCAGTTGTTAACTTGGGGTTTTTGCATTCGAGATTTAGGGTTTTAAAGGTCAGGCTGACAATATGTCAGATTTTTTGTCTTGCCACAGGTAAGCAGTGTTTCAAAAGAGGTTAATGTGATTAATTCTATAAACTTTTAGCTAATATTAATATGACTTGATTACAACAAACAAACGCTATAGAAACTCAGTGAAATACATGGTTTGGATTTTGGACTGTTACCGTTAACAGAAACTTAAAAGTCTCACAGACTTGCAATTTTGTCATTCTGAAGGTTCATTATATCATTTACTTTTTGATAGAGAAAGGTCTCTTAGCAGCTGACTATATGGAGGACAAAACTTAGGACAAAATGCAAAAGAAATATTTTTCCCAAGAACATAACAAAATTCAAATGGTCCATGGGAAAAAAAAACCTGAAAGAAAACCCCTCACCTCAAAATAAAACCCAGCAAAAAAAATGCTTTTAACTATAAGTTTCAAGAAACTTAACTTGAATGTACAATCTAAATTTTAACTTAGATTGGCAGAGGTTTAGGAGTTCCATAATTTAATGACATTTTCAAATTATACGATATTTTGTCTGACACAGTTTTCTACAGTTTTCTAAAAAAGTAAAAATGTATCTCATCAGAAGTCAGTTCTGAACAAACCATTTGCACTAGGTATGTTATTTAGAGGTGTCATTTAATAGTGTCATGTAATAAGGACATACGGGATATCATTTTTAGGTTCCTCACTTTTCATTATTAATTTCACCATTTGCTCTTTCTATCTTACAGAAGGAAATTCAAATTCCAAAGAACTTTTCTCCGTGGATATGGAAAATAATCTCAGACCAAGTCAAATAATTAGAAATAAACCCAAAAGTATTACAACAAAAGTTGGAAATCTCTGGGATGTGGAAAAGGAGCAGCACCTGCACCATGGGAGGGACCTCCAGAGCACCTGGTTCTCTTAGGTCTCTGGTTACCTCCACAGTTTATCATCCATAAAAGATCTGTCATATTGCACTTAAAACAGCTTAAACACCAGCTCAATTCCACTTAAAATCATTTCCTAGAAGTTTACCTGTTGTCTCTGTGGTAAGCTGAACACACCTAGGCCACTCCTGGCACACAAAATTTATTGCAGCTACAGGTGCAAACCTGAAATGTTTAGCTTCTTCTGTTTCAACAAAGCAAAGACACTTGTCTCTGTAGTTTCAAAGACTGTCATCTTTTCTGTTGCCAATTCACCACCTATCAGTAAAATTTATATTCTCTTAATTTGTTGATTTACTTTCCCATCAATATTCAGTTATTAGCTTATTTTGCCCTACAGTTTATCATGAAAACAGCATTCACCAGTCCAGCATGTTCCACACATAAAACAGATTTAATTACACCTCATTCATAAAAAACAAATCTATTTTAAATAAGATCCATTCTTAAGTCTCAAAAACCAAACATTAGTCTGTATCAGAACAATGTTACTAAGCATAAACCTATGTAAGAGACAGTAATGTTATAAAACTTAAGGTTATTGAAATTTTTTTCTTTACTTTGAAATAAATATTACAACTAAAAAATCTGAACTTTGTATATAAAATATATATAGATGCAATTTTCATACATAGAAAAAAACTTCCCTGAATGCCTATTCCCTCCTCTAAGGTTCTATTTTTGACCCCAGTTGACTTATTTCAGCTAAGTAACATGTCAAAAACATTGGGGAAGCTCCTATGCAAGCAGATTGCACTGGAATAGATAAATATTCACTCCTTTCCATTTCTATTTTTTTTACATGCCACTCAGGAAAAAAAATTGCTGCTCAGTTTTTTTAATGTTTTTTAGGCAAATAAAAGGTCACTGAATCCTATAGAAGAGTCTACCACAAACCACCTTTTTTCTAAGAAGAGAAAGTGCAGTAAACCACAGGACTTACATTATTTTCCATCCCTCTAAGTGAAGGTTCAAGGAGTCACTTCTTCCTGTGCAAGAGAAACATTATCTCAGCCCAGTTGTCTCCCAAGAAATAGTTGGGAAAACCTCCTCACTGCCTTTATCATCTCTACCCCCCTTCCAGCAATCCCTCACCACGCTGGAGAGCCTGTTCCTTCAGGAACTGTGCTATTTGTACTTGGGGGTGTTGAGGGAGGTGTCTATTTGAGCCATCAGAGTAACTGATGTGATTACACAGGGTCTCCTGGGAAAGGCAGAAACCTCAGCAAGCACAGCTGGGGAGGCTCCAAGCTGAGAATTTCTTTATGATCTTGTTTCATCCCTGGATTTCTGAGTGTCTTTCGCAGAAAATCAGGAGTGAAGCAGAAAAAAAGTGGAGGGGAAACGTGGAGGAAAATGTGTTTGTCAGCCTCACAGTGAAACCTGTCTGCCCTGTAACAGATTGTTTATAGAAGGCGTTGACCTTTATATTTTCTTTGAATATCTCAGCTCCAGTTCTCAGCTTTAGTACAGAAAACATAGGAGGGTGAATCTATAAAGTGAACTGAAAGGCTGTGACTGAAGCTGAGTAGAAGCCTGGAAAACTGGTGGCTGTTACCTCTCTATGTGTGTCTGTATAAATGTATGTGTGTGTGTGTGTGTGTGTGTGTGTGTGTGTGTATGTATATGTGCATGTATGTAAATAAAATGCCAGTGCATATATATGAGTCATATACGTGGTTTGTTTAGGGTATATACAGAGTTGTTCCAGGGTTGCTCAGCCTGGAGAAGAGAAGGCTCCAGGGATTCCTTAGAGCCCCTGCCAGTGCCTAAAGGGGCTGCGAAAGAGCTGGAGAGGGACTTTGGACAAGGGCCTGGAATGGCAAAACAAGGGGGAACGGCTTTAAACTGAAAGGGGGAAGGTTTAGATTATATCTTAGGAAGAAATTCTTCCCTATGAGGGTGCTGAGGCCCTGGTACAGGTTTCCTACAGAAGCTGTGGCTGCTCCATGCCTGGAAGTGTCCAAGGCCAGGTTGGATGGGGCTTGGAGCAACCTGGGCTAGTGGGAGGTGTCCCTGCCCATGGCAGGGGGATGGAACTGGATGATCTTTATGGTCCCCTCCAAGCCAAACCATTCCATGATTCTGTGATTCACATTAATTTTATATAGGTGATGATATAGGCAAGAAGTTGATGAGAAGCTTGGAAAAATTCACTCACTCCTGAGGCCTGCAGCTCCTCCCTGGCTGAAGCCACTGCTGGGCAGGGTGGGACACAAACTTTGTCTTTACAGCTCTGTCTGCACTCCTAGAAAACATGGCACTCCTTCTCTGGCTCTGAGACTAAATGGTATTGTAAACCTGTGCCCATAAAATTAAGTTTTCTTATCCTTCAACAACTGGGAGAGCAAACAGGAGCCCCCGTATCTAAGGAGGGACTCCTGCAATATTAGAGGATCCTTCCTCTCCTGCAGGAGAAGCAGGATTTCTCTCATTTCTCCACGTGGTTTTGCTTAGGAACAAAGAGAGTAGAAGCAAGGCTTATAATTAGTCAGATCCAAAGGATCAGTATTTTTGAATTAACCTGATTGATGAACTTTTTAAGAGAGAAGGAAGATGTCTTCTTTGCATTAAGCATTGGCTACACAAGAAAAAAATTAATTATCAGACACTAAAGAGAGAAGTTAAGGATGATACAACCTTTTCAGATAATACTTCATTTTCAGGATGTCTAATATTGCGATAGTTGAAATTAGATGAATCAAAGGAAGGAAAGCCAACTGAACCCTGGGTGGAATATGAGATGGTACCTCTTCAGCAAGAGAACGCATTAAAAATGTTAGCACTGTTTTGACATAGAAGATCTGGATGCTGAATATTTCCCTATACTAAATACTGTCAGGATCAATAAAATAATTTGTTAACCCATCTTTATTTAACCACTGGCAGCTTTGAGGTAGAGGTTGAGGTAGAAGAGAAATTTTCAAAAAGTAGTCCTGCAATATTATGAGAAAAATTCTGTTTTATTTTCTGTTGAATTTGGGTTTGTCACCAATCTCCTCCTGCCCTTGGAGTTACCTTCTTTCAAAGCTTGCAGGAGTGTGAGGAATGGGGGAAAGATACCATGACAGAACACCAGATCCCTACCTTTGATATGCTGGTGGAAAAATTGTCTTTTGGCAAAAGCTTTGGTTCATTAGGCTCTAAATTTAATGAGTGTTGCCGTAGAAGTTAAAATATGTCTTGGATGCTGTGGACAGGGCACTGCACAGAAAATTTTATTTCATTGGAAGACACACGTGTAGGAAGACTATCCACAAATGAAATTAGGAAATTTAATGGCAGGTTAAAGAGATAAAAGATTTGTTAACCCCTCTGACTTCAGAATGGTCACCACTATCCCACTTCAAAGTAACATCATGTACAGAAAGTAGCATGTTCAGAACAGTCACATTAATCTCAGACTTCAGGACACGAATTCAATTCATATTATCTCTTATTCCTTCCAAGCTATCTGTCTGTCATAGGTCCTACATACCTTTTAAACCATCTGACAATAATGTTATGAATTTTGAGCTGTTTGAGGGTTTGGTATGGATGAAGCTGGGTAAAGTTCACCTCCTTTGTACAAATATCTGCACCTTGCATTCAATAATATGAAACAAATAATAAGGGTAGAATTTTAAATATATTTATGCCCCCAAAGAAATATATGGATGCCAAATAGGATTTTCAGTGTCTGAATGACATTACAATCAATGTGACTTAAGCTTCTGAACTCTTTTGAGAATTCCACTAGAAAGTGTCCTCAGCATCAGTTTCATAGAGAGCTTTCCTATCCATTTCCAGTGTTAATTTCAAATTACATTTAAGCCAGAGTTAGAGATTTCACCCAAAGTTACTTACATTTCATCTAAAGTTAGAGATGAAAAGCAGACTTCAAAGAGCAGCTGGTCTTGGCTTCCTCCCTGTTAGCTATTCTCCCCTGCTTTAGGGGGAAATATAACCTGCAGTTTCCAGAGGCAAGAAGGAATTACTGACATCCATGGATGAAAGCAGGAATGGCATCTCATGTTTATCTCTCACTTCCCCAGGCCCTTGTGCTAACTTTGAGATGGGAAAGTTACTTGTCAGCTCTGGCCTGGACTGAGCCAGAGATAAGATTAATTCTCAGTAATTAAAAACATCCCAGGGTGTTTCCAAAGGGAGCTTTCTTTTACAGGTTCCTTTCAAGGCGTATCCTTGGGTGCACTGAGACATCCAAGCCCACAGACTGCTCATGGCAAAGAGGTCACCAAACCTGTCCTGGCAGTCTGCTTTACCCCAGTGATTGCTTGAAAAAGCAGGTGTTTCGTATCCTCTGTGAGGCAAAGCAGCTTTGGGTCACAGCTCCCTGCAAAGGGCAGCAGATGCGTGAAACGTGCAGAACTGTTGAATTGCAGTAGCTGGAAAAATGCACACTTTTAGTCAGAGGTGAGAGAAGCAGCTCTCTGGGCTCCCCTGGCTCTGCTGATCAAGACACCCCTGGGTATAAACAGGAATTTAGACGTGTCCCACCTCTTTTTAAACGTGTGGGGAGAAAATAGGCATTCCCTGCTGGACAGGGAAGGGTGAGGAAGCTTTGGCATTGACTTTTCCTTCCCTGTCCAAAATTAAATCCTCATTTTTCCCACTGTACTCACAGCAAGGCTGTTTGAGTCCCCTCTGCTCCATCAGGAGGAAAAGCAAAGAACCTTCACTCTCAGCAAATTCAAGTCAATGAGAGCAGCTGGAGAGAGAGAAACCTCAAGCTAAAAGAAACTTTAAAAAGCAGAAATACAAATGCTGGCATCACAAAATGTAAACCTGCCTAAATGAAGAAGAATATCCAAAAAGCATTCCCCACTTGTAAATAAAACATATGGAAGCAGTCTGTAAAAATCAAGGTCTTTAGAGGAAAAATGTGGAGAAGTATTTAAAGAGGTGAGGGATATCTGCATTCACAAATGATACAAAAAGGGATTAATGGAAGTAGGCAAATATTTGATATTAATGGATATTTGAACTTAAGAAAAATTAATACTTAAAGACAAGTGAAACATTCATGTGATATATGTTTGCTATTAGAAAAGAAGAATATTCATTAAATATAAAGTAGTTTTATCTAAAATAAAGCTGTTCAGCTACAAGTGAGTCAAATTGTCCTTCAGTTTTACCCTCCACAGCATAACAATAACTTTGACGTAGGGATTGGTTACTTAAAACCAGTACAAAACTATTTAATTTCTTAGTTCTTTTAAAAATAAGTACCAATTTATTTTTGTGTGATTCCTGACGATGCTGTAATTGATAAGTGTGTACACACCTATATGTTATGATAAATGATGCTATTTTATAGCCATTAAAAAAGTAAGGAATGGAAGGTTGATTGTGAAAAATTATATATGAGAAGCAGCAATCAGTCAGTATCTCTCCAGGTTTCTGCATAGATTTCATCACTGTAGTAACAGGGACACAATTGCAAATACAATGCCAGCTTTAACTGGGAGAAGGAGGATGAGTTGCACGAGTGCAATCATTTTTTAATATATTTCTGGAGTCTCACAGCATCACCAGATTTAGTAAACATTAATTTTTGGCTTTTTATGAAAAGTTAGATATGATTTGGAAATGTTAACTGTAAATTCCTTTTGCATTTAACTATCACCTTTTTTCAAGGATACAGTGTGGGGTTTTGTTTGGTAACTGATCCCCATTTTTTGTGTCATAAAGATGCATCAATCAGAACCATTTCAACTGTATGACGTGGAAGAAAAGATATGAAAACCAAATAGGAAGTGTTAATGTCTAATTTGTAAAAATAGATCTGAATACTTTGTCTGGAAAAGGAAAAATGTCAGTGTTGTGATATCTTCACTGTTGACTATTTTATGTTATAATGCTGTGACAGATTTGATATATGCAATGCAGAATTATATAGTCATTAATGAAAAGAAATCTTACACATTCTGAACAGCACACCTCTGACTAAAATAAAAAATGATAGCTTTCCAACTGAAAGCAATGTAATTTCTAATGCCAGCCAGCACAGACTGGAACAAATTATTTTCCAACTTGGGTGCATGTAATATTTCAGTATAACAATTACAGTTAATGTAGAATTGCTTAACTGACACGGTTTTACACAGATGAGATAAAGACCATATCACCCATCTTATGCTTTCTCTTTCCCCCCAAAAAATCACCAGGATGAGGTGTATATAACAAATTTTCCATTTTTTTGGAGATGATTTGTTGATTTTATTTGGTTAATGAAATTATGGTTTGAAAATTAACCTCCCCATTGCTGCTTGTCAGCTCAGGATTTACGTTCACCTGTGCATGCTCCTTACAAAACCTGAATCTTTTCAGTGTTTTGGGTTTTTTTTTGTAACACAACAGAAAATGAGACCTCCTGGCAAAGAGGGGAAATCCTCATAAATTGCTGTTTATGGGGTGAGTATTAACATATGTGGGATTTGTGGCCCAGAGTGAAACAGAGGGAATGATGCTGCAGGGAGCTCCCAGGGATTTATGAAGACTCTTTACTGCACAAAGATCAGAATAGCTTTTATAATATATTACATTGCTGCTTTGTTTTAAAAGAATAGCTGAAGCCGCTTTCTGATCCACATAACAGTGAAGTCTTAAGTGGTATAAAGTAGCTAATTGGCATTTTTGTCAAAATAAAGACCTAGGATAAAGGAATCTCATTTCCTTTTATCAGAGAATGAAATTATATTTTTAAAAAAAATCATGATGATGTAAAATTCAGACTCTTTTGAATGGATAATTGGTATTACAGAGTAACAGGAAATTGCTTTCTTTGTAAGTATGTATTAAAATCATTCTGTTACATACAGTAATCTTCTGCTTGCTAAATGGTCCGATGCACATTTCAATCAGGAAAATTTGCTTATCTTCTACTCACATGCAAAAATATGGATTGCTCTTTTCTCTCTCCTCAGTGGCCTATCAGAATAATACTATGAGAATTAGAGCAGTGAAGGAAATAGAGTTGTAATATAAATATTTCTAATATTGCTTCATCAAGGAGCATCAGGTGTGTCTAGAAATTTCCCTCACTGTTTCCAACACTGGATATTTACATGTTGAAAAACCCTTTTTTTTCACCCATTTTCTCTTTATTTTTGTGAAGAAGCAAAAAACAAAAATTTGACTATCTGAAGTAAATCAGAGGCAGCTTTAGTTGAAGATATCACACCCTGGAATTAAGGTCCAGACGGGTCAGAATAAATTACAGCCTCCAGGAGCAGCTGATTTTAAGGACCTAAACACAGAGTGCTGTGGATGAGCTATTTAATACATAATAAGATGATTGACTAAAGCATCTGTTTGGCAGAGTGTGGTTATTTAGAGACTTTTAGAGACTGTATTATTTATCAGATGGGAATAGTTGGAAAAAAAAAGGGTGTCAGAGCCTGTCTAGAAAATGAGGCCCTCTTTTACAATACCATGAAGTTGTAAAGGAAGATCTAAACTGAGCTATCCCCTACAGCTCAGTGTGCCAGGTGATGAACTGGGAACTACATCCTTTATTCTCTCCACCTTGCCTGGATCAGAGGAGTTTGTCACTGCTGCTGCCTTCAACAGTTTTCTGCACGAATTTTTGCTTTTCTCTTTGTAAGGTTGATAACAGAACTCGGCATCGATGGCATGTTTCTGTGAGGTCTTTTTATCATCATCTCCACCTCTGGTTTGTGGTTTCTGTCTGATGACAACCTTCCTGGCTTTTGTAGTCTGTGGTAGAAGAGAATTGAGCATAAAGTATTTTGAATATTATTTTTTTTCCCAATTTTTTACATTTTCAGTTGGTCTTTAAATTTCTTGTGTAACAGGACTGTGAACAGAGGCCACATTCATGGCCAAGGCACCAGTTCATCACCACAAGGTTTTCCAATCCAGTGTCCTAAGAGAGTTGAAGAGCCCCAATCCTGCTGATTTTAATTCAGCAGGTTCATTCCAGGTGGGATCTGTAAGTCCTCTAAATGAGGGCCCAAATACCTGCTCTTTTGCATGGTCTACCACTAAATCTGGGAACAGCAGCATAAATGATTTGGGGAAGGAAGGGAAGTTTTGTGTATAAGAAGCCACATTAATCATAGGATAGCTATATGGGTATTTGCAATTTGAGAAATTATTGTGTCCTTTGAGCCAAAAAATATTTAATTTGGTCATATTAAAAAATAATTAATTACCGTTGTTGATATATGAGATATATGAGAATGTTTTTTTTTTTTTTTAAAGTTTTGCTTACAGGGAAATTAAGATCTTGTAAATATCAATTATCAAGAACTTTCTTTAAAGAACAACAGGAAATGACTAACACAAATATACAGTGAAACCATCCAGTCATTTACACAAAGGAATCTTCCTCCAGCTCTTTAATGGACTAATGCATGCTGGACTGTAATGGGACTAATTTGCTCAACACCTACTCAAGGAGAGGATGCTGGGGTGCCTGATTTTTCCCCTCTCCTGGGTCTGAAAAAGCAATATATTGCCTACATGAAAGCATCTGTGACACTTTGATAGATGCAGTGAGCTGCAGCCAATGCATAATTGGATGATGCTAAGAGAAGTGTCTGAAATTGCTTCTCAGAAGCCAGGCTTTAAAAGTCTATCAAATTCAGCAAACAGAATGGAAAAAATGTCTAGGATTTGTTTCATCACTCATCTCACTCTCATATTTTAAAGCTAAAATTGGAGCTTTGAATCTGTGGCAACAGCAACACAAGGCTGGGAGGTCAAAGGGATCTTCTCCTGCTATTGAAATGTGAAACGTTCTAAGCATCTGTCCTGTGTCAGCCACAAGTATTTTTGTGTCAAAATAATATAAGGGCCAGGGGAAGTAATAATCTGAAATAACATCAGTCTCTCATCTCTGTTAGTCATCCTAATACGTCTTGCAACATGTGAGCTTCACCACCCTTCAAAAGAGAAAGTTCAGGCAATCTGCCTCCTGTTGTTGGCAGCCGGTGTAACACACCATGAGCACACAAAAGTATTTACACACATAAATGCAAAGACTGTGTGTTTTCTCCGCAGGTAAATCAAAGGTTGTGTAGCAGGGGCCACACCTTTATGTTATAAGCATTTTCATTCTTACACACTTGCAAGAATAAAAGCATTTTCTGGGTGCCAGTCATGAAACACACATAACCAAGGGTTTGTAGAGGCTGGCTTAATTCTCGCATCTTATCTGTCAGGTTTTCAGCATGCAATTCATTGCAACACATAAAATATAAAGAAATTAAAGTTGGAAAGGAAAAAAGATGGGAAAAGGTGAGAGGGAAAGGGAAGGAAATACTTGTATTTATCCACAAGTTTCATACCACGTCCTACTCAGTTACTGAGCTGGATTCAGTTTCTTTTTTCCATGTGGGAACTTGACTTTTAACATAAAGGATCTTTTCCTTTGCAAAAAAACTCATCAGTTCCTAATACCAGAGCTGGTGCATTGGGTAGGGATTACTTTTTAAGGGAGCAAAATATGGCATTTTTCATACGCACACACACAAAAGACTTTACAGGAACCTTTACAGCAAGGTTGATACATTAAAAAGTTTTATTTGAGATGTGTTTATCCCATCAACACTTTGACTTAGAATTCAATCAAAAGCAAAAGGGATAGTGTTAGTACCTGGGTTTGATTACATCCAAAAATCTCAGAATTATTGGGATCTATGGGAACATGCAAGCATGCTCCCACTCTTCACTTCCAGTACTGGGTGACCTTAGGACTGTCTTTGCTCATTATTTGTGCTACATGATATATAATCATGTGATTCCAGAGGGTTTGGGAAGGGCAGACTTTACAAGATTCCTGGGGTCTGAGGCCAGTCAAAGCCCTTCCTCTCTACTGTGGTAAAGGACTTGAGAATCCAACTTTGAATTTAGCAGAACTAGCACCAGGAAAAGACCCTGCAAATACCACTGTGCTCTTCCATGCCACAGAAAGATGGAGTAAGACAAAAGCCTTGCAAGAGGGATGGAATGACATTTGGTTATGCAGGGAGGCAGGTTTAATAAATCACCTTCAGAAAGCCAGAAAGTGTTTTGTGAGAAAATGGCTTTAACACTCCCCAGACATTTACAGTGATCCTCTTTGCCTAAATCCATGAGAGATGGGCACTGTGTAAGCAGTGGCCACAAAGTCAGGTTTGAAACTGTGCTTTTTCCAGCGAGGAATGGCCCACTGGACACTGAGCACTGGCATGACACGAGTGGGGCAATGAGGTGGCACCTGGAAATGAAAACCTCTGCCAGCCAAGCCCATTGGTTCTCCCTTTACTACAGCTGAGTGTAGCATTCAAACCCATTAATTCCTACCACCAAACCTGGAAATATGGAGATAGATTTCATTTTACTTCTTATATATTATTCATGGCATGCTAAGAAACATTATGAAGCTAATTTAATTGCACTGCAATTAAAATACTTGTTTCTGTGTACATAGATAAACATACAAGATTTTAAACCTTCAATGAAGATGATTGTTGTCACTGTTTCTATAATCATTGAGCAAATAAGTTCTAAAATAATATTTTTTTGTTTTATCATTGCCCTGTCTTAAACAAATAGAAAAGCCTTCTCTAAATGTTTGCTCGTTTGTATTCTTTACCCTGGATAATTTCAGAAAGAAGAACAGCCATGCCTGGTGCTCAGAGTCCAATAATCTGACCAGATTCTTTTAGCTATTTAGTATGTGATGTTTAATGTAAATTTATTTATTTCAACACATTTGATTTTACAATTTAGATTTAGCAGAATGATACATAATATGCTGAAATCTGGTGGGACAATTGCTCCCCTCCTGCCCCCTCAGGCCGCACTGTGATCTCAGGAAAGCTCGTTAGGCCCCAGCCTTGATGAACAGCTCGTGGACTGAGCTCTCGAGCATATCAGAAACACTGTCAGGCTCCCAGGAATTTAGGCTGTCTAATGAGCTCCTCTTTCTTAACCAAAGGCCTTGGACACTTATTTTTCCTGCCTGAATAACAGCCCAAGTGGAACAACATTTTTGTTATCAAACTTTCAGAGAAAGTTACCAACCCAAAATGTGTCCGGGATGGAAAATCATTATGACCAAAGCCAACTCTCTCCAACCCTATAAGCAGCAATCAAAGGGGGACACTTTGAGCTGTCCTGGGCTGCAGAGAACTGTGACCAGCACCTCCCTCTGAGTGGGGCCTCGCGAGCTCGTGAACTCTGGAGGTTGCTGTGCTCGGAGGATCGCTGCCGACGGCCAACCATGGAGCCTGGGCTGATAACTCCCACTCCTCAAGGCTCAACCTTTCATCCACTGAGAAGGTGCAAAGGCATCTGCCGTGAGCACTTCACTGAATTTGAGTGGAAATGTACCAGGAATGTTGCTCTCTTAGACTCGTTACGGTTGTAAGGAAGTTAGGCTTGTAAATTCTAGGCTGTTGTACTTAGAGTAAATTCTACGGAATCTTTAGTTAAATTGTTTAAATTAGGCTTTCTGTTGAATGCTTCTAAGGCCAGAAGTTGTTAAAACCTTCAGGCCTAAACTATTGCTGAAATCCAGGGATAAGTTTGACAAGATGATCCACTGAGAACCTTGTGACTCAACGGGAGGAACTCCCTTATTCCTTTTTATCCTTATGCTTTCCCAGTCTTACTCTTTTTTCATCCCCAGCCTCCACACAGATCACTTTAGGTTGATTTTAGTTTTAGACATTGATTTTAGATTTTAGTTCGGTTTTTATCTGTGTCCTTTCGCCATCTGGTAAGTACTAGAGTGAACCTTGCTAATGAACCTCATCATGTTTCCACATTGATATTAAACCTGCTTTTGCCAGTGAGCAACCTAACCCAGTCATTCATGACAAAACCACAATACAGATAGACACTTAACAAAACATAGCAACATAAAATTTCTATCACAATACCTGTGTGAGCTCCATTGCCCTCTCTATAAAATGATGACCATCATGATGCTGGATGTCCCCAGTCACTGGAAAGAAGTACGTGGGTTGAAGCAGCTCAAGTACATGACCCTCACTGAAATTTGTTTGTTAGTTGTTCAGTTTTAGTGCTCTCTGTTGGGCTGAATCACGTACACAACCCCCCAGTGCTGTTCTCCCTAACTCAGGGAGGCATTTCCATTCAGTGAGCTCAGGGAGGAATATTTGCACAACCAATTGATGATGCAGTCTGTGGATCCACCCAAATGTTGATATCTGCTTGTCTAAACTAAGGCCACCCTCCAGTCCCCTTTGTGTTGAGGTACTCTGGCTTTCTTTGCAACAGCCTGTGGTCACTCACATCCTGAGCTCACCACCCTTGCCCATCTTCCCTTCGTGGGGTTTTATTGGGCAGTCATACAGGACTGAAGGAAAACGGGGCAAATGTAGGAAACTGACTTGGGCAATGTTAATTTAACAAACAACAGGGTTCTCTTTTGGTGGCCAGGTATATCTGTGTGTGTCACCATGTGCAAAATGAAACAAAACGATGTGATGAAACAATAACACCGAGATGAATTTTTTATTTAAGAAAGCTTTTGTTCGATACACTATTTAGCTGAAGGAGAATAAAATGTTAAGTATTTTTCAGTTGAAACTTATTTCAGGCCGAAATTGCAGGCTGTAAACTGATCATAATGTACGGTGCAGACATAGTTTTATAGTACTCTCAAATAAATAAACACCAGCTACTCTCATGAGCAGCAGAATCAACAAAAATCTAGTTTTTCCTATGCCTTTGTATCCTGTAAGTGGATTTCCAGGTGTATAAGAAAGTACAGCTTGCACTGACTTTACTCTTGCACATTAATACTCTCTTTCGTACCTGGATTTTTGGGGTTTTGCCATCTATATTATTGGCTGTTTGTTAAGGGGTGAGCCCCTCACTCATGGGCAAGAAGGAGACATTAAGTTACCCATCACATCTGATGTTCTGGCAGCCATGAGATCATCTGTCCTGTGCAGAGCTGGCAGACAAAACAATTTATAGGAGGAAGCTGAAGATAAGTGCAATGGACATAATGGGCATAAGCACAAGTGTTTTATTGAATGGGATGTCAGAGAGCCTGATAAATGAGTGATGGGCACCACGTATGTTTAGGAAGGAAATGTCAATCTCCAAAGATGCTGTGGTGGAGTCCTGTTGCTGCTGTTTTTATTAAAACTTACTATTATTTCATTGAAAGGGGGAGAAATCTTCCATACATGATGTTCAGGACGGCAGGGGAAGAAACTGCTGTAAATATTTTGGTGAATTTCCATGCACAGGTGTTGAAGAATCTGCCTTCTCATACAAACACAGATTTCTGGCTGCAGCAGTTGCAGCCTTCACTGGTAGCAGCAGCAAACACCATACCAAGTGAAGAACACGAGGACGACTTTTTATTTGCCTCACTATGTCTGTGTATTTACTTCAGCCATAGGCACAAGAGAAAAAATAGATAATTGAAGTAAGGGTATGAAATCTTTGCTGATAAATCCTGCAGAGAGTGCCAAGACTGGTAGCACTATTAAAATACTGCTTCCAGTTCTACCCTCTTCATTTCAAGAAAGGTATGAGTATGTAAAAGAAAACTTAGGACCACTGTGACCACTTTAAATTATCCCTGGAGACAAATTCTATGCAATTTTTTGGGCAGCAAGGCAGGGTGGCTGTTGTCTGAGGTCTAACCTATGAATCTCTAACTTTGGAATGCTCCTGCATTAACTCAACTTCCCTGGAACCTGGAGAGGAAACTGCACTGATCGCAGTCCACTCAGAACTGTAACCGCTCTGTATTAAGGTAATGACTAATATCAAAATCAGTTTGGCCTGTCTTACCTTAACTCCATGGAACCATGAAGCAGATACCTGCAACAGATTTGCCCAAACAGCTATATGCTTCTGAGGAGTTGCCAAAACATCTCTCCTGCTCTTTCAAAAGTCTCTGAAGATCAATGAAACCACCTCCTAAGTTGATGCTTTCACATTATCCCTGGAATTGGCAGAGCAAAGACTCAACACTTGTGCCACCACGTTCAGCTCTGACACTTCTCAGTGCCTTTATTCAAACATTTCTAATGAATGAGGGTACTGAAGAACCTTGCAGAAAGAAATCTGGCATGATGCTGTAGAAGTCACAGAGGACTCATCATTTGGTTCCCGGGCTGGACAAGCGAGAAATCTCTGTTAATTTGCCCTAATTTGTCTCTCTATCATACACAGAGTCTAGAACTGTGTGACCCAAAATAATATTGATAGATTCAGACTCCCAGATAATACTCATTTTTTTGACTGATGTGGCTGTTTAGCCACAGTATTTAAGTTTGAAATGCATGTGGCTGCTGCCATGGAATCATAGAGGAATTTAGGTTGGAAGGGACCTTGGAAGTTCCACTAAGCCAACTCAGGGCAGATGCACCTTCAGCAATGCACTTCCTGAGGTAGGTCCCAGTAACTGTTCTGTATCTGTTCTGTTCTCCAAGGCAGCTCCAAAGCAGAAGGGGACCAATAGCTGGAATGGGTGCTACTGACCAGGATATACCCTGGGATAGGGTCTGTGGGGTCATACTGAAAGCAGTCCACGTTCTGAGGAGCAGAAGAGATGGGCAGCTCTGCATGTGCCAGGCCCATTTTATTATTCATGTTGGGGAAGCAAATGGAAGAACCTTTCCTTGGAAGGTGAAACAGGGAGACTTCAGAAAAAAAAGTCTGTAAAGTCAGCTGAAGTCAGTCTGTCAGGCTGGCTTTTCGCTGGTGGTGGTTAACAAAAGTATGTAAACACAGTTCGTCCATCTCTGAAACTTTAACCATAAAGATTGAAAAATTTGTTCTGTTTGGTTCCAACATAATACAAGAGACCTCTTGTCCATCACTTCCAGCCATAATCCTGACCTCTGCCTAAACCTGCTCCAGTTCTTGGGTGTGCTATTCTTACGGGAAAATTCACTCTAAACTTGAGTTAGAAAAGCATCTTTGGGGATGTCTTGCTGTGAGGGTTTCTCATGTTGGGACGGAATATTTAGCTCACTGATGGCTTTGGACAGTGACATTGCAGATGACACACTTGTCAAGAACAACCTCTGGTGGGTTCAGGGAAAAGATGCCGTGATGAGATTCTGGTTTGGTACCTTTAATAGAATCACAGGATGATTTGGGTTGAAATGGACCTTAAAGATCATCCAGTTCCCACCTCCCTGCCATGGGCAGTGAACTTTCCACGTGAGGTCATTTCTTTTCAAATAACCCTACTACATACAGGGTCTCTTTTGAGTCCTGAAGAAACACTGGATAGTGCAAACATTGCAAAGTTAGCAGTAACTGAGTAACTCCAGAAAGGAAAAGGACAATTTCCACAAAACCTTTATGCAGCCTGTTCTCAGGGATGCAGGGCTACCACAAAAGTAGGAAAAAACTTACCTCCCAGAGGTCTGTTTCATACTATTTCTAGACAGGAACAGTGATACAAGGGAATGTAGAGCAGAGGTCTGCACCAGCACTAAGGAGGCAGTGTGGGTTTGCACTGCCCTGCTGGCCCTCAGCGGTTCCCTGGGAGCTAAACATTCACAGTGTGTCCTGACTGCAGGGATCCGACATTCCTTTGCTTCTGCTGTTCTCTGATTGAAGTGTCAAACTTCACAAACAGAAAGGAATATTCTTCCACTGTGGTCCAAGCGTGCCTATTTCTAATGAAGTTCACATATATGCAGTCAGTTTTGCCTGGAGGAATTCACAGTTCCAGATACCAGAATTGTCAAAAACTCCCAGATGCTCACTGTTTTAACTCATCACCATTTATAGACTTCTTAAAGAAACTCTACATGCCCTCAGCAGCTGAATTGGCTTTGGGAGAATTCTAGCAGGAAGAAGTTGCAACAGTGGGATATCACCATTCTCCTTTCAACCCTGCTAAGGGTTTCTAAGGCAATTTTAATGCTTAAGCAATACTAAATAATTGGTCAGACTTTTAAATTAGGCCTATGGTGAATTCAGGTGTTTTTGTGTGTTGCTGAGGTAACATAATCACTAAGGATGTGTTCATGCCAGGTGTGATTTTGCCCAAAATTGCTGCACCTACAATGGAAATAGAGTGTTGATCTTTGAAGTATTTCTAGTTACGGCCCAGGCCAGAGAACCTGGTGTTACATTCAAACAAATTATTTTTAATTGCAAAGATCAGACTGATTATTTAAAATTCTCTTATATGGCTTTTCCAGTCTTTCCTTCTTTTCCAATATGCACGAACAAAGCAGTCTTACCCTTTCTCTAAGAACCATTTCCTTTTACAGTGCTATAGAGAAATGCTTGAAACTACCCCTCTGGAAAGTCCAAGCACACAGGAGAACAATTTAATTTTTTTTTCACTGTCGTTAAGGTCTACCAAAAGCCAGAACAC
Organism: Atrichornis clamosus; assembly: GCA_013400975.1. Lineage (NCBI taxonomy): Eukaryota > Metazoa > Chordata > Aves > Passeriformes > Menuridae > Atrichornis > Atrichornis clamosus. Next base: position 133,105 of record WBMZ01001988.1, on the reverse strand, counting down.
TCTGCAAACCAGCACTTACTGAGAACTGTGGCTGACTTGAAAATCCAGGACAAGAAAAAAAAAAAAAAAGAGAGAGAGTTGTGACAATTATTTTCGAAACGATTTACAGTTAATTTAGTGCCTCCATGCTGGAGCGTGCGAGTGTCACCCATTCCAAACTGGCCACATTCTAAACCGCGGTAAATGCTGCCATCTAATGGAGCCTGAGCGGTGAGCAAGAGCTGTCGGCTGACTCCAGCTCACCCCGAACAACATCTATAGGTACACCTGACAAGCATCACTCGGCATGGACCAGTCCAGGCTGGACAGGAGACAGACCTGCCAAGTATCCCTGCATCCCACTGCCCGGTGATGCTGATTCCAAGTGCCAGTCCCCGAGTTCTCCCGAGACCTCCGCAGACCTTCTTCAACAATCTTTTCTCCTGAGCAGAAGCTGGTTCTGGGAGTAACTACAGAATCATTAACGGTGAAAAAGACTTCCCAGATCATCAAGCCCAACCTTTGGTTGAACACCACCATGTCCACTAAGCCACGGGAACAAGTGCCACATCCACTTATTTTTTGAACACTTCCAGGGATGGTGACTCCACCACTTCCCTGGGGAGCCTGTTCCAATGCTTCACCGTAATAAATCTAGTTCAAGCCATACTGTTCAAATCACACTCTTTTAGCATTCCTGGGCCTTTTTTTGTCCTGCAAATAGCTTAGATTTGCCTGTAACTGACAGATTTTAACAAAGGAAATGACAGTAAAAATTAATTACCTTATTGTTCTTGCTATTCTTGGACTGAAAATGCTAAATCTTTTCTCATTCCCTGTGAAAATTAAAACATTTTCAGTTTTCTTGTGCTAATAGGCAGCTACTTTGGGAAAATTACATTACTGGTGGTTGTACCCCTCTAATAACAGATTATGTCTTGTAATAAATGAAACTGAAGAAACTACTTACAGAACAGACAAAAATGTGTTAAGCATCTGAATTATTTATTGAGGAATTTAAACCAGTCATATTTCATTTGTAGTTCTGACATTTCACCTGAACAACCTGACTGCAAAAAGAAAATCAGTAAAATATTAATATATATTGTTAATACATTTTTTTTTCAGAATCAATGAAACAGATGGGTTTCTTTAACTTTAATAAATGTTATCTCAAGATACACCATGAACTTCTTTTCAGATTACTAAGTAGTGCTTTCTGTGAAGTATAATGATGGGATTTTATATATATATATATTATATATATATATTATTATATTATTATATTATTAAAAATATTTTTTCTGGAAACAGTAACTCTTGCATAACATCCTTTGATTTTGGTAACTATGATTATGACAATTTCCATACACTGAATGATACAAAGAGCAAATTATATACAACTTTCACACACAGGCAACTGATGATGATCTTTGAAATCACTTTAGGTGCTTGTGTAAAGACACCTCAAAAATCCTTAAGCATAAACAAATCCATTCAAAGACAGTAGGAGGGGGCTGGTCCCAAAACCATCAAAATTAGAGGCTGATTATACTCAAGTGTCTTGAGTGAGCTCTTTTACAGAAGTGCAGTAATTACTTAATTTTGCTACAATAAAGCCTGTTTGGAAATACTGGTTGTCTCTAAAGAGGTATACGTTATTCTATATTCTTGTGTGTTTATAAATATGTGCTTTCAACTGATCTTTTACAGATTTCTTCTGTAAACACATGAAATAATATAAAAATAACAGGTGAAAAAATTAACTCACCTACTCCAGTAGCTGAGGAAAAGAATTCCATGGTTTGATTTTCCTCTAATATTTATGATACAATTGTTCAAATCTTAATTGTTTTAAGGAGCATTTGAAAATCTGAGCAATTACAATACTTGCCAACATTGCTCTAAATTCAGAGTGTTATGCACTGGGATGAAAATATTGTCTCCATCTGAAAATAATTGACATTGGTTTAATTGAAAATGCTGCAGCCTGGGGCAACTTTATGTGTCAAGCTTATTGCTGTCTGTCTTGGCAACGCCATCATAAAATAAAGGGAGGGATATGGAAGAAGCAGGCCGTGATTTATCCAGCTTACTGCCATTATTTTCATTAAGCAGTGATTCAAGAAGGCTTTGCTTCTGCTGTATTTCTCTTTCAAAGACAGCACTGTTGTGTTTACGGCGGTGTAAGAAAGGCGTGTTTGCAGAAGAACGTTGTGTCAAATACTTCCTGAAGGCCCTTTGAATAATGCGAGCTGACACCTCCTCTTGTTTTCTTCTAAGGGTGGAAGAAATGGGCATGTAACAACATTTAGATGGATTGGCAACTGCAAGTTTGTTTTCCATGTGCAATTCAAGACTATCCAAATCTCCAGGTTCTCCCAAGACCCTCTTAGTGAAGGCAAGCAAGATATCCAAGCAGTGGATCTTATCTCCACTAACTATAGGGAGATCCATGGATATGAGCTGGATTTTATTAGGCTTTGGGATGCGCAAGGGTTCTGCCAGTGCATCTGCAAAGTCAGAAAGAGCAGAATAATCTATAAACTGTGTTGCCAGAGGATCAAATTTTCCCCATGTCTCATAAAACATATCAAAGTCATCCTCACAAAGAGGATCTCTGCTTTCCTCAGTGGCAACACTGAAGTTCTCTAGAATGACAGCTATGTACATATTTACAACAATGAGAAATGATATAATGACATAACTTACAAAATATAAAATACCAAACCTCCTATTTGTGCAAGTACTTTTCTCTGTCCCTGTTATATTTAACTTAGGAGCACATGTATCAGAGTCTTTTAACAGAGGGGCCAGAAGACCATCCCAGCCAGCTGAAGTTGTAATTTGGAAGAGACAGAGAATGCTGCCACAAAAGGTTTTAAAGTTGAAAATGTCATCAATCTGCCCCTCCAGGCGAACACAGGCAAAGTTTGCCATGCCCACAATGGCATAAATGAACATAATCAGGAAAAGCAAAAGACCAATGTTGACCAGTGCAGGAAGAGACATCAATAATGCAAAAAGAAGAGTTCGAATTCCTCTGGCTTTGCGAATTAATCTCAGGATCCGGCCAATTCGCGCCAAACGAAGAGTTCTCAAAACAGTAGGAGAGAAGAAACTTCGGAAAACTTCAGAAACTCCAAGACCTGTGAAATGAAAGAGAAAACAAAACGTTGTCAAATCACATTAGTCAAACTTATGTCTGTTTTGTTATGTTCTGTGCTTTAGATGTTGAAAGTAACACTGATCATATTCCATAGCTCTCAACAAAAACATCAATACCAAAATTGCTGACAAAAAAGCTTAGGTAAGAAAAATTGTAATATCTTCCAATATTAAAGAGGTATCAAGATTATGCATAGTTTGGAAGCTGCATTCTCCCAGATTTCTCCAATTGAGGGGGTGAAGTTACAAATTCATTATTCACATAATGGATTAAAAAATCCGTTTGTATCCATTCAGCTCCTGTGCTGGAAACTCTGGGGCTTGTCTCTGAGCTGCTGTCTGAGCACTGCTTCTTCTACAGGCCTAAGACAAAATGTGAGGCTTTGACTAATGCTTGGTACTTGAAGGAGATCAGAGAAGAGAAGGAAGAAATAAAGGAAAATTTATCCCTCATTACACCTCGTTCTGTGACTCTATTATCAGAGAAATGACACAGTTCCAATGCAAATGATTAGAAACAGAAGAGTTGAGAAGTCATAACTTTTCTGGGTTGCACAGGAGAGCAAAGGGCTACTGTGCCCAGGCATGAAGCAGAGAACTGAGAGCAGTTTTTCCTTCCCACCCCTTATTATGTGATATGACCTGAGCCTGAGTAGGAAGAACAGACAGAATAAACTGCACAAGAAACTAGAGCTATATATGACCCTTTGTAGAGGAAATGAGAAGCATCCAGTCTTATATGAAGAGCCAAAAGAATACAAGCCAGTTTTAATAATTTTTGCAGTCACAAATGGTGGTCCAGATTTGGAATGGTGACAAGCAACTAAATTTTCCTGAGCTTTCTAAATCAGCAATCAGGCTCTGCGTTCTCAGAAGGAAGTCCTGGAAAGTTAAATAAATATTTTCCGTTTTTCATGCAAATGTATTTTTAACCTGAATTTACTTTTACTGTGAAAACAAAAGCTAATGTGATAACATGTAAAGTTAGACAACAGCATTAAAAGTTAGACAACAGTTTAAGTACAATAACTTAGAAAAGATGTTACTGAATGAAACTCCTATTCAGTTAATTCTTCAATTAAAATCACACTTTAAAAAAAAAATTGAAAACTCCATTTACATTTCAGTACGTTGCAAAAATATAAGGGAAGACAAAAATACATCCTTTTAGAAGGAATCGGCAGATAGTTTGAAAAAGTACAATGGATCTGGAATTTGTTTATCAAATATATGTAGGTGGTTACTTCATACTGGAATTTGGCTTAATATTCATAAGACACATTACCTGAGCTAGTGATTGATACTTACTCACTATTGAAAGGACCACAACACTAAAATCAAACACGTTCCAGCCACTTTTGAAGTAGTACTGCCTTAAGGCCAGTATTTTTACGACACATTCTGCAGTAAACACAGCCACAAAAAAATAGTTGATTTTATTAAGAACATCCTTGGTGCCATTCTGGTTGTCTTCTGCCATCATAACGATCATATTTAGACAGATGAAAACCACAATGGTGACGTCAAACCCTTTGTGTGATACGATATCAAACAGCAATCCTAGGAACGCATTCTGTGGAGAGAACAAGAACTGCTTAGTGCCAATTGCAACACCCAGCCTGCGTGCAAATACTAATCAGTAACTTGTGCTTGGAAAACGAATTCAAGATCACATATTTTTAACAATAAACTACTAGAAGCATTTTCAGGTGATTTCTTTAGACCCTCAATGAAAACGCACAGTACTTGGCTAAGTATTTTCAGGCATCATGCAAGCACACAGGCTTAGAAAAAATTACATAGCAGGAAAACACTCACAGTACATTGTGATTGCTCTTTTAATAGAAATACTTATTGAAGCAGATATTTTGGGATAAGCAATTCTAATTAAAATGTCATAAGCAAGAAAATCTCTGATTAGTTACTAGGCAAAGCCAGGCCTGGAATTAAATTTAAGAAACTCTAAGAAATAAAGTGTAAGATTATTTAAAAGCAAATAACAGCCATGGGCATGTACTGCCCTCTATTCATTCTCACCTGCAATAATCCAATCTAGTTGCAGAAGCAACATCATGAAATTTAAATAATAAAGATCATGTTATGAATATCAAATACTTAATATGAATCTTTTTTAAAGGTGTTTACATTAGAATAGGTGATAAATAGGTTGTAAAAGTCTTTAATTGATACCCACAAAGAAGACTGTTAGATGGAATTTAAAAAAAATTTTTAAAAAGAGTATAGAAGACTGTGTTAGATGGAATTTTTTTAAAAAAAGAGTATAATGTAAATACATGAGGAAGATGAGGGGCTCTAATGCAAAATTTATTTCCTGATGCCTGGCTGCTGAGTTTAAATATGGTCACCATCTTTATATCTTCTGTCATGTTCTACTTAAGATGGTCTCACCGATGGTCTTGGGATGGGTTTTTGGGGTCTCTTGGATCCAAGTTTTTTTAGGGCATTATAGTACTTTTTCTGTTCCTCTGTCAAAAATAGATCTTTTCCACCTAAGTAAAGAGAAAGAATATTGTTGTTCAGCTGAACTCCAAACATACATAAATACATAAATACCAACAAATTTATGTAAAAAAGAGTAATTTACAGCTGTCATGAGAGCACAGAGATCAAATGTGTCTTCATCATTTCTCCTTTTCCCCTTGATCTGTGAAAAGATGTGCTGGCAACCGATGATCTGGGTTTGATCATGAGAGTGTAGTCTAGGCAGTGTTCCCAAGTTGGTTCCCTCAAGTGTGAGAGCCTTTCTGAAGTTTTGCAAATCTATTTCATATTTTCAAAATTACATAAAATTCATCAAGAAGTAAAACACTTTCTATTTTTGGGACAGGTACAAACGTAAGTATATTGCTGGATTAGCAAGTAAATGGAGGATGATGATTAAGCATTTTGGGACCAAGTTCTAGAGGGACTTCCTGGCAATGAATTTCTTATTACCATCTACACCACCTGTATTACTCAGCAATCACTCTGAGCCCAGTATCCAGAAGCCATAAAAGCATTGAATGATCAGCATTTTGTACAACAAACACATAACAATGTTCAGCAGGGCATCTGCAATTTGAATCACTCCAGCAAGACCTCTGAAAATTCCATTTAACTTCAATGCGTGGAATCCAAGTGAAAATCCCAAAGAAGCAGAAAATAAATGAAAGAGAAAAATGAAAAAGAAAAAAAAAGTCAATTACAGCATGTACTAAGAAAAGAAAAAAAGTGTTGCATCCACATGAACTTCTAGTAAATGTTCAGGCTTAAAATCTATTTAACCAGTGTTGTTTTTATCTATTGGGATTATTGCAAATGGGACTTTGTTATAAAAGTGAAGTTGGACTGTTGTTCCTCAATCCCTACGCATCCTTTCTCTGTTCTAATGCAGAGAGCAGAATAATTTCTTGTGAGTTTTATTGTTCTCTCTACCAAAGTCAGTAATGCTTTGGCACTTGGTGTATAAGTCAGCCTATGGAAATAATAAATGGTTCCTGTAGAGATTCTGTCTTCCATATGGGAACCTTGAAAGTGTAAACCTCCTGTTGGGGTCTGCTTTTGGGGTATATTTTCAATGAGCAAGATGCTTATTTGTTGTAAGTCTTCCAAGTGGATTCATTGACACAATTTCCCTTGTTATATTCTGGATACTTTAAACCCTGAAATGAATCAGGACAGAACTCAATCAATAAATAAGCTTGGCACAAGGTATTCCAGTGAGGGATGACTGTTGCTTTTCTTTGCTGCATTTTCCATTCTAAGATTCTGCCTTCCATTTCTTACGGAATAACAAGAACAGGGAATATAACAACTATGAGGAGAAAAGTGGAAGCAATGAGTGCTTCATGGGCTTTAAGCAGCCTTTAAATTCCTAGATGGCCTCTTCTTGGGGCCGTGGTTTGGATGCCAAAGCAGATTTTTATTTTTTAAACACCTGTAAATTAATCTGTAAGTTTATTTTATAGGTGGAAGGCTTTGTAAAGTATAGCTAATTTTACAAGATGTTCTGATTAACAAGCTCTTTTCAAGTTTCTTAACCACAAAAGCAGAGGTTACTCCTTCCATGAGTGTTTCTGATTATCCTGCTCATATTTGTTAGGTGTTTACTCTCAGCAAAAAGGGTTATTCTGTTCCAAAGCAAATCTTAAAAGCAGAAGAAAAGAATTCCACTCTCCTGTAGCAAAGTCTACACAATTTTTTTTGGCCTCTCATTTCTAAAGCTACTCACTCCTTCCTCCTCATCCTTAGAACAAATTAAGGACTTGGCAGGAAAACAGAATTTACAGGTAAACCGCTAAAAGCCTTGAAGAAAAGAGGATTCCTGTTTTCAAAACTTGGTTTGAAATGTTACTATTTTAAATTTATCTAGTCAAATAGTTATTTCTAAATGTTAGACATTTAGATATCAAACCAGCATTCACTTAATCAAACTGGGATTACAGAAGACCCTGAGCTAGATCATGTAGTACTTATCTTTTTCCTTTGCTGGTTAAAATTGCTGATAACCACTCCAATGAAAAGGTTCAGCATGAAGAAAGATCCAAAAATAATGAAAGCCACAAAGAATGCATACATGGATAAGCGTTCTTCAAACTTTGGCTGTTGATCAATCTGTTTAAAAAAAAAAATCAAACCAGGAAAATAATATTGGTAAAAATGAGATAATCACAGCTTTATCACTTCCAATTTATTATAGCAGATCGTTGTTATGAGGGATAAATTATTTCTACACATTTAAACCTTTTTCTAGATGTTCAAGTAGAACAACTGTCTTGTTCTGTCTTGTTACACTTTGTAAAGATATTGACAAGCAAAGCTAGATAGCCAAATCCTGCTCTAGCAAATTTTTAATCAATCAATAAACACTTCCAGTTAGAAGTGGTCCTGTGAATGCCCTGATCAGAAAAACAGCTCAGAATAAAGGGGAACTGCCATCCTTTGGAATGCTATCCCAGACAAGAAGCAGCTTTAAAACCCCAGCTCACTGGGACCAGCCCTACAAGGAACAATGTTATTAATTAGCAGCTCTTTCACTCCAGTCAAGAGTACATCGATCGAATGAGTGAGGAAAAATGCAAATTCCACTAAACATAGACAAGTTAAAACGTACTGTACTAGTATGAGAGTGAGAAACAGCACATGCAAACGAGGAAGAAATAGGATGCCAAATGTGGGGAAAGAAACCTCCTGAAATAACTGCTAAAACTGCATGCTGTTTCAATTCTACTGTACATGTTTAAAAAGGAAGAAAATTTGCTTCAGAGGCACAGTCCCTCCAAGACCTTCTGTATTCTGTTTCCAAAACAGACTTGTACAAATCTTGCGTGATCTTGCCCTCTGCATTCTTGACGTAGTAGATTTTTTTGTGGTGTCACTTTATTGTGACCAGTTTCTTTGATCTAAGTTTCAGATGTTTGGTACTCCAAGGATTATTGTTTCACTGTGTATTTTGATGCATTTATTTTTGACTTGATATCGCAAACAAAGCTGAAAAATTATTTGTATGGATAGAAAAAGGAAGAAGGAAAGGGAAAAGAACTAAAAATTCATTTTAGTGACGTACCTCACGTGAATCCACTGCTGCATACATAATATCCATCCAGCCTTTAAAAGTTGCCTGAAAAAAATGCATTAGTAAGTTTATTATCACTAAGAAAAAAAACCAGCTATAGCTAATATAAATGTGTTGATAGTTGTGGAAAGATGAGCAGTGTGCTACAAAAAATCTGCTTGGAAATATGATTCATTGGAGTTTAGTAAAGAGAGAAAAAAATACCCTGAAAAGAAAAAAAAACAAAACAAAAGGTCATGATTCACATAAAATGTGTTTTAATGTTAACTCCTGTTAAATTGAAATTTTTTGTAAAAAAAAAAAAAACCAGAAAAAGTTTTGGGTTAACTAGCAAATATAACCTAAAAGGATAAAATAAATTTCTGAGCAAACAGCAGATGATTCCACCCTGCAAATTTTATCAATCATAGAACACTTTGGAGGATCCAGAGCAAAGAACTTCATCTAGAAAAGATACAGGGATAACAGCCACTTTTTAAAAATGCCTTTCTCTCCTTTGTTGTGGTATTAGGGAGCTCAGTAAATTAGCATCCTAGCACTTCATGACTTCTACAGTAAAAGAAAATTAAAAATTATAAACTGGTCCACAAGTTTTCTTTCTCATCCACTCTGAACTAGAGAAAATGGTAATAACTTTAAATAGAGTAACACCCAGACTTAGTCAGGCTTAGTATGTTAATCAAGATGAAAACAAAATTGAAAAGCCATGAAACACAGTTCCTGATTTTAACACAAGGTTGGGTATGTTCAAGTGTTCTTTAGGAGGAACTGAGCAGCTCATAGATAAGGAAAATATATATGGAAGCTAAAAAAATCCCCAGTTTCAGTGAGACAAACAGAAGCATAGTGGTGTCCTTTGGTTGGGCTGCTCAACTCATTCCCTGAAGAAAATTAAAATGAGCATGTTTTTATAGAACTTACCACTTGGAGAAGAGCCAGGTATCCCATCCCAACATTATCAAAATTTACGGCATTATTTATCCATGTCCCATTGTAGTAAATACAATCATTTCTGTAATTAATGAGTTCAATATCTCCTTTCTTGAGTACGCATTTCCAAAATCTTTTTCCAAGCCACTTTACTCCTAGAACGTTAAATAGGAGCCAAAAGACAACACAGACGAGCAAAACGTTGAAGATTGAGGGGATAGCTCCAAACACTGCATTCACAACAACCTTAATGAAATGAATGAAAAGAATTAATTATTTGCAATCAACAGATCACTTTTCCCAGAGAGCCACTGATTTTCACTTCTTCTGTATCTATTGAAAATTCTCATCCATATAAAAACTAATAGATGACAAAGAGCCCTCAGCCCAAATTCATGCCTGTCGTAATGTGTAATTTTTTGGTATTTGTCTTGCCTCTTTGAGGAAGTAAAACAGAGAGAAACCAGAACCATTCCTGGTTAAAGGAAATATGTAAGATTAGGAGTCTGTACTAGATAAGGGATCTAAGAATAGATACAGCAGAATGTGTTGTATGATCTGCATTTACTAAAATGACATAAATAACTCCCTTCTTTATCTTGGATGGGTTTTGTAAGAGAACAACAATCTTTCCTTTCTCCTTCTCTTGCTCCAGACAGAACAAGCTCTGTTCTCTCAGCTTCTCCTCTTCAGTTCCCTGGTCATCTTGGTGGCACTTTGCTGAACACTCCCCAGTTTGTTACCCTGGGAAGCCCCACACTAAACACAACACTCCAGATTCAGTTTCATGGGTGACAAAAACATCACAGAGAGAATTGTCTCGATGTGCCCAAGTTGTGGCAGATCTTTGTTGTTCTGATGACAAATGTTTAACCTGTTGTCCACCCCAGGTTCTTTCCTGCAAAGCCTCTCACTGAGAGTGCCACAATCACCTGTGGTCACTCTGGCTCAAAGTGAAAGACTTTGCATTTGCTTTTGCTGAACTTCTGAGGTTTCTGCAGCCCATACCTCCAGTCTGTCCAGTTCTCATTGCCGAGCAGCCTTGCTCCCAGTGCATTAATTAACTGCTCAACCCCAACTTCACATCACCTGTGAACTTGCTGAGGTCAATTTCTACCACAGTCTTCTAGTTGTTAATTAAGCCATTAAGCAGTATTTGTCCCAGAAATGACCTCGGAGCCACCAATAAGCAGCTGACAGTTGAACTTCATCCTGATGGTCTCTGAACATTGAACCTTGCAGTTCAGCCAAGTTCCTCCCTACCTTATAGTTCACCAATCCAAACCAGGAATAACCAGTATCTGAGACCACAGGTGGTGCTTCGCTCCCTTATCCATCTCATAATAGAAAGTAGTCAATTTTGAAAGGTAAAAATTGCCCTTCTTAACTTCACTCTGGCTGTTTCTAACTGATTCCTTCTTGACCTCCGTGGCTTCCAGGAGGATTTTCTCTATGGCCCTCCCAGTACCTAAAGTCAATGTCTCATGACAGCACAGGTCAGATGATTTGCATTATACTGTTTTTTAATTCTCCCTCCTGACTTTAAAGATTCCAGATAGTTCACTCAGAACAGCTTTTAAAATGGAGTTAAAAGAAGCCCCTCTGCTAACAATAGTTTTAATAGATAATTATCTTTCAGATCCACCCTGGAGGACCCCAAATGTGGCACATGAGCCTGTCTAGCTACCTGTCAGGGTGAGTTGATATAAGCATAGCAGTCTGAAGAAGGGGTATTACAAGATGGTCTTACAAAAGTGAAAAATTTCCACTAAACCAATGATTTAATTAATCCATTTTCCCAGTTCCCAATTTCTTGCCTCAGACAAGGAGAAAAAATTGGCAGACTGTGGTCTCTACATTTGTTATGCCATGAAGACTGATAAGCTACAACTTTCACAGTACAGGTTTCTTCCTCATGTTACAGTTTATTTTCTGTTATAACTCTGTATATACCTTATCTATTCACAAGCAACTACAAATGGTTCCTATTATTTTCAAGCACATTCAATTTTTTCAGAAAAGTTTTCCAAATATTTCTGGATGAAATTTTTCCATGTCTAAAATAAACCAAAGAATGGGTTTCAGAAATATACAAGTCTAAACAAATTCCTGTTTAGTTGTTCTGCACACTGCACTGAAACTAGAAACATAGAAAAATGTCCCAATGTTCACATCACTATACTAAATAATTCCTTGTGGTAGCACAAAATAATTTCATTTTTAAATTTCATTTGTATTGATAAATTTCTTTGAAAGTGTTAGGTATTACTTCAAAATAATAACCACAAGATGTGAGCAGGCAATTCTGAACCATCTGAATGCCATCAAGTCCCAAAACAGACACTCAAGTTGTAATTTTCAGAAAAATTTCAAGTGCAGCTATTACAAAATATTCACCCAGACCCCCAATATCTTTACCTTTACCCCTTCAAATCTTGACAAAGCTCGGAGAGGCCTCAGTGCTCTCAAAGTCGTGAGAGACTTCAGGTTGGTCCCAGCGGAGCAGGGTGATAGATCTTCATAAAAAGTATTTCGTCCCCAGGAAACAAATGACAGCTGTGTTCATTGAATTGGAACTGGGATTATTAAATGGTATATAAAATTTTATTTTCTTTGTGTTAGTAGACAATCTGAATATTACAGTATCTTTGACCAGTAAGTCAAATTAAGAAAAGACACATTCAAAGTTATCATAATATAATTTTACTTCATTCTTTTCTAATATATGACAAAAGTGAATTTCTAATTGGAAATTTTTTTCTTTTTTTTTTAAAGCAGTTCAAATTATTTTTTTGAATGCTAGTATAACAATCAAATTTCTAACTATGGTACTTTCATACACTACTAGACCAGAAAGGATTATTCTAATAAAATATCCCCATTTTCTACCCAGTTATTCTCTGAAGTGTATACAGTAATTTGTTATCATAGCTTAGGATGGTCATGTGGAAAAAAAATTGTTTTTAAAAAGATAACTGGTCTTCATTTTAATTTTCTGTAAGAGAGAAAATGAAATTAAAACATTAAAAAATCATTTCTATAATTAGGGGGGTTTTTTTGCTCTTCATGATTTGTCTCTTTCCCTATTTTAATTTGTTTTCTCATTGATCAGCCACTGGATATTTTCATGCTTATCCTCTGTTTTGGACTGCTATTTACATTAGAAAACTATAATTGCTGAAGTCATGCTGTATGTTGTTTACAAAAAGTCATAATATTAGATCTTTATGTTGAAATTTTCTAGTACTTCACAACTTTCAGTGTCGACTATCCTGAGGCTATCAAACATCTACTGACATTACCATGAGTCAGGTGTTGAGATGTCCTTATTTTAAAATATATCACTTCAGAACCTTCCCAGTGTCATGTCAACATGCAGAAATGTTTCATTTTTATAAGTCAAGACTATCATATTTAATATTTTCTGAATTCAGAATAAATATACATCTATGGAACACTGCACTTGCTACTGGCGATTCCAGCATTTCTCTTTATAGCTGTGCAAAGGAGTGCTGGGATTTCATTTTGCAGATCAAAAGATAGTTCCCTCTGTCTTTAACTCCCTGGTAAATGATTTCTCCAACAAAACTTTTCAACTGCCCTTACCATCTCAATGTCTTCTGTTCAAGCCAACTCTTTCCTTTTTTCTGTTTGTAAATGCCAAAATCGCAGAATCATATAATGGTTTGGGTTGGAAGGGACCTTTAAGATCATCTAGTCCAGAATTTTCAGTAGCTTCACATTTTCTATTGTCTTAATTAATTTATTTAATTTTCTTTCTGATTACTTATTGAACTCTCTACTCTTTTTAGAGAGAGTCATCAGGGTCCTCAGTGATGGTGATATCTAATACAATTTTCTCAAGCAACTTCTTGATTATTGCTGACAACTTTCATTTAAATTTGTCCTAAAGCCTCTTTGGATTGAGGGTTTTTCAGCTTTTGGAAACTGTCTTTTACACTTGCATTTATTCATAATCAGAATTTACATGTAGTTCTTTAGATAGAAAATATCAAAAATCAAAATGTATGACAAGGTGAATATAATACTTACACATACAACGATGAAGTCAAGCAAACACCAGGTATTTGTGAAATAACTGTGCAAACCATAAGCTACCCATTTCAGAAGCATCTCCGTAAAGAAGGTGTAGGTAAATATCTTATCAGCATAATCTAAGATAATTTTCACTTTTTTCCTCTTCTGCAGGTGAATATCTTCAAATGCCTGGAATTTCAGAATGCAGTTTTAAAACAGGTTAGTAGTTTTATGGAAGTTTATCTTTAAATTGCACAAGCATACAAAGTTTGGCTTATTACAACCATTTCATATCAAATTATGGACAACCACCCCTTAGTTTTATACTTAGAAGTAAAAAACTAAATTGTAAAATAAATACCACTTCATTTTCAGGTTGATTGAAAAATCACATGCTTTCAGGTTTTTATGTTCAACACTTCAAAAAATGTCTGCTGAGGGTCAGTTGTGGCTACCATATTTTGGCTTCCCAAGGTAGTTGTTAATTTTGAAGGTATTGCGAAAGTAAAACTCTTCACAATAAAGCTCAATTTAAATACATTAAACATTGTCTTTCAGACTCTGACCTTCCAAATGAGTCATCTTGAGTCAGCCTGCAGAGTTGTAATATAGATATGGGAAAATTTGACAAACACCTTATCTGGAAATGTTCATTCCTAGAGTTACATGTTTTTTCACCGAAACCTTGACCTTGAGGTTTTAGGAAAATGTTTCTTTGATTGCTGTCATTCATATCAGTGTTTGCTTAGGTTTAATGTATTTGCTGCCTTGCTGGTTTATTTTAAATTGTTTATATTGACAATCTATTCACAATTTCTTTTAACATCTTGCATTATTTCCTCACTGACCCCTGGGAATGTCTTGTTCTTCCTTCAATCCACTTCTCCCCTATGTTTCTGCCCATTCTTTCTGTGATCATCATCTCATTTAATTCCATTACAAGCCATGGACATGAATGATGGTCTGGTGTCTCTTCATTTTAGCTGGTTCAGAAAATTTCATATCAGCAAACTTTATAAACAAACAAAAAATGGACAAGTTCCTTTTTGCAAGAGGACAATAATATCTTAAAATGTGAAAGTTCTCAACACCACAAAACATCTTTGATGACAAGAAATTGTTATTGTTTTGTAATTTTGCACTCGCGTACCAGCTAACATTTTGCTCAACTTAGTTGGATCCTATAGTACATTAAATAATAACTCAGTTTCCTGCCTTACTTTGGTTTGGTTCCACAAGAATACTGAGGAGCCCTCACAGGAATTCCAGGGAGTTCCCTTGGAAATTTTGCCAGGGGAATTTTAAAGCAGACAGTTAAAATCTATAGTTCCGTGAACAACCTGAATTTAATGTACACAGAACAGACTTTATTTGGAAATTCTGACATCCACCACATAGATCACTTTCAGGCTATTTGGTTATGTTCCTTCTGCCCTATATGTTTTATTTAACAAATTACTTTCAGTATATAGTGAATGCACTTACAAGTCAAATAAATCTTCCCTAATTCTTCAGTAAAAAAGGATATGATCAGAGTAGCACTGAAACATTACCTCACCTACCAGTTTACAGGCATCTTCACTTTTAATTCTGATCATAACGTTTGAATGATTTTGAATCTATATTTTTACTAAGCAGTTAGTTTGCTTTACAAATTTAGAAGTGCTATTTTTTTTCAAGCTTCCCTAAGAAATTTCAGGCTATGGTTTAGCCTTGAAATTAACACAAAAGTGTGAAGAACTATGTTCAAATTAAGAACTATGATTCCATATATTTAAATCCTTATATGTAAATATCTTATCCAAGTGGGGGAAATCATTATAACTTCTAAGGGATACATCTATTACACTCTTGTCTCTCCGGGGAAAGGAATGTCATAGTAGGAGAAATCAATTAAATACTATTCTTTCCCTTAATTGACAACAATCAATTCAAAATTGAAGAAATTAAATGAAATTTACCAGTGCTGCGCTGCTCAATACTATCATAAAAACCATAAAATATTCAAACCCACTATGGTTAACAATTCTGTAGCAGGTTTTTCTAAAGTTCCACCAAGTTCTGCCTGGAAACTTAGTGATATCCACTACACAACACGGGAAACATTTAACACAACCTGAAAAGAGAGAGAACAGCAGATTGGTTCAATGCAAAATGCTGAGACATGGAATCTAAAAAGTATAAGACATCTGAGAAAGGGCTTTTAGAGTCTACAGGAAGAATGTGCTGTTTTACCTGTGAGGTGATGCTGTGATTGAAATGATTTGAAGCTAGAAAAAAGACAAAATTTGTGTACCAAAATAATCTCTTTTAGTAGAGTAACACATACATGGAAAAAAAAGAGAAACAGTTGTGCCCTTTTTGCAGAAAGGCTTGTGGGCACAAAAGAAGCCTTTACTTCTATCTAAAAATGTGTTTATTTTCTGCATTTTTTTTATTTTTTCATTTTGAAAAGAGATATTACCTTATTAGTAGGTTAGTAAATTATTATTTTTACTGAGTACTTCAGTTTATTGCACTGCAGAGACATTACAACTGGACTCTCTGTTCACTGCTCTGCACCAGAAACACTCTTCACTAATCTGTAAAGGCAGCAGGATTGAAACATGAGAGTCAGAGGATTCTAAGGAGAAGTTCAGGTGATCAAAGGCAGATATCCACACTGGGATGAGCAGGCAAACAGTTTCTGCTAATCTGGACATGTTGCAAGTGGATGTTTTTGAACACTGGTTCATTTGGTGCTAGTGCAATACAAAAAAATATTCCTACTTTCTGGAAAGCAGTCCTTAGGCAGGTGTGATTTTTTAGTCTGGGAAAACATCTCCAGAAGAACAACTGGATCCACAGTGCTGGCTTCAGAAAAGCTACGAACAGCATCATATTTCTGCACAGGAGAAGGAGAAAGAAAATAATTTATTTGCCCTTCATTAATAAGGTTAACTAAAATAAACGAAAATTATCCTCCTCCCCCTCCCTGAAAGAAATCTGCAGTGTATAAATTATCTTAAATGTTGCTGAACTACCAAAATTAATTACAAATAATAGAATAGAAAAAGCCAATTCCTACCCTTCATTTCCATGGTTTTAATTTAATACATTTCTGGATTTCTTTTAGTCATCTACACTAGATTTGTAGGAAGGAAAATGTTTAGAAAATATTATATTATGCTACAATTTTAGAAAAAAATCTGATTTCTTCAGGTCAATCCAATTCTCTTTTAATTTTCAGAGATACAAACTATGTCTCAAAAGGCTTGAAGAGGGGAAGGCCCAGCAGGAAAGAAATGTATATGTGGTCTACTCATCTGAAAGAACTGTAGTTACTGGTAGGTAACCTAGATACTTATAAAACTAAAGACAAGAAGGAAATCAGGTATAAAGAAATAGGAAAAAAGAAATCTATTAGCCATAAAGTGTAAGTGCCCTGTATGGCATGGAAAGGGAAGGCATGAGGATATGGGTGAGAATGAGATTCCAGAAGAAGGGAGCATCTCCTCTGTTGACAGCCATGTTGCTCTATGCTAAGATCCTAGGAAATCCTCATTATATTAAAAAATGCAATTATTTTAATTAATGTGTGTTGTAACATTTGAATATTATTTGTAATATAAATATAAATAAATAATGTGCAAAAATCAAACTTTCTGGCAGCTTTATCTGAAACCAGAAGATGCTCATGGGGTTAGATTTTTGAGATTAGTAATCCAGAATGTTGAGCTTCCATTGAAATTTCTGTGTCATTGGAGGCAAGTCATAATTCTTCACCTTTTTTGATGTGGAACTGTACTGTATTAAAATAAGCTAAGTTTCTATATCAGTAAAAAGTATGGTTGTTTTGGGAACAATTTCTAGAGAACACATTTTGCAACCAAGGATGACAGCAAACAGAATTATCAATAAAGACAAACAGCTTTTTTCAGATGTGTTTGAAGTAAGCATGTTTCTTGATTAATTTCTGATTACTTCTTTTGTACAAAAGAATACATCAAGTTTCACTGTTAGCCCTGGCTGTTTATGACAGACAAAGCTCCATGCTATTATTGCCACTAGAGAGGTGTGTCACCTCCACAGGGATTATACTTGCTACTCTTCAGAAAACCCCAGCCTGTTCTTTCATTGCTGAAGGAGAGAACAGCCATGACAATTTTAATCTCTATCATATTCCACAAGATGATAAAAATTATAATTACCTCTTTTTGCTCTTTCTTGTGCTGTGTTACTGTGAAAACATTTATAGTTTCAGAAGTCCCGGAAATCTGATTGAAGCTGGTTGAATTCCGCCACTGTTCTCTATGTCTTGATCTGTCTCCCTGCATGAAATAATGTAAACCAGTTGATTTTCCACATATTTTCTTCCTGGCCGTCATTCTTAAAGGTCAAAATTCTTTAAGAGAATCTAAAAAATCCATAAAATTTAGAAACATATAATGACAGAATGGTTTGGGTTGGAAGGGACCTTAAAGATCAGCTAGTCTCAACCTCCCTGCCATGGGCAGAGAATATTCCACTAGGAAGTTTGTCTTTTTTCAGATAATTAAATGATATCCCTAAAATGCCTGTAAAAGAATGGTTTCTTCCTTGATTTCAGACAATGTGTCCTGTGTTCTTTCTGTGGAAATGTATCATTCCTCAAGATCTACATGTAGCCCACTGACAGATTCCAGCACCCAGCTGACTAAGGTCGGATGAACTGGCTCAGCAGCAGCCTCTGCATCTGGGCCCTGGCAGCCTCATGCTTCCAGTTACAGGCAGAAGACCAAAGTGATCCAAATCAGTCCTCAGTCCTTTTGCCACTACAAAATCCTAGAAATACCAGATTCCACTGCAGCAGGGAATGAATTTCTGTCATCAAATGCTTGCGGACAACATATTTGAGATAGCCACTCATGATTCTAAGCTGAATAGCAATTTTTGCTTCTTTGAGAACTTGTCCAAAGATATTCCACTGACAATGCTTCCTAATATGACCCAATCCACAGAAAATGGATCTTAGCAGTCTACCTAGACACTGACCATGTGCTAATCCATCCAAAAATAGTACCTGCTTTTGACATTTTTGCCACAGCATAATGCTGGACTTTGAGTCCATGATACTTGTTCTGATAGATTTAAAATATGGTGATATCACAATCCTAACAAAACTGACACTGATAAAACACAGTCGTTAACAAGCTCATCTAGGTACAGTAAAGCATCAAATCCTGGAGTTCCACCTGACCTTGCTGCTCACGCATTCGGATGCAGTTTTTAAATGAGCTAAACCTCACGTTGTCTCACACTTACACATCACTTTTATCTATGAATAAAAATACACAGTTGCAACATCTTGGAACAGCTCATTCCTACTTCAATATGGTAGCTGGAGAAATAAGCAAAAATGAATATTTAAATGAAAGTCATAAGCTGTTTTCTGTAAGAGGCTTCCTATTTTGCTCTATGTGAAGAAGGTGCAAACCAGCTCATTCTTATGTGGCATAAGTCAGGTTCAATTGGCACTTCTGGGCTCCTCAGCACAAGAGAGACAAGAAGCTACTGGAGAGGGTCCAGTGGAGGCCACAAGGATGATAAGGGTTCTGGAGCATCTCTTATGAGGAGAGACTGCGGGAGCTGGGCCTGCTCAGTCTAGAGAAGACTCAGAGAGGATCATATTAATGCCTATAAATATCTCCAAGATAGGCCAGGAGGATAGTGCTGGACTTTTTTTGGTGGTGCCCAGGTGCACCATGGATGAGGAGCTATGGCCATAAACTAAAACACAAGAAGATCCACCCCAACAGAATTCCTTCTTTACATCGACAGTGGCAGAGCACAGGAAGAGGCTGCCTACGGAGGTCATGGAGTTTTTCCTCTCTGGAGACATTCCAAACCCACCTGGATGTGTTCCTGTGCCACCTGCTACAGGTGACCCTGCCTTGGCAGGGGAGTTGAAATAGATAATATCCAGAGGTCCTTTCCAACCCTGACTATTCTGTGATTGTGTGAAAACAGTTCCTATAACTCCTGTGTCTTATTTGACAGTCCTGTATGAATGTGACAGACACCTGAAATATCTCCAATATCCCTAAATGCCTCTGTAGAGCTATCATGGCTGTATAAATTTCTCAATCACATGCAGAAAGACTTGGGCTTTATCCTGCCCCACACAATAAAATCAAGAGATACAAAGGGGAGTCAAAAGTATCATGGAGGTGAGTAGGTGATTAAAACCAAAACAATTAAGAAATAATTTTTTTAAGGTGCATCTTTTATTTGTATTCCGTTTGGATTCCATGAAACTGAGAAGCAACATATAAGCAACACAAGAAGCCTGCCTTCCAAAAAAATCCAGGTGTAAGGCAAAGGACACAAAAAGAAAGAATGTCTGTCTTGATCAAACTTCATTTATCAATGGACAGTAACAAATGGAAACAAAACAGTCAAAAGCAGAATTATTGCTGTAAATGAGGAGAACAATGAAAAAGTGGATATTCAGCATCTCACTGAATAACCAAGACTATTTGGTAGCCCTTGTATTAGAAGAACAAAGAAATCAAAATGGTAGAAATGACAGAAGGGATAGCATTTATCATTGAATCTGTGAGCTTGTATTTACACATCCAAGTCACAATAATTTTTCAAATATCAATATTCCTTACCTGTTTTCTGTATTCTGTATCTGTGCATACAATGTGCCCATCACCACCTTCACTGGTGTGAGTCTCTGCTGCTGCAATGGGAACACAGGTACTGTGGCTGGATAAATTTTCTTCATATTTCCTTGCTATTGAGGAACTCTTTTCTGCATGGTAACACCCTGTGTCAAAGCAGCTGTTGTCTATATATTTTCTGACATCTGTCATAGCATAATAATTATCCTCTATATCTTTGCCAGAAATTTCTACCAAAGTCTTCTCTTTGTGTGTTCTTTTGAGGCTCCCTCTCCTTCCTTTGCCACAGTGATGCAAAATTCTGTCTTTCACCGTCTTCAGGCCCTTGTGAATCTGTGCAATGGCAATCTGACATTTGGTCCCTTCTCCGGGCTCCTCTTGTCCCTCTCGGGCGTCAGTGTTGAACGAACTCAGCAGCAAAGCAATGAACAGGTTGAGCACCTTAAAATAGTTAAAGTAAGTTGGAGACAGTGCTGCTCACAGAAAAGACACTTCAGAAACCCTCAGACTTGCTTTCATTCACCACTTCAATAAAATTATTTACTGTGATACTGGAATATTGTTATAGTATGATATGGTTCCTTCTGGAACGAATGGCAGGAGAAAAAAGGAATGAAGTGAGAGTTTGGGTATATCAAATATATTTTCACATGCTCTGATGTCCATAACGTATGAGGAGGTAGATATGTTGAAAAACAGCAGGCAAAGACGAATTTTATTTAAACCACCATCAAAAAGGATCTGGTACAAACCAACAAATCAAGCAGATGAAAAAGATTCTGTCTCCCAGTATATTTACATTAGATCTAGTATATGTCGTACAAACCCAAAAATTTGGGTACTGTAAACTGTTGATAATATAAGAACAAGTTGTTAAGCATTAAAAGCACTGAACAGTTTGATTATTTGGTCCGATCAACACATAAGATGAAGACATCAGACACCAAATTATCCGAAGCTCTGTACTTCTATACTCTGGGTAGAAGCAATAATTTTATTTTGCTTCTATCTCTTGTGTGAGAAAGAGAAAGACAGAGGAAAGAAAAAAAAAAGACAGAACAAAACCATATGTCAAGTGACATCCAGAAAAGATAATATAGTAATTACTCTTCAAACGATAAAGATTGCCTCCAAAAAAATAAAGTAACTGGATGCATTCAGTAGGGACTGAAAATTGGCTTGATACTCACCACTAGGTTTCCTATCACCAGGACTAGCAAGAAAATGATGACACATTTCTTTTCTCCAGCCACTTCCATACATTCCCACATAGTTTCAATCCATTCTCCACATAATATTCGGAATACAATCAGGACTGAATGACTAAAATCCTTCATATGCCAGCGCAATTTCTTACTGGTGTTTATTTTGAAGTACTTTTTCTCATAATCACTGCCCAAAAACTGCATTCCTACTATAGCAAAAATAAATACAGTGATAGCCAAAACCAGAGTGAGGTTACTCAGTGCACCAAATGAGTTCAGAATTATTTTCATAAGAGTATTTAAGGCTGGCCAGCACTTTGCCAACTTGAAGATCCTGAGCTGTAAGTAAAACACAGGAGAAAAAAGTAAATGTTATGCACAGCCTAGATAGCACAGCTCACATGAAAACTAGACCCTGCATTTATCATGATGTCTCTACTGCAATAATATTATTTTTCCCCCCAAAGAAAGGGCTTTCATTGTTTTGATGCAGAAGTGCTCTGCTTAAGATCAGGTGGTTAATGTTACTGATGACAGAGAACTATCAGAGGAAGTTTTCAAACTGTTTGTGCCAAGTTAGACACAAGCATGTTCCAGTCTAATAATAATAGCAATAACAGCAATAATATAATCAGGTGTCTTATGGGTACTTGGATGAAGTTTATGAAATGACTGCATTTTGGACTAAATCATATGTTACCAGAAAATATTTTTTATACCTCTCACCCAACATATTTAAAATAGAATCTGAAAAGCCAGATGAGATCTACTTTATGTACCCTCATGAGGAAAAAAGTACACATTTAGTCAAATTAACATTCAGTACTGTGAAAATCCCTCAGTCGTGAAACACAGATGAAACAGAATTAAACTGCATTTCTAGATGTGAGGACTCTCAAAAGATATAAGGAATGTTAGAAGTAATTAGTAGATTTAGCATTATAAATATGCAGTAAGGACGTAGGCACAAAAGTAACATTCTACACAGACATCTCAGAACTATTCCTTTTTCTCTGTAAAACGGAGGAAAGCCTTGAAGAGCCCTCAAGGACAAGACTAAGCCTTGAGAAAAGCTCTGTTATTTCATGAATCTCAACTCAACAGGAAAGTCTGTAAAGGCACCTTTCCTACCCTAAGCTTGTGAAAATACTCAGAAAATATCTGTTCCAGATGGTAGATCTGAAATACAATTGAGCAGTGTCACTGTACAGACCTAACAGAGAACCAGTGAACTCTCTGCTAGGTCAAATCTCCCTGGGAGCACTCACTGTGCCAGAGGATTTGTAATATCCAATATACACAGTATACTAAACATACTGAATATATTCTTGAATATCAATTTAATATTCACTCTAATTAAAAGTTCATGTTGTCTTGAGACTTAACAACAAAGAGAACTGATTTAACAAATTCATCAGTAAAATAATATCAGGCTATTTCACTGTAATCTTTCACAAATCTATACAAAACACATACTTTAAAAAAAAATAAATAATTACCAGCCTGAAAGGTGACAGATTTGTTCCAAAGCTCACTAAGCCAATCAAAACAACCATGCTATCAAAAACATTCCACTTTTCCTGAAAATAGTAGTAAGGATCTAGAGCAATGATTTTCACAATCATTTCTACTGTAAAAATCAGGGTGAAGACCTGGAAAGACAAAAAAGAACTTCAGAAAAAAGTCACTGAAAAAGTCTGTCTCTGTATGGGACTATCCCAGTATAAACATGGGGTTGTAACTTCACGTTCACTCTAACATAGACCTAACTTACCTGGTCACTTATAGAAATCACTTGTTGGTAATCTGGTGACATGCCAGGGTACTCCATAGCCAGGAATAAGGTATTCAAGATAATGCAAACCATGATTAAGAGATCAACAAATGGATTCAAAATTACCGACTTCAACTTCTTTTTGAGTACTCTCCAGAATGGACAACAATTCCAAATTAGATACTTTTGAGGAAAATGTTTCCAAAATGTAGGACATTTCAGTTTTGACTCTGGCAGACAAAGAGGGAAAGTGACATATGAATAATTCTATGTAGAATGTCATAGAATGAACAAAAAGAAAATTAGTCATAGAAAAGATTGAAAAGTCAATCTCAAGTTAGCAGAATGCCATCATTGAAAAAAATTGTTTAATTCATTCTACACGAACTAATCACAGGCTATTAAAAGTCACCAAGTTGATCACGCATAATCTACCCTTGGTAATTGCAAATTACAGGTACAATTACATGAGATATGAGAATGCTTGTTTTACTGAAATTTACATTTTGCAGCATAATTTCCCTTAGTGGCTTTTAAAATAATGCTGACTGTGACAATTTGGTATCTCAGGTCAAGTTACACAATTACCATAGGAAAACCAGGAAAGAATGACTTACTTGAATTATCTGTAAGAATTGTGGCTGCACTCATTAACCTCTGTCTTCGGACAGGATCATTGATGGCTTCCACTGACACATCATAGGACAGCAGGATCTGCCTCTTTGGTTAGAAGGACAGCAGAAGGTAAAATAATAAGAGAACATGAAGAACTGGCAATACAAAAATTATGTCCAGCACGAGATAAATATGCCTTTTAAAATACACATTGTAGTGAACATTTAACTTGCTGAAAGAAGGTAAAACAAAAAAAGAACCCAACAATATCAGGTGTTCCCTTGAAGACAAAGGACATTTAATCAAAACCAGGGCAATCTCTCAAGAATTTGTTTCCTTCTGAAAATATTTAATAACAATAATAATACCATTATATAAGAAGGACAGAAACACTAACAGGGGCAAGGGAAAAGAATAATTCCATCTTTCCAGTGACTGATAAAAAGAACAGACAAAAAGAACACTAAACACGAGTTTGAATAAACTATTGGCTATTTAACTATGAATTACTGATTATTAAGAAATGATAATCATTTATTAATATGAAAATTACATAATTTATAAAAATTAATTAGTTTTCCAGCTCTATTAAGCCTATCAAGATCTAACAAATAATGAACTACTTAAAACTAGGAATGGCACTACTTTTGTTTTCATTAGAACTACCAGTTAGCAGGGAACCTGGCAGACTGGCAGTGGACAGACTGACCACTACATAATGCACAGTACCTTAGTATCCCCTCTCAGCACAACTGTATTTGATCAATTTTCTTTTCTGGGAAAGGTAAATGAATAAAGATATATCATATTGTTACTTCAAACTTCTATGATATTATGACTTTTATTAACATGTTCTGTATTTGAAACAGCTCACGCTGCTTGGATCATGCTCTAGATTTTCCTTTTTTTTTCGTTACATATGAAATACCCGCATTTGTAGGATAAAGTGAGAACTGTGATGTAGGGGAGTTAGAAGTCAGTGTACAGGTGTAGTAAGCATCTTGAAGAACACAGAGGATTGATAAAGAGCTGCTTCTGCTGTCAAAAAATAATCTGTAAATAACATGTAACACAACCAGGATCCAACACAGTCACAGTGATCTGGAGCTGTGGATTTTCCACAGATCTGGAGGAATCTGGAGATCTGGATTTNCACAGTCACAGTGATCTGGAGCTGGGCCTTGGAATTCTTCATGCAGACAGTGTAGAGCCATCCATTAGAAAGCACAGAAATGTAGTTTAAACTGCAGAATAACTCCTGGAATGTATATTCTTCATATCTCTCACACCAAATTCTAACACAGTCTGTTATCTGTTTCCAAAAATTTCTAGACAGAGATATATAAAACTTTGCCATTGTCTGCACATAGAGAGGGGAAGGGACCTTGGAAAGGGTCTGAAGATGATATTTCTGAGATATAAAAATACATATTTCATTTGGCATCCATCTGTGCAGATTTTATAGCCTTGGAGAGAAGTAAGATCTAGCAAATAATCAAAATTTATCTCCTGTCCAAGTCATCTCCTGCAACACAGTCACAGACTTAGAAGAATAAAATTAAATAGGAATAATGAGCCATAAGAAGTGATTTTTATACTTATAAAAGATATGACACCTCTTATGAAAAGACCATTTTCTTTTTCTGAATAGGTGCAGTAATACACTGCCATGGTCTGTGACACAGCATTTCCTTAAGTTCAGCAGAATCAAACTAGGTCATAAAATTGAATTATATTCTTTAACACAGTAGGGGAAACATTAATGACACTACAAAAAGCAAATACTTCACTAAAGGAGATGGCAGGTGGCAGTTGCTGCCAAGTGGGTGATCTGGACTCCTTCAGCTCAGATATAATATATATAATTTATTATAGCTGGGGTCATGGAATTTAGAAGAAATTCTGACCATGCTGACTGTCAGAATGAAAACTTAATCAATTTTAGCTAGGATTATATGTCTGAGAAAGACTCCCCTACAAGGACACTTTTCAAACAGAAAGAAGCTGGAACATCATTTCTTTTAGCTCTGCTACAGGAAAATTTCCATCTTCTGTGAGATGGGTACAATTCTGGTGTTATCCCAGAAGCAAGAGAGAATCTGTCACAAGATGAAAGCAGTATAAGGGCAATAGAAGCTTTCTTTCTAGATATTGTTGAAAATAATGAAGTAATATAAATAATTGCCCGAGAATTATTTCAAAAAATTCAGCTCAAGATTAAAATATCTAAATACATGTATCTAAATGTGTACGTCTTCAAAGAGCCAGAGAAAGATTAAAGTTGGGACAGACTTCTAGAACATACAGTATTTTGTCAGTGTTAAATGTACTGTGAAAAAAATCTCCAAAATTAAGCAAAGTAAGAATAACAAGTCCGAATATCAGTTTCCTAATGAATTTAAAAAGGAGTGATAAGCAGAGGAGCCATAAGTTGCTGCTGTAAACAAGATGTGAAATAACACATGTGGGATTCAGCCTAATATTCAGATATCCATGTTTAATGTGTCCATGTGCACAATGCATTTAAAATCCTATTATAATGGATGCATATGTTTTTGATAAGTTTGATTTGCTTAAATATACATTTCTGAAATCATTTGAGATGGTCTAGGGAGACATTTGGAACCTGAGACATCCACAGTCTCAGACTAGGCAGACATGGCACATCATGTAAGACAATAGAAAAGCTCTAATGTCACTAGGTATTAATTTGTGACCTAAAAAATTAAATCTCCACCTGACTCTGGGAGATTAGAACCTAAAACACATGTAGAAAACTAAAAAAAAAAAAAAGAAATCATTAGGGAAACTCTACAACTTAAGAATTTTATATGCTTGTTTCAGCAGCACAACAGAGATGCTGACAGACCTTACCACAGCTGTAAGAGCACAGGTCTCTGATGTGCCATAAATGTACTACTGACAGTCACTTCCAACTTCCCTTTCACGTGCATGTAGTGCTGGCTCCCTCTGGTCCCAAAATCTCATCACTGAATTGTCATATCACATGCAAGGGATTCTGTTTCAAATACTTACAAGTTTCTTGTGGCAGCGACCAGGCTGTGAACGAAATATTTGCTCCTCGTTTTCCTGGTCATCTAAAATTAAGTTTTGCCTTGAAGTAGGTGTTTCTTTATAAATCTCTTTTTCTTTTGAATTTTTCAAGTCAGCAACTGACATTTCAGATCCATCATGCAAGGCCTTGCTGCTTTCTCCTGCAGCCAACATCTGTAACAGAAAAAGCAAAAGGTCTGTCTGTTAATTCAAGGCAAATACCAATGCATGCACGAGGATCATATCCATGTAATCATTATGCTATCTGAATGCTTTGCACTGACAATTCCTAGCTTTCAAATGTTAAACTGCTATGAAGAGACAGGAGTACAAAATGCTATTCACAATACTGAAAGACAAAGCAGGGTTACGTGTAAGCTACTGTAATTAAAGTCTGCCCTTGTCACTTTTAATATCGTATTTTGTATCTGAACTACAGAATAGTATGATGTGTCCTTTTACTTTCCTTTTTCTTGCTTTGAAAAGGACCTTGAGTCCAAGAGAGCAGAAGACTAAGGGCTCAAACTAAAACCTAAGATGTCAAACTTAAATACTAATCCTGTTAAAAAAAATTAGAAGAAAGAAAAGCCTAAGTAAAGCCTGACAAGCTGGAATGTCAGGCAGAGAAACATTACAAACCTGTAAACAGCTGTAGAGGAGGAACTGTGGTGCCTTACACCTTACTGATGAAATTGGACAGTTGCTAGTGAATGTTTGTACATCCTCTTACAAGTCTGACTTTTCTGACTGTTAGCAGTAAGTCAGAGGTGTTTTCTACAAAAAGCTAGAAGATGAAATTTATCTTACCAACAGTTTTCAATCTCTCTTCTTTTCTCAGCTTAGAGCTTCGCCTCTGGTGAGTGAGAAGCTTGACATGACCCAGCAGTGTGCATTGGCAGCCCAGAAACTCAACTGTGTCCTGGGCTGCACCATGGGAAGCATCAGCAGCAGTTGGAGAGAGGTGATTCTCCCTCTCTGCTGCCCTCCCACGAGACCCCACCTACAGGGCTGTGTCCAGTTCTGGAAACCCCAACATCAGAAGGATGTGGACCTGCTCAAGGCCATGGAGATTCTCCAAGGGATGGAGCACCTCTGCTCTGGAGCTAGGCTGGGAGAGCTGGGGTTGTTCAGCCTGGAGAAGAGAAGACTCCAGGTAGACCTCAGAGCACCTTCCAGTGCCTAAAGGGGCTACAAGAGAGCTGGAGAGGGACTTGGGACAAGGGATGGAGTGACAGGACAAGGGCTAATGGCTTTAAACTGAAAGATGAGGGATTTAGCTTAGATATTAGAAATAAATTCTTCCCTGTGAGGCTGGTGAGGCCCTGGCACAGGGTGCCCAAAAAATCTGTAGCTGCACTATCCCTGGAAGTGTCCAAGCTCAGGCTGGATGGGGCTAGGGGAAGGTGTCCCAGCCCATGGCAGAGGGTTTGGAACGAGATAACCTTTAAGATCCCTTCCAACCCAAACCATTCAATAATTCTGTGGTTTGATGATTAGCAGAAATAAAAACAAGGTGATCCCTGGTCCCTTACAGACTAAGGAATGAAAGCTTGGCACAATAATATGCCAAAAGGAAACACTGTACAAATCTGATGTGAGCCTATTAGTTCTCCAAACCAACAACAAAGAAATTAATGCAGTCTCTGGGTGTCCTTCTACATTAATACGGAACTTAATATGGAACTAAGAGCATTAGCCTGGCCAAAAACTATTCCTGCTCTTGCCAACTGATGGACCTCCTGCATGCAGTCACTCAGCATGAGGCAAGACACCCCTTAAGTAGCTGAGAACGGTACCTCTTGGAAACTTTGTCATTTTAATCAACCCTGAAGTCTATTAGCATCAGAACTTCTAACCCTGAGGAACAACAGAAATGACAACTTTTCTTATGCCTGCAGATTTATCCACTCATACCTCCTTCATGAGTCTACGCAGCAATATCAAGAAGGGATACCCAGAGAAAGGAATTTTTGTACACAGCAATAATGGTACTGTACCAGAACAGGGCAAACCATGGAGTGCAGCACCTTTGCAATACCACAAAAGCTACTTACCTGCCAGCAAGCCATTCCTATACCAGGTCAGGTCTGCAAATCCTAAAACTTAGTATGATTTTACTTGTACTCATGATGGCTTTTTGTATCACAGAAATGTTTATATATTTAAATACATATATACATACACACATGCATTTATAAAGACACAAAGATAAATGAAATGTGAGAAAGTGTTGTAAGAATCACATGTTTAATTCAAAATATTATTTCCCTAATTCACAAACAGAAGAAAACAAAAGTAACTACATGTTATATATAATAATTTACAAACCTGTTCTTTCTCTATAATTTGTTTGGCATCCCGAAGTAGTTTTTCCTTTGCCTCTGTTTCAGCACGAGTAGCTCTATTTTCCTCTTCATATGCCATAGTTACTACAGCCAAAATCAGATTGAAGAGATAAAATGAGCAGAAAAAGATGACCCCCATAAAAAAAAAAATGCAGGTCACTCCAGATGTACGGATAGTCTGTGAGGAAAAGGTAAAGGTGGTAATAAATTCTTAACAAATTAACGTTTACAATACAATTTCAAAACAACTTTAAACAATTTATTTTCCTATGCAATACAAAAGGTTAATGTACTGCACTGCTTTCATTAAACAACAGCAGGATCTGTTTCTGGTCTAAGTTATACATAACAATATCACATGCTGCAGAAAAGAATTAACAAACCCCATTCCTAAAATTAACTCAAATATCTCTCAGCAAATCGGGCAAATGATCATCAGAGTTTAAGTTATGAGAAGACAACTTCATCTCTAAAGAGATAAACAGGTGACTATGGAAAAAATTAATAAAACTCAGTAATAAAGATGAAAGCTAGGATTATCTACACAATCATGTGTATATTATAATTACAGAACCAGAGGCAATATTTAGACTGATTATCTTATTCTTACATTTTTTTAAATGGCAGCAAAGGAGATGGCTCAAAATTAAGCTCTGAGACATTAAAAACTAAAAATCACATGACCTTCAAATGGCAAAAGGAGTTTCATCCATTTTTTAAAGTCCCACTTAATAAAGGCTGATGAAAAAAAAGTTACAATGGACCAATATTAAAGGTATAGAACAAGGCAGAGAAGATAATTCCCATCTAGCAAAGGCACTACATAGATATAAGGGATCCAGAGTTCTCTACATGTATTTTTACATCATTTTTTTCCAAAAAAATCCAGAATTGAAAAGTTACATTCAACTCTCTCAATCAAAACATAAAGGCTCCAATTTTTTTAGTACCAGTTGTCAAAAATGATCTGAAATTAAAGTGTGTATGTTGAGCCGAAAGGTTTGGTGAGGAGTCAGCACTTAAAAAGAAGAGGAACAGAGAACGTGACAAGTCCTCACATTCCCTGCAGCAGCAGGGAACTCCCTGGCTGGATCTGCTCTATATCCCAATCCTTGGGTGGTTACATGCTAATATTTAACTCATCCACTGACCCGAGTGTGTTCTCCAACAAAACTGTGAGCATTCACAGCAGGATTTCTCCCATCCAGTGTCACTGGCAGAAGGTGTTACGACTCGGTCACTTGAGTCTACTTCCTTAATATTTGCATTAATTTTAAAAGAAAATCGGTGTCAGCAATGTTAAAACCGGTACAGATTTTTCTAGTGGGCATAAAGCTCTGAATTGAATGTCTGAAGTTGTCCTAGCAGGCAAGAAAAGCACCCACTTGTCTGTAGAGACGCTCCCAGTAATCCTGGGTCATCAGGCGGAACACAGAGAGGAAGGCCCAGCCAAAATGGTCAAAACTTGTATAACCAAAGTCAGGATTCTTCCCAATCTTCTCACAGGTATAGTTTTCTGGACAGTCTCCACTAATCACAAAACAAACGTTAAACAATAGTTACATGGAGATTCAATTCTACCTGAAAGCATCCAATATACAACATCAAATAAAGATTTGTTCAGTTTGTTTGAAACTCCATTTCATTATTCCCCAGCACAATTCTGCTGGAACCTCCTAGAAAGCCATTTGTCTAGTCAAAGAAAACTAGGCAGAAACCCTAGTTTAGGATTACAAAAAAAATCCCTACTGATGTAGGATATGTCCAAACAAATACACAGAGAGGGGGAAAATGGAAATATCTTTACCTTTAAAAAATTCACCAAGATGAGGTGAGGAGAGGAGAGTTTATTAATATCTAACAAGTCTTTACTGATCTGATCCCCTCCTCATTTACATCATTCTACCTTACCATTATATTCCCAGTGGTTAGCAACAAAGTACATGTATAATTGACTGCATCCTTCTACTTCACTTTATTCTTTTTCTGGCATGAAATATCTGGCTTTTAACTTAATAACACACACCCATTCCTTCTTCCTGAAAAATCATCACCATTCCTTTAAACAAAAAATAAAACCACAGTCCATTTGGATGTAAAAATTAAGAAAGCACTAAAACTGCTTTGTTCACTTACTTGGGATTTAAACTGTACCCACAGAGCAGTATGTCTGAAGAGTCATTCACTCTGTAGCAGATATCTAATGAAAAAAAATAAATCAAGGAATCATAAAATCATAAGTTGTAATTTTCCACACCCTTCTGACAGTAAACCAGACATTACTGCACTTTATAAACACCCTGATGGATCAAACCTCTGTGAAAGATCCTTTTCCAACAAAGGGCATATCAGGCTGATCAATTTAAAATAAATAGTAACTATTTACTGCACTACTAACAATGTAAGATTTTATTTGATCTTTGGTAAAAATAAGAATCTCTGTGAGAAGTAGGCAAAATGCATGAAATATAGAATAAGTGATGGAAAAAATCATTCTCTGTGCAGTACCCCTAAAATTAGGATCCCTCTACAATGCACAGGTAAAGAAGGAAATGCTTATAGAAAACTCAGTCCTTTCTATCCCACAGACTGCTACTCTTTCTCCAAATCCAAGATTCACTAATCATTCAACATTCAGTTGTCCCAGAAACTTCATACTACTACTTGTGCAAATGGAAGGACAAACCATGGGAGAAATATATGCAACTACACTTTAACACCTCTGTGAAAAATCAAGACATACATAGGAAGATCCACAGATTATGTGAAGAGACAAACGAAAAATGTTTACCTTCTTCATTTGGTACATATATCTTGGGATCCTTACATAATGAGTCATTGTACAGAGTTTTATTGAGGATACATTTGGATTTTAAATTGCCCATAAAAAGCTGGAGTCCTACTAGAGCAAATACACTCAAGCAAAATAAAGTCAAGATCAACACATCAGCAAGTTTCTTAACAGATTCAACAAGTGAATTTACGATGACTTTCAGACCTAGAAAAATAAGATCCAATAAGATGCAAAATGAGAAAAGGAGCACAATTATGTTCCTGTATGACAAGACACAACAGTTGCAAGTATGTTAAGAACAATCAGTGCAAATGGGTTTGTACCTACAGAGTATTAAATGAGATAAAACAAAGCATAGGAGTGAGTGAAGTATTTTTACTTAGATTTCCAATCTTCTTTGGTTTCTGCTTCCTTCCAACACAAGTTTTGCTGTCTTGCAAATTCTAAATTAAGATTATATGTATGCAAAGTCTTACAAATTTTAATGAATACGGACAATTCCTGTGCTTGATTAACAGTAAACAAGTACTTCACACTGTGCCAAATACATGTTACAATAAAGGACAGCTTCTGCTGGCCTTGGGGAACTCTGCCTTAGAAGATAATACCTTACAGATGCCACCAGTTTAAAAGCAAAAGAACATTTATGACACAGGTAAGGAAACAAATGTACGTTGGGGACCACAGCTTGGCAGAAAGGGTGTTCTGGGGGACACCAGTTGAACATGAGCCAGCCATGGTGCCTTGTGGCAAAGCAGGTGAGTGTTATCCTGGGGCTGCATCAGGCAAAGCATGGCCAGCAGGTCAAGGGAGGTGATCATTCCCCCTCACTCAGCACTAGTGGGGCCACACCTGGAGTCCTGAGTCCAGTTCTGGGCTCCTCAGTTCAAGAGGCCCATGGACATACTGGAGAGTACGTCCAGCAGATGGCCACAAAGATGGTGGAGGGACTGGAGCACCTCTCCCATGAGGAAAGACTGAGAGCTGGGGTTGTTCAGCCTGGAGAAGGGAAGGGCTGGGGGGATCTCATGAATATCTACATATACTTGAAGGGAGGGTGCAAAGAGGATGGGTCCAGGTGCTTTTCAGCAGTGCCCAGTGCCAGGACCAGAGGCCATGGGCACAAACTGAGACACAGGAGGTTCCCTCTGAACATCAGGAAAAACTTTTCAACTGTGAGAGTAACTGAGCACTGCTATGGATTAGCCAGGGAGATTGTGGAGTCCCAATCCTTGGAGGTATTTAAAAGTTGGCTGGACTTGGTCCTGAGCAATCAGCCCTCAGTGGCCCTGCTTGAGCAGGGGAGCTGGACCAGATGACCACCAGAGGTTCCTTCTAAACTCAACCATCCTGTGATTCTGAGAAAATGGGTTATATATAAACTAAATATTATGGCAGACCAATATTCTGGCAGAATAACTGAATTTGAAATATGATATGGGCAGAAAGTGATATCCAGGATTTTTCTAGAAGTGTTTCAAAAGAAAAAAAAAAATATTATGTTTGATCTCTGTTCTCCGTGCTGAATATGAAAGGAAAAGTATTGATGTGTGGCTTTGACACTAAAATTACACACTTTCTATGTTTAATTCCTGCTATAATTACATAGCAAAATCAAAAATATAGTTGCAATTACATAGAAATGGTAAAGTTAATACATATTATGACAATTAGATATACAGTAATGTACAGATTTTCAAGTGAATTTTTGCAGTTTAACTCTAAAATCATACTTTGGTGTCCTAATTAAGGGCATGATTTACAAAAATTGAGTATCTGGATGGGATATGCAGTGTACTGTTGAAAGTATTACGCTCAATCCAGATAGAGGCTGTGGTCAGGAAGGAAACAAATGAAAGTCTCAGAAATTGTGAAGTCAGCATTCTGGGAAATAAACCAGAGAAGGTTGAGTTAATGAAGTAGAACATGAAACCACAAATATGGTGGTTCAGCCATATTACGTTACGAGAACATATCAGACAGGGTGGGCTGCTGCAAGAAGATAAAAGCAAAGAGACAAAGGCACTGGGCTAAGTAAAACTGAACACGAGTGATGGGGTTAAAAAAAATGCAGAAAATAAATCTGCCTTTGTCAAAACCATTTGGAGGAAAGATGACTTAAAAAATTGTGTTAGGAAGCAGCCGAGAGTTACTACAGACTGCAGAATGGTTACTAATGGGATCCCTTGGGGTCACAAAAAGCGGCCAGAAAACTGGAAGACAAGAATAAGAGTGGAATTAGAATTAGTATCCTGGTGAAGCAGAGTGAAAATCAGTAATGTGTTGTTCCTTACCTGGTATTACTGAAATAGCTTTCAAAGTCCTCAGTACTCTGAAAGTTCGAAGAGCTGAGACATTGCCAATACTTTGAAAGGCAGTAATATACCTGTAAAATTAACCCACATAGAACTGAATGACAAGAGATGTGGCTTTTGAAAGCATATGCATATTGAGTAGGCAGTAAAGAATATATTGCAGAAAATAAATATGTCCTAAATTAGATGTCTAAAGTTAGGAATCCAAGTCCGTTTCTAGGTATGGATATAAAGTAATGGAATGTTGGACTAGTGTCTCTGAAAAAAAACACAGCAAGCTTCTACTTAGTGTGGATTTGAATCCCTAACTTTGAAAGAGTTTATCCATCAAAATGTCAAATAAATATAAAACCTTCAATGTCATACCCATACTCTCTCCTACTGAGGCTTATTTCATGTAACCATATGTTGCAGCTATCTCAAAACAAAGTACAGACTTCAGGAGAAAGAAGTTGAGCAAAACTAGGTTTACAATATTTTGATTCTGTACCACATGGCTCTTTCTAACCATTATTTAACAGACAGTGAGAACTTGAGTATTGAAACTAGTTCCAATTAAATCATTACAACAATTAGAAAATTTCAGAAAATTAGTATTTTAAAGCGTTGCATAGTCTATACAGCACTTTAACAGGTTACCCCATATTGTAAGACTTCTTTCATGTCAGAAAGGACATGAATTGTGACTTATCTCATGGGAAGGTCATAACTGATAATAGAATTCCTTAAAATAAAAAGCTTCAATAACAAAATCTGAGATAACAGTGTTGGAATGGCAATCTCCCACTCAAAGCATGACTTTGTCAGCAACAGATCAGAGCACATTGGCTTTGCCAAGCCTGTAAAATTGAACAATTCTCAAGTACCTCAAGTAATAATGACACTTGAGTTAGCAGTAGAGCTAATTTCCAAATAGTTTTCTTTGTTGCATGATAAGAGGTGGAAAAAACAGGAGAAGATACTACATTGCAAAGTGCTTATATCTGCTTGAACACAAACCAGTTAGGTATAGGAGTAGGGAGGTAGGACCATAAATGAAATTTTTCATGTAGCTGTTGGACCATCTAGTGATAGTTGTAACTACCAGTAGCTACCTAGTAATAGATGCTGATGATCAACAAGCTTCTAAGCAGTTCATCATTATCCATAAGAATATTTGTTTATATATCTACAGATGTGAGTGATGACACCTGAGTACATAACCTATTATTTACAAATAAGGAAAAACCTACATGTAATATGACAAACGACTCCCTTCTTTGTTATTCTTCCATCTGACAACTTCATTTGGTGCCTTTAGATCTCATTGGAGGAAATAAAAGAAATGTATTCCATTTTTGGCTCTGTGCCATGGACTTAACTGTGTTTCTGCTCTGTAATAATTTTTTCAAGCAAGTTTTACTCTATTTAGTTTTTTATTTCTTTAATGTGGAATTACAGATACTCATATCCACTGTATCTTTTGTAATTCTGACATCTTTTGGCATGTGAGGAGCAAAACTACATATAATCCTGAAGAAAAATACAGGCCACACAGTGAAATAATGTGTGTTCTGCTTCTCTTTTGACTTCTTACCCATAATGTCTTCATTTTTTGCTTCCTTCTCTGACCACTCTGCTGGAGTGGTGCTTTCACAAGACTGTCTGTTTAAACTCCAACATCATCTTCCCAACAAGTGAAAGCTATTTTAGAGCCCATGAATTTGTATGTAAAGCAAGGTCTATTCTTCCTTGAGCATCACTTGACATTCTTGAGATTTC
The DNA here is from genome assembly GCA_013400975.1 of Atrichornis clamosus. Classification (NCBI taxonomy): domain Eukaryota; kingdom Metazoa; phylum Chordata; class Aves; order Passeriformes; family Menuridae; genus Atrichornis; species Atrichornis clamosus. Next base: position 96,905 of record WBMZ01001988.1, on the reverse strand, counting down.
ATCTGTTATTTATCACCAAGTCCTTCAACACCTTGTGACCCATTTTGGATCCTCCTCAAATGAGTTTCATTTGATCCAGAGTACAGCTAAGACAACATAAGGAGGCAGGTTTGGTTTGAGCTGTTTATGCAATTGTCTCTTGACAAAATTTAAATATAGACTAAACTCAGAACAATCACAAAGATGAGCTCTTCATTTAGGTCTTACTTTAAGCTCTGTGACTGTTCTTCTCTTTGCAGATATGCAAATGGTGATCCAAGCACAAAAACTTTAGCAGGGAGGATGCCAAGCACTGTAAGGAATTTCAGCAACATCAAACAGTATTTTCTCTGTGTTTGTGTTCCTTGATGTAAAAGAACAACTGAGTTTTACTTACATTACAATAATAACAGAAAGATCCAAGCAGTTCCATGGATCTCGAAGAAAAGTAAATTCATTCCAAACAAATCCTCTTGCAACTATTTTTATCAATATTTCAGTAGTATATATGGCAGTAAAAACATGTCTGAGGAGGAAAGTGTATATTAAAGTTATAGAAATAAAAATATTAATGAGATTGAGACACATTCAGGCATGTTTCTATCTTCTCTACAATTTAATTCCTGCATGGAGATAAAGGTAGAAAATGTGAAGCAAAATCGGACACGTTACATTACTTTCAGAAGCATCATGGGTACAAGATGTCTTCCTGAATTTAGTAAATTTTCCACATAAATCTATAAACACAAACATTCACATAAGCATATGACGCTATTTCTAGGTGAAGAATAGCTCAAATTTCCTTAGGGAACATTTTCAGGATTGTGTTTATCTTCTAAAGCAGGCTGGAAAATTTCAAAGCCTCAAAATTCTGGCAGAACAATAACAGCAAAGATTTATTTCAGCCTGTAGTTTGCACATTTTATATATTTATTTTGACAAATACTCTATAACTGAAAGAAACCCTACAGAAAATTTTCACCAGGCTTACCCCAAAATAAAAGGAATTAAAATTGTAGAACTTCTGAGGCTGCAGGCACATTTTCCAGATTTAATTCTGGAATATTAGCTCAAGTTTCACTGGATACAATACACAAGTACAAAGGAAGCAAAACATTACAAATAAATGGCTTCCTAGTGGGAACAACTGACTTAGGAGTGTCACCAGGAAATAGGAAGAAAGAACAGAATGAATATTTATCCCTTTATAACTTTTGCATGAGGTTACTATAACAGACATTAAGGTTATTGTCGTAGAATGAGAGATATTAAGTTAAAGTCCTGCTGCACAGTCTCTCTAAAAGGCTTAATCCTTGAAATGAAAAATGGGCCAACCTTTTATGTTACATGAGATGGCAAAATTAGGCAACACAGAAAAAAGGGAATATGGTGAGAGCCTTTAAGAAAAGACACTGAAGCTCCACAAAAAACATGGGATATAACGACAATTCTCAGTCTTCCTCAGAGGTCTGTCTGAGAATTTTCAAGCCCCAGAAATAGATCACCACATTATTTAATTTTTTCAGTCCTGCATGTTAGTATCCTTGGAGAAAGAATGAACATATGGCCACTGAGATACTTACTCAGCCCAGCTGAGTGCTTCAGGAGGCCTAGGAATAGTCATGACAACACAGTTGAGTAACACGGTACATGTAATAATGCCAATAAAAAATGTGAACAGCAAGTTAAGGAAAAAATGCTACATTACAAAACAGTGAAGTTCATAAAAGTTGCTGATTTCCACATAAAAAACCAAACAGACATTCAAATAAATACTTTTCATTTATTTACCAAAGAAGGTGATTAAGGATCATAAGAAGCATAGAATATCCTGAGTCGGAAGGGACCCACAGAGATCACTGCAATCCAACTCCTGTCCCTTCTCAGGACCAGCCCAACAATCCCACCACAATCAAACATGATCAGCTGGGTAAACTTTATGATTTAAACATAGCAATGAATTATCAGCGCGTGGAGACAGTTTTGGAAATTAGGACATTAGTGGGAAGACAACATGTGTAACAGAAAGAAGAGGAACATAAATAAATGAAAGAAAATAGTCTAGTATTATTTGAAACTTGAGAAACTTCCATTTCTTCCCAGCAGGAACATGGAATAAAGAGAAATGGGCCAAAACCCCATAATAACTAAGGGGTCTAACACTGGGAAAACCAGATGAAAAAGTTTAATTATTAATAACTAGTGTTCTTTGAAACTGGAGTTCATGTCCACATGCTTACAAAACACCCCTATGCTCTGCACAAGTTCAGAAAGCTTTCTCACTTTATGGGCTAGGTAATTAAAACATACATAAGAAGAAACATCCTATCATTAAAGTTCACCTGTCACCTAATAAAAGTGTTCAGGGTTTTTTTAAACAAACATTGGCCCTTAATTTTTAAGGTTTATTTGAAACTGAATAGCAAATTTAGTAATTTCTAATAGCAGGAATACACATTGGAAGTTCAACATATGTTCACCTAAAAAGACCTGTTTCTACAAATTAATAATTCCAAATGAAAACAGAAAAAGCAGAAACTACTCAAACAATGGTTTTGCACCTGCAAATTCTTCACATTCTGACATTCTCCAGTTAGTTATATTTTTTCAGAAATATAAAAGATGGGCGCTCTTCAGAACTTTCTAAACTTTAGTGTTAAATACACTTCTTAAGTTAACATGAGACTCTTTCAGCAAAGTTTCACCATAAATCCCATCTTTTATATTTTAATCACTAGGGAGTCAATGTTTTGCTTAGTTTGTTTGTTGTTCTTTTTTAAGTTAAGCTTGTGACCAAAGTAGAGATATAGAAAACGTTCTAGAAAAGGACTAAAATATCATATAATGGCCTCTAAATGTTGTTTCATACCACTATCTGCAAATTTGACTTTGAATATGAGCTTCAGACATTTTCACTTGTACCAACACCAACAATTTCTTAGCTGTTGCAAGATTTGATATCTATTTTTTTAAATCTCTATCAAAGCCATATAAGCTTACATTCACAATAGTATAAACATAGGAGCAGAATGACAGAAAATAACACAGAATATTTTAAAATTCAAATCAGGGAAACCAATGAAAGGATATGAGTGAATCAGAATTTTAATTGCTGTTTTTCTGACTGGATTAAAAGGACCAAATATACACAAGGCAGGTGCAGCAGTAAACCGGAAAATAGTCCTGTTCTTATTTATCACCATAAAAGTCTATAAAAAAAAAGATTCAGAGCATATGAAACATTGAAATGAATTAAAAATTTCCCCAAAAATTAAATGTTCAGATTTTCAAGTCTGCATCTAGAACTATATTTAAATGCAATTAAAAACAAAGCTCTCCTTTATTCTTACTTGGAGCTGTGACCTGATGAAACACATTTTGAAGACAAGACAGCAGTTATATAAAAGTTCATTATTGCCTGAGAGGAAGAAGCATAATGGAAATGAATATGAAGAGCAAGTAATCATATTCACTTGGTCAAAGTAATTAAATTCCTACTCTGGGACTGTAACAATGGTCTTAATACCTTACTCTTGGACAGTTTTATAGGCTACAAGAGACTATTTACAAAATACACATTGTGTAGTACTGTCAAAATCCTGGACAGTCAAAGCAAATACTTTAATTTTGAAATATCTCTACACTGTCAAGTAACATTTAAATTCCCTCTAAGCTACCTTAATGACCATGCAGCTTAGAACTTTTGCCGTATAGTAAAAATGAAATCTCTTGAATGAAAACACAGTTTCCTAACTTTAATGTAAATTTTTTCAACTCAATCAACCTTAGTTTCTCTTCACCAATAGTATCACTGATTACTTTGAGAAAAAAATATCTGAAAGATCAAAGCCTGATACACGTTTTCTCATTAAATTATTACACTACAATGCCTTGCTGGTAATACATTAAGAGAGCAACAGGGGACTCGATGGAACCTTCTGCTCTTCAGGTCAGGTCCTCCTTGACAGTAAGTAATCATACAACAGATATTTAATGTAGAAGGGATTCCTAGTGCATCTACTTTCCACACTGCAGCATCACCAACCACTTTGCAATAGCATGGAATATGTGCAACGTAAATATGGTACAATAAACAAAGCAAATGAGACATAAAGTGACAGGAAATTAATTTACGACAATGGAAATACATGGGTTTGCTACACAGAGTACTGGAAATATCTCAAATGTGTCTCCCTTAATTTGTATAATATCTGTAATTCAGTGAAAGCATCTGCAATTCCAGCATGATCTACTCTTGGACAGGCACTGTTTATACAACGGGGAGTTCAGCCCCACAGGCATCAGAGAAACTGCTTTGGAAAACAAAGCATCACTTATCCAGAATAAATTAACTATCAAAGTGTATCAATCACGCATCATGTTTTTGTAATTAATACTGATTGCTGAATGGAACTTAAAATACCTCTTCATTACTTAATGCAGAGTATACCTTAGCACTCCTCCCCAAAAGATGTCAGTGACGTTCAAAGGTCTGTCTACAGAACAATGAAACCCCAGCATCTCTTGAATTAACTATCTCTTAAGAGTTCAGCAGACAAAAATAAAAAAAATGCTTTGGGAAGTTTTTAACCTTGTGATCACTGTAGTAAGGATCAAAATCCTCCAGGGGTTCCCCAATGAGCTCTGCAGGAATGTCCCCATACAGAGATGGCAGTGTCTTGCAGATTTTCAGATCAAGCTGAGGTGTAAGTTTATCTTCTTCAACTCCTTGGTCCTTATTCTTTCCTTTAACTTTGACCTGCTGATTTTTTTTGTTAGCAATCTTTTCCTCGATTGCTGCCAAGGACTCAGGGGTGAAACGTCGAAAGCTGTTTGTTTCTGATGGCCAAAACAATGGATCCATTTTTCCTTCTGAATGTTTGTTTCCAGTACTAGAGGCAACTTAAGAAAGAAAGCTCTTGACAATTAGAAAATAACAGAAATAATACACAACTTTAATATCTATTAGATAAGTCTTTTTTTACTTCTCTGAAACTCTGTATCAAAATAGAATAAAATAGAGTATGAATAGACTATTTCAGTTGGAAAGAACCTACAGTGACCACCCAGTCCAACTACCTGACCAGTTCAGGGCTGACCATGGTAAAGCCTGTTACTAAGGCATTGTCCAAGTGCTTCTTGAGCACTGACAGGCTTGGGGCATTGACCACCTTTCTGGGAAGGCTGTTCCAGGGTTTGACCACCCTCTCAGTAAAGAAATGCTTCCTAACATTCCACCTAACCTCTCCATCCCCTGGAAAAGCTTTAAACTATTCCCAGGTGTCCTATCAATGGACCCCAGGGAGAAGATCTCAGCATCTCACTCTACCTTTCCCCTCCTCAGGACGCTGTAGAGAGTGATGGCCCCTCAACCTCCTTCTTCCCAAACCAGACATGAGAAAGAGGAAAGAGTAATGTAAACCAAACCAAATAAAGATCTACAACTGATTCTGTGCAATTCAGGTTACAGAAGTGACACCTTTTTCGTTTGCCTTTTCAGCTAGGAAGTGACAAAATCACAGCAGAACCCTGACAATTATTTAATTGTTTCTCTCTGTAGATGATTAAAGTAGGAGCAGCCTTGCACCTCAGTTACTGTACCTCTGTACTTCCACATCTCCCACCTCTAAGGCTCATCACATCCATCCCCTCCACAAAGCAAGGCCAATGTTGAGTTTGGCTCAATGCTTGTCCAGTTGCATTTTGAGTACATCCAAGGAGAAATTTACAGCTTGTAAGCAACTGAAGAAATGGCATGTCTTACCTTACCTTACCACTCTTGAGCTTTGCTCTCCTCTGATTCTGCTGATTTGTTAGTCAGGTTTGTGCTTTACTGTTCCTGTTCTTCAGACCCTTAACTCTTTCCCTCATCCCACTTAGTTATGGCTGAAAAGTTCCTCTCATTAAGATTTTTCCGATTTTGTTGATTAGCAAGCTGAGAATGTGGCCACAACTAAGGCTTTACTGTATGTGGGCTGATGACAGAATATCTGCATTTACATAAAATAACAACCTGTATTACAAACTTCTATAAGCCTAGGCCATGCAGTGTCTGGGAAACATGTGAGTTACAAATAAACCTCCAGGTTTCCTGAAGTTTTTATAAGACATCTGTTGAAATTAATTTACCTTGACAGGACTTATGACAAGCATACACATATATGATGTATGCCAGTACAAAGTGTAGTGTGCTGCCTGATACTATTTTACTAACTTTGCCAACAATGAGCCCTGCACACTTTCACACCAAAACTAGGAAATTAACAATCATTTATTAGACACTTATTTAAAAAATTACTGTAACACCAGTGACAGAAACGGGATAGCTCCTATGCTTAATGCTGCTTATGACTACTCCTGTTCTACATGCTTGGAAAAGCCAGAGACCTGCACATCCTCGAAACAAACTCCACTAGGAGGTGATTTGACTGTTGATCAACCCTCACAAAGCTCCACACCCCCTCTGATGCAGAATTGAAATGACCCAAAAGCTAGAAACCAAATAATCAACTCAACCTGGTATTGCCCTTCTCACAACTCCATGTCAATAGGAAGATTAGCCTCTCCTAGAACTTCTCAGGTGCTTTAATGCTTTATAGTTCTGCACCACAGTGTCTCCAGTTTCTGAAGAGCTTGGTGATGCCCTGTGAGAAAAGGCTAAGAGAATTCTGGAGTGACCTAATTGTGGCCTTCCAGTACCTGAAGGAAGCCTACAAAGAAGATGAAAAGAGACCATTTCCAAGGGTGACAGGACAAGGGAGAATGGTGTTAAACTGAAAGAGAGCAGGTTTAGGTTAGATATTAGGAAGAAATTTTTTACTGTGAGCGTGGTGAGGCCCTGGCACAGGTTGCCCAGAGAAGTTGTGGATACCCCATCCCTGGAAGTGTTCAAGGGCAGGTTGAACAGAGCTTGGAGCCACCTGGTCTAGTGGAAGGTGTCCCTGCCCATGACAGGGGGGTTGAAACAAGATGATCTTTAAGGTCCCTTCTAATCCAAACTGTTCTATGATTCTATGTCTAGTTGTATAATAATTGCATTTTCCACACATCCAAGGAAACAAATGTAATTACTATTAACTTCTCTGATTTAGATTCAAGCCATTGACTTGTTTATTTGTGCTGACAGGTATGAGTCAGCTCCACCTCTCACACCAGCCTGGGAGAAGGGAAATATGATGAAGCAAATTCCCCTTCACACATAGTCACAAATACTGCAATTCTGGTGATAGGCAGAGCACCTTCAAGAATTTATTTTTAATTATTCTGCCTGAGGCTTAAATCCCCGAGAAAGTGGAAGAGTGGCAAAGTAATGAGAAGCACTGAAATGACTTTAAGTATTCAGTTACTAATGCCCAAATGTGCCACATTACTGTAGTTGACAGCAGTTTACATAACATACATTCTCATCCACAGAAGATGAAGAAGTCCTTGACCCATTACAGGATGACTTTTCCTTTGTGACTCACGTCAGAACCAATTACTTCCATTTAATAACCACTTTTGGTCACCACCGAGTCTTTAAAACACTCTGATTTTTGATTGCTGAAATCCAGTGTGCTACTTCTTTTTGTGAGCTCACATGTGGACCATGTTAGAGAATCAATACTCTTGCAATTACAGCTCTCTTCTTTAGAGACAGATATAATTCTTTAAAAAGAATATGCAACCAAGAATGATTGTGCAATGATTTTGTTTGGGTTTATTGGACTTGGGTGGGGGTTTTTGTCCTCTTCTGGGACTTTACAAGCAAGTTCAGACATGATCAGAACCGCAACTCAAAGATCAGAATTTACCATGGTAACAAAATGGAAGTACATAACCAAGGAACTGTTACTTTGCCAAACCACACAGACCCATTTCCAATTGAAAGCTCAAAAGATTAAGTGAAAAATGAAAATGTTCTTTTTTCTTTTTTTAATTTTTAATAATTCTAAGAAGATCAATTTTATCTTCAAAGCAGTTTTAACGGCAACAGAGAAACCCAACTTTTAGGAAACTACACCAACTGTAAGAAAAGAAGCAAAGAAAATAATTTCAGCAGATATCATTTCACTATTAAGGATTTAGGAGCTGAATTAAAAAATAAATAAATAAATAAATAAATCCCCCAAGACTGAATCTGACAAAGGCAGTGATCAAGATCAAAAAGATGCAACACATTCCTTTCAGCAGTCATGACCAGAAGTCGTAATTGAACAAACAGTCATGGACAATGTGAGAAGATTTCTTCAACACACCTGCACCAACAACATACTTGTGCTTACATGGAACAACAGACTTTTTGGTCTATCATCAGCTGCCAAGTATTTATAGATTGTGACTTCAGTTAGGAAAAAGGAAGCTAAGAAGATGTGACTGAAAAAATCCTTCCAATACAGAGGACTAAATTATATTAAAAAGACAGAGTGACTACTAAAACACAGCGACTGTTGGAATTCCTGAAGCTCGGCTAAACTCAGCCACCTCATCATATGCTGCCAAAATACCTGAATTTTTAAGGCAAGACACTGGTAAAGTGTTACCCTTCGAAATAATTTCAGTTTTGCATGAGACAGAAAAGTCTCCCTGTAATCAATTCTGGGAGGGAAGACACAGAACAAGTGTTCTCAGAAGTAGCTAAAGTATGAGATTTCCTCTAGAACCTGGGAGAACAAATTTGGGGGCTGTAACTACAAACTAGTGCAAGGAAATTGTAACAATACACTATCTCAATATGCTGCTGAGGCAGATACAAGGCTAGAGTTCAGATCTGTTGATTTCCAGTACAGCCTATGAAATAAATTTGCATTTAAATAAAATTAAGAATTGAAAATCCTACAGCTGGTTTTGATATCTCTGGTCCTGTAGTAGAGACCAGTCCATCAGTAACAAATACAAATGCACTGACGGGACCTTCAGTTACCAAAGTACGGCTCTCTACAGGATCAGGGATACATAAACTCATCTTCAAATTCCGTCTTTTCTTTCAAATTAAAGTGGAAATTACTTGTTTTTCTCATCTTGAGAGGGAGTGAATTCAGTGTACATAGGTAGGCATTGTTTGAGGTTAGTCTGATGGTTTAAGGGTACTGCACAAATGACACAGAATGTTTTTATGTCAAAACCCAAGGAATTCCAGATATACTGATAAAATTTACTGAACAAATGACTTCCAAAGTGCTAGAAATGGAATGAACAAGTTCATGTTTCAGAGACATAAATTACAAAATGCTTGCTAGGGTAATGACTAATCACTAGAGATGATAATTTACAGATTTAGACTTTTAGATTGAAAAACAAAATACAAATTCAAGCCTTATACATACCCCCTTGATTTGGTTCCATTTATGTGAATTTCAGAACTCCTTTCAGCTCCCTAAAAGCACAGAGTTCCTTTTAAATGCAGTAAGGTAATAGCCATCAAACTCCTGACCATAAGGTATCCAACAGCCCACAAAAGTGAATTGGAACTAATAGAATGGCTCAGTAACACACTATCAAAGTCAGTAAGGGGCATTTATGAGAAGTTTCTTAACATAGGAAAACTAGAGGAATATAAATATAAAAATGTCCTTAATTTGTGTTTCAATCTAGTTTTAGCATGTATTATAATCAATTCTGAGTGCCAAATTACTTCTATCCATTCCCTTGTCAAAAGCTGCCCACTGAGTATTTCCTGTAAGCACCTGGATCTGGAAAAAATAAGGGTAAACTAACTGCTTAGTTTGGTTTAGTGTGCATTTAGTAGATTCTTTCACATGGGAATAAAGGTGTGTTTACCTCTTCACCTGAAATAAGAAAAGAATGAGAAAGCAACTCACAGCAACATCTTATGAAAAATGACAGGAATCTTTTCTTTTCTGTGCTATACAATACCTTGCCAAAAACTACTGGTATCACCTACTAAGTTTCAAGAAACAGAAAATATTTCTGCTCTCTGATCACCGTTTTCTTCTATTTAACTGCCAATGATGATTAACACACCTAATAGATTTTAGTCTTTGTAGAATCCAGCTTGGACATTTTAGAGGACTACTGCTGTTTCTAAAATACATGGGCATTTCTTCCACCTAGGTCTTTGTCCCCCACTCTCTACTTCTCACTCGTCACCTTACCCCAAGGAAAACTTTGTGTTTGGAGGAGCTGGATAAATATCCACCGGTGCATTCTTTTTGGGGCTTTTGGTTGCTTTTTTCTGGTGAGGGGTGTTTGTTTTGTTTTGTTTTGTTTTTTCAACATATGTAATAGTCAAAGTTAGTCACAATATTAATATAATATAATACAATCTATTCACTCATTACTTCCAAAATCAGAAATCTATGCAACGGGCTAGACTGTGCGTTACTTAACCACCCTGAAAAAAAATCACTCACCAGCACTTTTGTGAGAAACACATTCCAGACTTGTGCAGGTAAAGAAATTTCACTATGTCAAGTACAGTGTAATAAGATTAGATAGAACTACAGCCAATTTGGAACACCATGCATAAAGTGGAAAGACAAAGAGCAGTTAGTAATTAATATGATAAATAGAGCAGTGTTTAGTAAAATGTTTTACTGACACATGTCATTTATAGGAAGAGCTACATGTTTACAGCAATATAGTGGTTCTACATTAACAGCATATTTTCTTATGTAGATGCTGTACCAAAAACAAAACCACATCTAGTACTTAAAAACATGTGTGCATGTATTTTTTAGATATAGAGATACACACATTTGTGTACATACATTCCCCAATATTTTGATCAAATATACATAGACTTAATTAAGAAAATCAGCAATTGAGTTTTCCCATAGTATATTTGACACAAACATAGTATATTTAACACAAACATAGTATATTCAACAAAAACAAGATACTTACAGGATCCCCTTCAAAATAAAAAAACTTCAAACTGATTTCTGAAGCTAATGTTGGCTGGCTTTTATCTTCAAGGAGACACAAGGTCTTCGTTTTCTCACCTTCACCCTTCCGTTCTCAAGAAAATCCTTTCTCCCTAGCCAGCTCCTATGCAGAAAGTTTTCTTTTGTATTGGGATGTCTGTGGGAGGGATGGAAGGAGGAGCTTGGCTGCTTTTCTGAAAACAGTAAATGAAATTTTGTGATCTCACTGACAACACTGTAAAAAAGGGAAAAGTGCTTGGGTGATACTTTTGAAGAATTATCACCTAAATATTAATCAATTATTTTCTTTCTGATGAAATCATATTTACATTTATTCAAAGCAAAGATGGATTTTTGTTCAACTGGAAATATATGTGTAAAATGGTAAGAAAGCAAAAGGTTTCCTGTTTCACATTTCATTCTGAGGTTTTAATCAGCTGAAATTTCAGGCATATACTAAATATTGCCACAAAATTTGCCTTTCATTAAAAGCTTTTGTTAGACATTAGAGTTATATATTACTGTGTTTCATTCCTTAATTTCTATATTTTTATTATTCCCAGGCTATTATGTATGTTCATTATACCTGATACAGACAAAATCTGCAAGTCAAATATACTATCTCTTACACAAAAGATCAGAGCCCAAAATACTTTCAATATCAGTATCACACTATGCCAGAACTTCCATTAAAACATACGAACCTTGTTTGAGCAAAATGAAAATCACAGCATTTATCCTCATATCTGAAATTACTTATATTTATTTAAATAAAAGTTATGTATAAAGCCTGCTAGCATCAGGTATTGGACAGTCACACACATACATTCATGGTAAGCCCTAATGCTAAGTACAGTTATTTCTCTTAGTTACATTAACAGAACCCATCACTGTCTAAAATTTGTTTCTTCTTTATTGAGGAGAATATAAATCTTTCCTATCATCTTTCCTGACAATAAGAGAGCTACTCTGGGTTTTGCTGGAAGAATTCTACTGAAGGAACAATGCTGTCCTTAAAAGCCAGGCAGCCCTAATGCACACAAACAGACAGTGATCAAACACTTTTCATGGATAGGTACCATCAACTGAAGATGGTTTTAAAAGAAATAAAACTTTAAGTGTTCTGCGGTGCAAGTAACAATAAAACATTTTAAGTTCCAGTGTAAGTTATTTTTCCAGAAAGCAAGATTATGTTCTCAAGACAAGTTCAATTAAGAGAGCAGAATTTACAAGATCACTAAAGCATCACTCTATAAAGGCACTGTAACTGCTACAGTCAGAAGCAGCCACGTTTATAATGCTGTACCAGCTAATACCACTAAATGCAAAAAAGATCCCTACCTGCACATATTTATTCTGCTGCGCCTTCATCCATCTGTCCCTGTGAAAAATGGAGCATAGGGAGCAAAGACAGACCTCAACACAGCAAAAAGAGTTGCTCTCCTTCTGTCCTCCTTGCATGCTGTAATATTTAAAATCTGAAAAGGGAGAGCACAAAGTACAAGATCTTTTATCTTCAGCAGTTTAGGACTTGCAGCTAACCACAAAACATTTAGACAAGTAACATTTCTTTTGCTACCATGGAAAATTTCCTTTCTCCCATTAGGAAGGCAGTTTCTTACAGTGGGGAGAGAGCAGAAAACCAGCCTCATAGTAACAACACTGTTTTCTTCCCACTTTCATTCATTATTCCTGTGGAAATAGGAGCAGGAAAATCGAGGAAAAGAAACCAAACTGAAGTTTAACAACAAAAAGATAATGTTCATTATAGAAATTACTAAAATTAAATTCATTATAGAAATTACTGTTAATTTAGTCACCATATTGTTGACATGGATCTGTTTCCTCCATTAACTGCAAAGTACAGCACTCTTTTTTATCTTTTTATTGCCAGAGCACAAGACAAATATTTTTTATTAGTAGCATTAGTACACCACCATTAGTTTAATGACTAAGAGTGTACAGATGTCAAGAGCTGAAAAAACCAGATTTTTGCATAATTAAATGCATCTTGTAACTGTGCCATAACTCTAAACATTAGTTGCTGCTTTGAATTATGAGTCAGAAATATAGTCAATTAAAGATATCGAGGCACTTGACAATTCATGCACACTGCATGACCCTTTTATCCTCAAATTCTACCCAGCCACCTCATCCACTAGCTTCCACCTACCAAGAAATGTTCTGTGGTACAATCCTAGAAATGTCCTGTTCTATGGGATAACAGGCACGTCCCCCATGCCTCTGTCTTAGAGGGAGAGGGGTTCATACAAGGTTTCTCTCCCTACTTTTCCCATTTGCAGAAATGAGCCAGCTATCTAAATTCCTAAGAAATTCAGTACAATTTATCTCCTTTCCCTATCTGGCTGGGACTTTCCCCCAAGAGTTCACTGAGCACAGAACCCCTGCTATAAGTGAGACATCTGAACTGAGATCATTGAAAGGCTCCTTCTCACTACATTCCCCTTCAAGATGCATCTGTATTATTAAGATATTACGTCTGAAATTGGCTGAAATTACAAGATGGACACAAGAACCCAGAAGGATAAAAGAGGGAAATGAAACATAAACTTCTAACAAAAACGTCACTCATCAATTGATTTATCTGGAAATCTAATCCTGAAATACGCATACTGACCTATTCAATACTCAGTATGTATGGTTTATACGAGCACAGAAAGTTTGAGAAAAGAAGTGCTTTACAGAGACAAAATAAATACATTCATCAAAAATTTAATGGTAAAATCAACATCACTTTACTTACAGGCTAAAAACATCCAGTAACTTTAATCATAACAGTTGGAAGGAAAATTACTAGAGCCTGAGAAAGATATTTCATATTTTTAAGAAACAGATCCTGCAAAACAAAATCATAACATTCATAACTAGATCATGTCATCCGCTGATGAAGAACTCTATTGAATTTGATATAAAGTATCTTTTTGAGTGTTTTAATTTAGGTCAAGATTCTCACAGAGACAAATCATGACTGTTAATTACAGAGTTATGGTTATGGTTCACTGTCCATTAGCCAGCACCAACCACAAGTGAGTCTGAAACAAACACAGCAATGTCAGTGATCCTCCATTAAAATCAGCAAATGTAAACCACTGTTCACACAGAAAACCCCACAAAACACAGAAAATTCAGCTGTGCACATAATTACCAACAAGTGTGAACACAGACATCAAAATACTCTTCTGAAAGCAAAATCTCAGACTCTGGAGAGCAGGAAATGGAAATCATGTCAGAGGGAGCACAGGTATGGTAGATTTTGAGCTTTGTTAAAGTACCTGAGCCACAGGAGTAGAGGATGTCTCTTTTGGGCATAATAAAAATAAACACAAATCACAGTCATAGCAAAAAGCTGTATTAACAGAAATCAGCTGTTATTTTTGCCTCCTTACAACATACAATGAGAAAGGCTTTCCAAGTAACTTTAGAGGTAAAATTCAGAAAGTTCCATTAATGAGGAGGAACTGTTTAAATGTTGTAAACCTGCACAAGTGATTGCATGACAGACAGAATTTCTCAGTGGAAATCATAAAATGGAAATCATAAAAACTTGCAGATGAATGAGAGCTTTGATAACGGATGGCTCTTCAAGTTGAAGTTAAAACTAGTCAAATGTAGACCAATAAAACGGCAGAAGTACTTAACAGGATGGACAATTACGTACCAAAACAACATGTGAACATTTGTAGCCTTCTCAAATACTCAAAATCATTAGTGTCTGGTCACATTAGACCTTTGGTTTTGCATCCCCACTTTACTCTGTGCACAGAGGTATGCAGAGAATTCACAGCAGATTTTCATAGGGCAATAATTTGTTATAACACAGATCTGGAGCAGTGTAACAGTTGTTAACTCTGATGTTTACAACTCATAAATGATATTTCTTATAAATGTATGTAACAAAAGTACTTCACTGCCCAGCAATAAAATTTCATACTCCTTGGTAATTCAAGGATTTGCACTGGAGACACTTGCAATGAAAATTATTTGCAGAGTTTTCTTTTTACTGCAGCTGCAACTTCAGAGAATTTTCAGTCCTCCTTCCTGTCTGTAACCTAAACTGGCATACAGGGAGTGCCATGCCCACAATTTGGGAAGCACTCTTACCTCTGGAATATCACATTAAGAGCGATCTCTGAGTAATGCACACACATTTATTACAATGCAGACTCAAATGCATCCTTCAAGGGCTGAACTAATTCAGAGGCTGGCCAGAAGCTTCAGGATTCTCTTTAATTTCAAGGGTGACTAATTTCAAGACGGAGGTGAGATTCCAGGAATGTCTTATAAAATATGATAACCCTGGAACAAGAACAAGAGTAATAAGGGACATCAGGGGAAAAAAGAGAGAAAAAAAAAAGAAAAAAAAGAAAAAGTGGGGAAATACATCTTTTTTGTTACACTTGGAACACAGAATAACTAAATATTACCTATACAGTAAAACCAAAAACAATACACAGAGAAACTAATATACAAAATTTCTAAGGGCATGAGTCTGTCAGAAAAAATGAGGGGCTCTGGCAAATAAATATGTCTGAGACAAACAAAAGTTGCAACTCAATCTCTCTTAGAAAAGAATCTAAGAGTGTAAAATACATGCTGTATTTATCAAGACAATAATTTGTATGATTGCTATTTCCTTTTTTCATGCTGTACAATGAAATAAGAAATCGACAGACATGAAATCTGGTATTTGGTAAATAGCTAATTGACTTTACAGAACAAAAGGAAATAGCTTTTATGGTAAGTACACATTAAATGCATTGTTACACAAAGTAGCTTTCTGCCTAATGACCTAACGTACGCTGAAGAAGTCTGAAAATTATCTCAGTGCCTGAAGTTCAAGTTATTCCATCTGTTTCTTCTCAGTGTTCTGAAAAACAGTATTAGTATTTTTGAAGCATTTTACATTTCTCAAGAGTAAGACGTTAAGAGGAAAATACTGCTGCTACAATCTCTGAAAGATTTCCAGCATTTGTGATGCAGTCTTGTTAACACAGTTTATGAAGTCTCACCTTTTATTGCATGGCTCCAAACAAAACCATGAAATGAGAAATGCAAGAGCCCTAGCAAAGGTTGAGCCATTTGGTTCCAAACCTGTTTCTTACTGTACCTCCCTGTAAGATTAAAGTCTAAACTTTAACGTGTCAAGAATGCAACTTGTAAAAAACTATGTAATACCAAAGAGCTTAATGAATTAGAAACAAAGAAACAATAGAATTACAGAATCATACAACGGTTTGGGTTGGAAGGGACCTTAAAGATGAGTTAGTTCCAGTTCCCTCCCACATACAAGGACACCTTCTACTAGGACAGGCTGCCTAGGGCCCTAGTTTGGCATTGGACACTTCCAGGGGTGGGGCATCCAGAGCTTCTCCGGGCCACCTGTGCCAGGGTCTCACCACCTTCACAGGGAAGAATTTCTTCCTAGTATCTAATCTAAACCTGCCTCCTGGAGTGTCAGATGCACTACTCAGCTTGGTGTCATCTGCACATTTGCTGAGGGTTCACTCGATCCCTCTATCTGCATTGCTAATGAAGACATTAATTAACACTGATCCCGATACGGACCCCTGAGGGACAACACTTGTCACTGCCATCCACTGGGACTCTGAGCCATTGACCTCAACCCTCTGGATGTGACTGTCCAAGCAATTCCTGTGCTGGTTTTGGCTGGGGTAGAAGTGTCTTCACAGTGGCTGGTATGGGGCTGTGGTTTGGATTTGTGCTGAACATAGAGTTGTTACTACAGAGATGCTTTTGTTATTGCTGAGCAGGGCTTACACAGAGCCAAGGCCTTTCCTGCTTTTCCTACTCCCATTCTGGTGAGGAAACCGGAGGTGCATGGGAGGTTGGGAGGAGACACAACCAGGACAGGTGACCCCAACTCAGCAAAGGGATATTTCAGATGATATGACATCATGCTTGGAAAAAAGTGAAGGGAAGAAGGAGGAAGGGGGGACATTTTGAGTAATGGCATTTGTCTTCCCAAGTCACCATTCTACGTGACTGGAGATGGCTGAACATCTGCCCAACCATGGGAAGCAGTGAATTAATTCTTTGGTTTACTTTGCTTGTGTGCATGGCTTTTGCTTTCCCTAGTAAACTGCCTTTATCCTAACCCATGGGTTTTCCAGCTTTCACCCTTTCAATTCTCTCCCCAATCCTGCTGATGGCGGAGTGAGAGAGCAGCTCTGAGGGGTTTGGCTGCTGGCTGGGGTGAAACCACAACAATTCCTTATCCAACAAACAGTCCACCCACCTAATCCATCTCTTTCCAATTTAGAGAACGATGTTGTGGGGGACCGTGTCACAGGCTTTACAGAAGTCCAGATAAATGACATCTGTGATCCTTAGCGACCTCCCTGTTTCCCGTGTGCCTTAGCACAGATTCTAGGAGGATCTGTTCCAGGACCTTCCCAGGCACAGAGGGGAGGCTGACAGGGTGGTAGTTCCCAGGGGCCTCCTTCCTACCCTTTTTAAAGGTAGGGACAATGTTTCCCTTTTCCCAGTCACCTGGGACTACACCTGACTGCCAGGATTTTTCAAGTATCATGGAGAGTGGTTTGGCAACTGCATCAGATAAATTCCTCAGGACTTTGGGATTCATCTCATCAGGTCCCAATAGACTTATGTACGTTCAGATTCCTCAGGAGTCGTAATCCTGATTGTTACTTACAGTGGGAAGTGTATGATTTAAGGTGTCTCCTAAGACAAATGTGAAATGTGTTTATTGTTTAATAAATTTTTTTGGCAAAGATAAAATGAAGGCTTGTTTTGTTCAGCTTAGTCATGTGCTGGCTTCAGGCTAATGGTAATTGTCAAAGTGTTTCAGATGCTGTCATGCATTAAGTGTGTAGTTTTATTGGATTCTGGGCTAGAGAAGAATGAGGCAGTGTGAAGTTTTCTCTGTAAGTAAATACTGAGCAAAGTGCCTTACTACATTTCAGTACGCATTAGTCCATTAAGAAGTTGATGACTTCTTCTCATAACACAGTCATTTTAATGCATATACTTCAGTAATTTCTTGTCATCTCTTAAAGGTATTGAAATTCTGATATTAGTTTTGTGTTATTCTTTGAGAAAATGAAATAACAGTTTCATTTATAAACTCTAATCACTTCATTATCTATAATAATATTGTGTCTTCAAGGGCAGCCAGCATCTTCTGTAGATTTGATTTGAAATTGAGAGAGAACCTTTGCTTTTTATATTTCTATGCAATTTAAAAATCTGGTTTTCTCTTTTCTTTTGTGCATCAAAGAACTTTTACTGGATTGTCATTATGAATGTATATAATGCAGTGTTAGTTCAACCTGTTAGATCAACAGTTCATTATTTGAAGGTGAAAAAAAGGTACAGTGATCCCTTTGTATCAGAACTACTGTGGTTGGGAGAGATCTTCGGATCTCTGATGCAACAAAGTTCATATTTCCTGAGGGCTGCTAAAGATATGAGTATCATAATAGTGATAATTTTCTGGTTTCTGTGTGTATGTTTATCAAGCCTTAGCTAGAGGCAGTATTACAGTAGGTAAGGTTTTCCTTGCTGTGCAGCAAACCTTTCAGCCTTTCATCATGTTTGTGTCATTTCCTAGTAGGAAAGTGGCAAGATGACTTAGTCTATAACACCATCTGTTTGCTTTACGTTTTGGAAGAGGAACAATATGATGTTTATTTAAGTCTAGGGATTATTTTTCAATTTCCATGAAAATCTGATCTTATTAGGCTAGATTGTGAATTTCTGAAAACACTGCAATGAGCAAACTGCTGTTGAGCCAAAAAGGAAGTGGTGGAGAACCCAAGAGGTCTCAGGAGTGAAGGCAGGATGTTGAGATAAGGGGAGAAGGAAGAATGGAAATGCCTAGAATGTAAGCATTGAGTGAATAATCATTGTAATGAGTATGAAGATTATATTTCCGTAATAATAGTAGCTTCTAGAATGCTGTGGAATTTTTCAGTTTCTTCTGTGTGCTGCTGCATTCTCTCTTGTGAGGCTTGACAGTCACAGAATTAAAATGTAAAAAGATTTTAGAAATATGCTGCAGGAATGATTTGGAGCCTGAGAAGTATGAAGTACAATGTAAAGTTCAGATGAATCTTGTCTACAGGAGAGAAAATGGAAGGAAACATGATAGCAGCTTTCAAATAGTTAAAAAATGTGGAAAAATCTTATGTCCAGAAGGAGTGAAACAAGAAGTTACAGGCTGGGACTGCAGCTCAGGAAATTCAGATGAAGCACAAGAAAAACCTCTTTTGGCAGTGAGAATAGTGAAGCAGTAGAATATGTTAAATATGAAGGTTTTGGAATCACCATCTGTTGCAACTAGGGACTAAACAGATATCTCCAGGAATTACATCAGTGGAGCTGATGTAGTTTTGGCCTAAATGAACTAATTGGCTTTAGGACATCACTTCCAACCCCACTTTTAAAACATATAATTATACAACTACAAGTAGAAAATGTTTTGCATAAACAAATGTCTCTCTAATCCTTCAGGAAAAACTGTAATAGGTTCTCAACTTGGGATAACAGCTACATAAATTCAAGATATAAAGACATGCATTTTAAGAGCAGATAATCACTGAAAAAATACCCAAAGGACATGGTAGATTCTACATAGTTTGAAACCAAAAGTGTTGTAGCCTATATATAATTTATGGGCATGACTCAGATGTAACTATTTGAAATTACTGTATTTAGGCTGTACTTTATGGGATGTGAAACTTGGTGATCTGAAATCTGATTTAAATGTCTTGTGTGACTAAAATCTCCCGAGATATCATATTCTATGATATCATATTCTATGTCTGCATAAGCAAGGCATTCAAGTAATACAGCCCACCATTTTAGACTCTATCATGTCCAAAATCTGCTGTAAAAGCCACAAAAATACATTCAGAGGACAACAGACAATGAGCACAATTTTTGCAGCAGTTCTCTGAAGTAGTGTGTTTATAACTGCAACTCCTCTTGCTGTCTTAAAGGAAATTATTATTGCAGCATTAACTTTGTCTTAAATTTGCTTTATCTAACCATTAAATACTGGATTCTAGTTCAATTATTAGGAAGAAATTCTTGCCTGAGAGAGTGATGAGGCCCTGGCACAGGTTGCCCAGAGAAGCCGTGGCTGCCCCATCCCTGGAAGTGTCCAAGGCCAGGTTGGACAGGGCTTGGAACAACCTGGGAAAGTGGAAGCTGTCCCTCCCCATGGCAAGGGTGGAACGGGGTGATCTTTAAGGTCTTTTCTAACCCAAACCTTCGTATGGTTCTGTGAAATCCTGCAGTTAAGGAAGGACTTTGGCCAAGGCAGATCTCATTTTACAATCATACCCTCCACTTGAAGCTGCAATGAGGACACTGCATTCTGCAATGCTAGAAGAAGTGATCTGTATCAAATTAAGCAAAGTTTAAATTAGCAGAAGTAATTGAATATCCTTATCTTATATTTAGAGCTCCAGCCAGCATTGAAGAATGGGAATACCTGGATGCATCTTTTCATCCTTCTCTCTTTTCATTTCTCTCTCACAGTATTCTTTTTTCACTAATTAACTGTTAGCACCTTTACTGTTCTACGACAAAGAAGCAACCAGTGCAGCAAAAAGGTGTGCCAAGAACAGCTGGACACAGCTTCATACAGGCCCTGGCCCAGCACACACTGCAGCAGCAGAGCACTTTTAGCATTAATGGTTAAAGTGACACAGTGATACTCATCTGTCATTGTGCTAACAAACGCATTTGTGCTAAGGGCAGTTAAGTGCTAGTATTGTCCTAACACAATAGCTCAGCCAACAGGAGTTACAGGATATTCTGAGCTGGAAGGGACCCACACAGTTCATCGAGTTCCATTTTTAAGTGAATTGTCCATACAGCGACTGAACCTGCGACCTTGGGGTTATCAGTACCGTGCTGTAACAAACATCCCTACTTCTTATTCGGCAAGAAAACCAGACCGTCCAGCCCACCTCGAGGCACCTCTGGTTATTAATGGAGTACAAAACTACTGATAAAAGATCATCTGATTATTACTGACAGCTAAACCGGCTGATTTTGTTTATTCAAGCGGGCCCTTTCTTATTTCAACACAGGCCTTTCAGTAGCACTGGGGTTAGCGCAAAGCGGGAAGGACTCCGCAAGAGCAACAGGAGCGGGACAGGGGTAAAGCAAGAGCAGCAGAAGGAGCGGGACGGCGACAGAGTAAGAGCAGAAGGAGCGGGACGGTGACAGCGCTGTCCCGCCCGGGGGCCGGGCTGAGGCGGCGCCTCACGAGGCGGCAACATGGCGTGCACCGGGTCAGGGCGGGAGCGTTGGCCACGCCCCCCTCGGGGCACGCCTCCTTGGCCACGCCCACTCCAACGCTCCCATAGAAAAGCTCCGGGGTGGGGGTTGAGGAGGGGAGGCACTTCCGGTCGGACATGACGCCACAGTGTCAACATGCAAGATGGCGGCGCATCACCGGCAGAACACGGCGGGCCGGCGGAAAGTGCAGGTGAGGGCGCGGCGGGGCCGAGACGGCTCAAGGGGAGCCCGGCGCTTCGGGGGCCGCGCCAGCAGCTGCGGGGTGTCAGGACTTGAGGGTTTCTATGGCGGCGCAGTCGCCCACTCTTCCACAGCAGCGCTGCGGTGAGGGGAGGCACTGCCGCACGCCCCCAGTGTCGCGCCCCCGCCTCCGCTGGCCGCTGTGGAGGGGGCGAGCGGCCGCCTGAGGCACAGGGGGGGATGAGCTGCTGCTCGCTGCCGAACCGGGTCGGGTTCAGCAGCGCGCGGGAGGCAGAGCTGAACCAGCTCTGATCAAAAGCGGCGGAGTACAGCGGCAGGTAAGTTGAGACCCAAAGAACTGTGCCACCGGACCTGCTTCGGTGTAACGTGAATTCCCGCAGCGACAGAGCTGCAGGTTCCTGCCTCCGCTGTCTTGGCTGTGTCCGGTGCCAGAGCAGGTTTAGATTAGATCCTAGAAAGAAATTCTTTACTGTGACCGTGGTGAGACACGGGAATAGTTTGCCCAGTGGGGCTGTGGATGCCTCATCCCTGGAGTTTTTCAAAGCCGGGTTGGATGGGCCTCTGAGCAACCTGGCCTAGTGAAAGGTGTCCCCCTCCATGGCACAGCGGTTGAAACTAGGTGATCTTCAAGGTGCCTTCCAAGCCAAACCATTCTGTGATCTGCTTTGCGTCCTGCTTGTGCTTAGTACCTTGTCTCTGTTATTGCACACATGAGCAAGGAACATGGTTTTTTGCTTCTCAGAATTCAAATGTATTCCTTCCCAGCTCCAGATAATGTTTGTTGAAGGAAACCCATGGCACAGGCAGCTAGATGGGTGTAGACATTCTCAGCACACCTGAGAAAGAATTAGACCTCATGGTGTGGGTTCATGTGTAGCTACAAGTGCATTGTTGTAGCCTTGTTGGAGACTGGAATTACCAGTTAATTAAAAAGTCATGACTCTATAACAGTAAAAGTCATGAAAATGGTTTTCTTTTATGATCCTCAACACTTTTCTTGTTTGTGATGCTGCCAGCCCTTTAGATATTTTTACAGCTTTCGCTCTGGAAAAGATTGAATGCTTTGTCAATGTACAAAGCTGCCTAGTGGCAAGTGCAAGTTTCAGCTGTACCTGTTCACTGTGATTAAATGAAATATTGATTAAGCTTGAAATAGCATTAGGATCCTTTCAAAACAGAAGTAGATTTGGGGTTTGAACACATCTTTGGAGTTTTATCACACAGAGGAAATGTTTAGATCATTTATTGTTTTCTGTGGTTAAGGGAAGTACTCAGTCAATCCTATATAAAAAATTCCCTTACCAGAATTAAAACTGGACGTTCTTTAAAATACAAATAATTCAGAGTGTGATATCTCTTTATTGACTTCATTATCTGTGCTAGAAATGAGTTTTTGCAGGTTACACCTGTAAGAAGGGGGATTTTATTATACCTTGATATATGTTTTGAGGTAGTCCTATTTATGAAGTGGTATTTCCCTGACAGCAACATGTATCAAAGAGCACATTGTTTCCTTTTTTTACTACTACATTCATTTTCCAAGCATTACTGAGCTCACAGGTTTTGTTTTTACAGGTGGTTTTGTGCTGGTTTGTGGTGTTTTATCTGTTCTCATTGTGTTATGTGGCATTTTTTCACTCCATTTATTGCTACACTGATCTGTGTCTCAGCCAATGCATTCTAAATCTAGATCTGGATTGGTTATTTGTTTGTCAGAGAAGCTGTGGATGCCCCATCCTTGAAAGTTTTCAAGGACAGGTTGGATGAAGCTTGGATCAGCCTGGTCTAGTGGAAGGTGTTCCTGTCCATGGCAGGGGGTTGGAACAAGATGATCTTTAAGGTTCCTTCCAACCCAAACCATTCCATAATAAACACTTATAAAGCCTTGAGTAGAAGGGTTTTTTTTTCTTGCACTCTTATTATCTCACCCACTTGGTTAGTGAAAGGATTTTGTTCAAGTAGAGGAATTCTAAGTGGCTGTTTTATCCATCAGCTGCTAATGGAAAGATAAAACAACTCATGAGTTATTTTGCTTCCCAATGGCTGAGCATTTTGGATGCTGCTATATGAAGCTTTTGAGAGAGGGACAGAGTTGAAGAAATTTCTTTTAAACCTGTGAGAGTAGAAGAAGAAGCTTTATCAAAAAAACACCTCTCAGGCATGGAGGAACTTGATTCCTTTCATGGCAGGAGAGCTGGTTGAAGTTTATGGAAATCAGAACTATTATTATCTTGGATGCACCTGTTTTACTGGTAAGCAAAACCATCCAAAATAGTCAGTTTAGGGTGTTTCTGCATGTAATTGTATTTTCTAAGGGTTTAATCAGAGTAGATGTTTTAGTCATCAAAACAAATTCCATGCATAGAAGAAAGAAGTTTAACTATTTAAACAGAAGTCAGGCATTTTGAAATGTCCAGTGGCAGGTGTTTCTTCAGCTTAGCCTTGCCTGTCTGAAGAGTGCAGGAGTGATGTTTTGTGATCTGGGAAGGGAATGAGGATGCAGAGGTGTGTTGGCCATATGCTGTAGCTTTCAGAAGGCTTCCCGGGAATTAAGTCAAGATGAAGACACTTTTCAACAGGTGGCTTGAAGTAGCTGCCCTTGAGGGGTTGCATTGTAACTGCTCTCCCAAACTTGCTCCCTGGCCAGAATAAATTTACCCCCACGCTCAAAACTTGTTGACAACACATGGGAATTTTGCCATTTAAGTATTAGCATCCTTATAAAGTGATTGCATGGATTTTAAGCACTTTTTGTCTTCAAGTCATGTACAGAATAAGAAAATCTCATTCTCCATCCCTGCAAGTGCTCAAGGCCGGGCTGGGATGGGACTCAGAGCAACCTGGTCTAATGGAAGGCGTCCCTGCCTGTGGTAGGGCGTTGGAACAAGATGGTCTTTAAGATCCCCTCCAACCCAAACCATTCTGTGATCTTTTTGCACTGAATTAGTCATATTGATGCACTAATACTGCAGCTTACTAGATTCGATATCTCTGTTACTTTTATATGTATATATAATAAATACACAAATTACAGTTATAAATTACATTTATTTTATATATAATGCTTAAGCAGACAAATAGCCAGTAAGTTGATTCCATTGTAAAAGGATAACATGAGCTTCTTAATGCCTTCCATTACTTTGATTCTAGAGCCTGGAGATCTAGATAAAAATTCAAATAATATCTCCTTAATTTAAAACCATATTTTTAGGGATACATATGCTCTACCAGGATGGTAATGCAGTTTTTTTTCCCTTGGTGCTTGACTGCTGCTTCTGTCATTTTTGATGCAATTCATGTATATCCCATGAAACTCTTCAGTGATGTTGAGAAATACCTTTTTTTTTTTTAACTCTCACAATAGTATTTGTGTTCCTGAATTTATTTTCTTTTTCACTTGCAAACAAGGAATGAGTGTCCTCAGAGCTCAGCTGGTCAGTGTTTCCTCCAGTGATGGTGTGGTGGGATATTTTAAAGAAGATAGGAAGATAAAATCTGCTATAAGACATGTAATGTAACAAGGGTAACATGATCCCACATGAGCTGATCCACTCATCCATGCAGGAAACACATTGTGCATCCTGCAAGAAATTCACTTGGCTTTGTGTGCTGAAATGTATCTGTTGACAGTAGCTTTATCTCTGGAGCTCTTAGGTAGTCATTAAAATGATTAATCCTGATCCATTTAGGGTACTGAATCCCGTAAACTCTTTATAATGAGTGGATGTTTGTGATGTTTGTGCACGGCTGCTGTGAAAGATTCTTATTTGTTGTGGGAGTTTATAAAAGCTGCAGCAGTGTCGATGTCAAGGGCCTCGGTCGTTATTAAAATATTTCATATCCCACAAACCCTGCCCCTCCCAGACCATTGTGACAATAAAGGCATGATGATCCATACCCCAGTCATTATTGTCTCTGTGGTTTGCCCCTGGCTCTGTGCACTGATGGAAAGGGCACAGCAGTGATGTGCTCCAGCCTGTCCTGCGTGGAGCGAATGCCACTGAGTGCTTGGAGTTCTCCCTTCCTGGGACCTGCACAGCCCTTTCCAGACAGAATCTGGTACCTTATCTGCAGTAATAAAATGTGCTCTGTGAGCGGAGGTGAATTTTACCACAGCAGTTTCTCTTCAGCCAAAAGCTTATTGCTTTTATATTCTTTAAATATGTTTGTATTCACACATACTTGAATATATACTTTATATTTTTGTATTTGTTTTGTATACTTACTATATTTACTAATATTTCTTATTTCTATACTAAGTGACACTCAGAACCAACCAAACAAAAAAAGCACTTTCTGACCTTTTTCCCTCCAAAATAAGAATATACTGGAAAACCACATGTGGATTAGCAGCAGTCTTCCTCTGTTCTTAGTGAATGTGTTTGTTTAGTGGACTTGGCTGCATGTCCACTGCTCTTACACAAGTGTCAACTCTTTTAAGTCAAGTTGCTGTTGCTTTTATTGATTCATTTTAAGTTGCCTCTGCATTTCAACAACCTTTCAACAGATTTTGTGGAACCCTTAATTATTCCTCTTTGTCTTAATATAGGATTAATACATATGAGTACAAGCCTGGATGCTTCTGATGTTACACCTCCCTTTCCAAAGGGTTCCGTGTGGTGTGCAGCAAATGTCTCATGGGGTTATTTTTAGTTCAGCCACATGTGCTGTGTGTCTTGTTCTAGTTTTGTTAATATACAAGGTGTTTATTTCAGCCTCAGTGACTGGTTAGCAGTAGTGGACCATTGAAAATTTTTTATTTTGGATGAGAAAACACATTTATTACGTATTTTCAGTGTAAACAACTGACAGTTACTTGGATATCATTAGGTCTCCAAAATGAGTTAGAGAGTTCATTTTCTGGTGTATGAATTTTCAGTTCATACTGGCTTTAAGAGAAAAGGTTTGTCCTTAGCCAACTGCTCAAATTACAGTGTTCATTTGAAATGTTGGTGTGCTGTTCCATCAACTTGCTGACTACAAAATAGCTTTCTCATCTTAATTTTCTCTGCTTGTCCTTATAGTATTAGACATTTAAAATAATAATAATAATAATTTTAAGGAGCCCGTGCTTAATTTGGATTAGAATTACTTTTATCATGGGAAAATGTCTGTCACAGTTTGTTCCCATGACGTGGAGGAACTTCTCATTACTTAATCTTTATAAAATAGGGATTTCTTTTCCTTCTTACCCTTATTGCTTCAATTTTTAAGGCAGTGTATTAGGACAAGTATACTATTCCTTCTGTGGATAGTAAATAAAACTTCGTAGAATTGTAAGTCTGAGGAGAGACAAAAGTTGAATTCTGTGAACAGTAGCAGACACCACTGAGGAATTTTGTCAAGCTTTTTTCATTGTTTTGCCGTTATTTTTTTTCCATCAAAGCTCTCATGTATTTACACCAAAAAAATGGAACAGAAAGAAATAAGATTTTAATCTTGTTTAGTTTAGTTGTTACAGTAGAGTTACTTTCTCAAGTTCCTCAGAGAAAGAAGGAAGGATGATGTTGGGTTTCCTGCTCAACTGCTGCTGACATCCAGCATTCAATCAGACCTACCATGAAACAATAACCCTGAAACAATATAACTCCTCTCTTTGTCCCAGTTCTTTTAAAATAGAAGCAATACTTGCCAAGAGATGTTTGAC
This sequence comes from Atrichornis clamosus, assembly GCA_013400975.1. Taxonomy (NCBI): domain Eukaryota; kingdom Metazoa; phylum Chordata; class Aves; order Passeriformes; family Menuridae; genus Atrichornis; species Atrichornis clamosus. Next base: position 69,899 of record WBMZ01001988.1, on the reverse strand, counting down.
TAAATTCATGTGTGGAAGTAATTAAAAGGAATAAAGGACAAATTAACTTCAAATATTTCAATACTGGTGGTAGTGAGACACAGTTGTCAGTCTTCCCTCATTGTGTCTTTGGATGAGGGAAAATCAGCATTTGGTTGACCTGACTTTAATTCTGTCAAGTTTAATGTAGAAATCACTCCATTTCCAAAGTCCTGTGAAATTATTAATCATATATGAAAAGTGCCTTATTGACTAAAGTAAGCCATCATCTGCTTTTTTTTTCATTTTTAAATATTTATGGCTGTGTTTTTCTTTAGCTTCTTTAAATTAAAAAGAGTATTATTATGTGCGAAAAGCATAAGCATTACCCGGTGACTAACATAGTTTGACAATCTAAGTTATGAGTGGAATGAAGAGCTCTATATTACACCTGAAAATATAACAACTGTGGAAAGTGACTGACAGAAGAGGAACAAATCTGAAAATTTTGAATTTGTCAGAATACCTTGCTAGCAGTTGGGAAAACAAGAGCTGAAAGGCCCTGCTGATCTTGAGTCTGATATCGTTTGTCAGGAAAAGATTGTTCTCTCTACTAACTGACATAAATGTGATCTGCTGACCTCTAGCTTTGTCTCTTAGCTGCTCACATTTAGTATTTTTAACTGAATGTTTTCATTGACGTTGTTCAAAGAGTTTCACAGCAATGTGAATTTGATGGCCGACTCTTTGCCTTGTGTTTGTATCATGTTAAACCTTGACTTTAATTGTAACATTGCTTTGTGCATGTGGTCTGTGTGGGCCTTTTAGCAATATAGAGATGATATGATTAGGCCCAGGTAAGGAGTGGCACATACATCTTGCTCTCTGCATCTCACAAAGAAATAATTCTTCAAGTATTTGAAGTGTTTTAACATAACACTTCTGCGTGGTTGATGGTGTCTTCTTTCAGTAACGTCTCTGAAGCTGCATGTAGGTGGAAACTTGAGCATGGAGAGCAAGGATGTTGTGGATGAGTCTGGAATGGGTGAGAGAAGCTGAGAGTATTGGAAATGAGGACACAATCTGAAACTGGGAGAAAGAGCTGTGATACTAAAAGGGCTGTGAGTGCCTGACAAGGTCTTTAAGAGCATTGGGACATAACAGTAAGTGTAGTGAAGGACTTGTGGAATGGTAATGGAGAGTATTAAGGCAGAAGGATTCAGGAGGCTCATAATTTTTATCCTCCAATGTTGGTCTGTAGAGCTGCTGCAGCTGCTTCTCAGATAATAGCACTGGACACATGTTTCTGGAAGCATCGTTTCTCTGGCTGTGCTGCCTGGGAATTGGCATCATTTGGTGGAGGTGTTGCCCACATTCACCAAATGGACCTGTCAGTTCTCATAGTCAGAATCTGAGCTGCTGTAAAAATAGTTTTGCAATGATAAAGACTGCTGAACATCTTAGTTTGTTGGTTTTATTTTGTGTAACTGAGATCTGATCTGGAAAGCGTGTTCTTTATATTACTGTAACACAGTTACTGGAGTGAAAAATTGGTTTAAGATCTCTAGCACAACACTACTCCTTCTAAGCATTTTCAAAATACTGGTACTTTTGTATCCAAATGGTTCCTGCTTTGAGCAGATTTGATTACACCAAGCATGAAATTTTACCTTGTTCTGATTATATTTTACAGAATCTGGGAAGATGCATAACCAGCAGCTTCCCTTCCTTTTCCCTCAGTGTGAGTGTGTAAACCCTGTGTAAACCCAGTGATCAGGAAAGTGAGTGGAGTAGCTCTGAAGAAACTGCAGTGCCTTAGAATTGTGTGTACTGAACACTAATAATAGAGTGCTGTAGCCTTTACCTTTTAGTTTTTCTGAACAAATCCATGAAATAACCTTTACACACGGTACTGTCAAACACAGAAGGAAAGAAACTAAAGGAGTAATTTATCTGAAAGAGCAGTAAGAGTTTGAGCTTCTTAATATATTGGCAGGTGTGCAGTTTTAAAAAAATTGGTTTAAAACTAATAGCAACACCTGAAATCGTTTGAATTTGTATCTGCAGTCTTTCAATGCTTAGTGATCCTTAGTGACCATATCCTCTTCCTTGTGTGGTTTGGAAATAGTGTCATCCCAGCTATAGAAACTGTGGAACCTACTTGGGAAGTGAGACACACACTCAGTGTGTTGTCTAAGATCGCCCAGAATATGCACACACAGCAGGCAATTGAACTAAGGATTCTCTGGGTCTAACTAAACTTGAGTTGTAATGATTAAAAGAATCTTCTCGGCTCCAGTTCTACCACTGCTGAATCTTTTCTATGACTCCTTCCCATTTTCAGGGGGAAATGACTTAGGTGGTGCTGCTAACTCTCAAACTGACAGACCTAATGCTTGTAAAACTCAGTATTTTCTACCCAAGAACCTCACAGAGATGGACATAAAATCAGAACATCTGATTTCAAGTCAATGTCTTAATACCATAATTGGATTTGTGCAAATGTATTTTAGGTCTCCTATGTGATTAGAGATGAAGTGGAGAAGTACAACCGAAATGGAGTAAATGCACTTCAGCTGGATCCAGCACTAAACAGACTCTTCACAGCAGGCCGGGACTCCATCATAAGGATATGGAGTGTCAATCAGCACAAGGTCAGTGAGGAGAGGCTCCCTCTGTCTAAACCTACTTTTTTCCAAATTATCCTGCTGCTAAGCTGCCTACAGGCCTACACCTGATACTGTTTTTTAACAGCTGCCAATTACTGTGATCACAAAATCATTTTGATATTGCTCATACTGTGGTATCTTACATAACTCTATAGTTCCATCACAAAAGCGTTCTGGCATAGTGATTTCAAACAACTCTGCTTTAGGGAACTTTGAATCCATATGCAGGTTGAAGAAAATATCACAACAGGATCAGATAGTCACAATCTTGTCCATTTGTGATGAGTTCTGTAAACTTTCTTTTTCCTTAATTTGCAGCAAGACCCTTATATAGCATCTATGGAACATCACACAGATTGGGTAAATGACATTGTGCTCTGCTGCAATGGTAAAACATGTAAGTACTTAAAAGTTTGAGAACTACAATATTCAGAAACTGTATGCAAGTTAAATGATCTGCTGCTTTAATTATTTTCCATCTTTTCTTAGCGTGTAAAATTAAATTGTGATGTATATTGTAAGTCTGGTAGCTGTTTTAATGAATATTGAAATGTGTATATTGTTTTAATCTTTTTTGAAAAACAAATTAGAGTAGTACGAATATGCTCTAAAGTGACAAGCCATTAAAATTTAGTCTTTATTTTTTCCAATTTAGTGATATCTGCTTCTTCAGATACTACTGTTAAAGTGTGGAATGCACATAAGGGATTTTGCATGTCAACACTAAGGACGCATAAGGTGAAAAACATTATCTGTAAATACTGTGTGTGATCACTGCCATTCTTATAATTATTAAGATGTAGCCTTCAAAAGGATAATGTTGTTGATGCATACTGTTATATTTATTTTATTGTAGGACTATGTGAAAGCCTTAGCATATGCAAAAGATAAGGAGCTGGTAGCATCTGCTGGGCTGGACAGACAGATATTCCTCTGGGATGTAAATACTCTCACAGCACTGACTGCCTCAAATAACACCGTAACAAGTAGGTACCTGGGGAGGAGAGGGAAATGCCATGCATTTTATTGAGTAGCATAATCTGTGAGATCAATTTAAAACTATGGATGCCTGTTTCTATCTGTAACTAAAAAACGTGCAAGAAATTTTAAGGTGAGTTTTGTACACACTCGGTCCATTTGTTGTGTTATGTAATAGCTGGAAATCTAGAGCAGCCAACAGTCATGGCATTTAGAATAGAGGACAAGTCTCTTTGAACTGTGTCTCCTGAAATGTAATGTGCTGGTTTCTCTGAAACTTGATAGAGCTTTAACTTGAGAAGCTTTTTGCTTCTTAACCAACCTTTTATAGATTTTTCTCTTAGCTTGTTTGTTCGTACACTTTCTGTGTATTATAATTTGGGATTGATTTTTTGTTTGTATAGATGCTGCAAAAACCTGCAGTACAGCTCCTGCAGCAGGGCTTTCACATTTATCAATTCTCTGTCAGACAAATAGTAGATAAACTAGATAAAAAATAGAGTAACATGAAGAACATATAGAGTAACATGAAGCACTGATTATAGATAAGAATTTAACATACTGGTTAGATCAAACTCACTAGAGATTGGAGGGCAAGGGGAAACTGTAGATTCTACTCATCAGGGTTAACTCTTAATGTCGCCGTCATCTTTTAGGAAGTCACCTGTCCTGCTTCTCTCTCCCAGTAAAGGCATTATAGTAAATTATGAGGCCTTTCCTTATGCAACAATTCCAACACTGCTTTTTTTGGAATAGTCAGGGTAGAGCTGGTTAAGTTTCTCTCTGGGGAAGTGTCACACCAGGCTTCAGGTTCAGTTGAGTTTGATTGCTCCAGTGAATAATGTAGATCTGGGTCATTGGTTTGTATTGGCTATTTTACAGTAGATTTTTTCAGAAGTAGGTCTAGTGTGACCGCAGTGTACTTTGCTGCTTGTTAGATAGATTGGAAAAGTTGTGTTCACAGAGACTGATCTCTTTCATTTTACACTTAGTTTGAAAGATGTTTAAACAATGGCAGAGTCTCACGCGTGCATTGGGAAAGAACAGAACCGTCTTGCACACTGCCACGTTACTTTTCTAAATAAAACCAGTTGCTTCCTCAGTCATAGGTTAGGAGTGACTCAAGAAAAATCTTCAAAACTAAAGTTTGGAATTGGCACAACATATTCCTAAGACATTTCAGGAATATGTGGCTCTGTAAATAAGAGGCAGGCATGTAGTTGTGTTGGCGTGGGTTTTTTTTATTTACTGTTCGGCTGATTCTGAAAGAAGTGTTAATTTTATGGATTTGGTAGCTTCTAAAACCAAAGGTGCATCTGCTGGGCAAAACTGTCAGTTTTGCATTTGTTGTCTACAGGACTTCTTAATTCAGGTATAGCCTTATGCTGACATATGTGAGTAGCCTTTGGAAGAGAGATGGCTTCTAGTGAGCTGTGTTGCACTGCAGAATGCTCTTGGGGTGGCACATGATCGCACATAACTAAAAAGATTCACCTTATATTTCCCAGAAATATAAAATCCTTCTATTTCTTTCTTTCTCTGGAAGTGGAATTGCTTTATAGCCAAACTTTGCTATTAACTGTAGGTTTTGCAGTCTTCTGCTTGAACAAAGCATATTTGAAGGAAGAATTTATTTGTGAGCTCCCAGGAAAACTCGGCTGTGGGATAATAAAAAACCAAACAAAAACATTTCTTGTATGCTGTAACAGTGATACAGAACCTAAATGATTCAAGTGAATCAGAAATGGGAGATGGGGAGTACTGAGGAGCTGGTGCTTGTTTTGAACCCAAGATCAAATGGAAGTGGAGATATTACCTCTAGGGTGACAGGGATAAATTTGCATTTCTAGAGTTAGAACATAAATACTTCACTGGGAGGAGCAAGAGAAAGCAGAGGAGTTGTTTTTCTTTCTTGTTAGTGCTCCCAAGTAACAGTGTTTCTGTTGGGAAAAACATCATATATGTCCTCACAGAAGTCCCTTCAAACAGTATTGATTTTTTCAGAGTACAAATGAAGATTGTTCTTGGGCATTAATTTCCTCTCTCTTTACCTGGAAGCAATGTACACAAGCCAGCATTAAGAGGAAGCCTATTTTTAAAGAGTCTCTCAGTCAGCATAGCTATAACACAAATTAAGTGGAAAGATTCTGCTTTTGAGAGGTACTCCCTTCCAGAAGAGGGTGGAGTTGAGCTTTTCTTTTACTCTGGCATAAATTTTGCTTCTGTACATTTAAGATTCTTCCATTCCTGCTATCCAGCTTTTGATAACTCTGTATATTATCCTTTCCTAAATTATTATGGTTGTTGAACAGTGTGCTAACCTTCAAGAGTCTTCAGTTCTGTGTTTTGCTTTAACTGTTCCCTGGGGACAGTGGAAGACTCTCAATTTATTTTAGCTTCAAAGAATGGATTTCATTTGACGGTTTGCCTTTGGATAGCTATAACTAGTGGCTAAGAGAACCCTGCAGTGAAGCTGCATAATTCTTCATAGAATCATAGAATATCCTGAATTGGAAGGGACCCTCAAGGATCATAGAGTCTAACTCCTGGCCCTGCACAGGACAACCCCAAAAATCACACCATGTGCCTGCGAGCATTGTCCAAATGCCCCTTGAGCTCTGGCATCCTTGGGGCTGTGACCATTCCCTGGGGAACCTGTTGAGTGCCCAACCGCCCTCTGGGTGAAGAACCTCTTCATAATATCCAGCCTAATATCCTCTGACACAGGTTCCTCCAGTGTGACAAAATGTGGTATTACATTATGATATTAGGTTACAAATCCTGTGTTGGAAACTTAGCTCCATAATATAAATAAATCATTATGTGAAGTTTCACATTTTTGCTGGCCATGCAGTTTGTTGCTATTCTCAGCCTTCTTGGCATACTGATGGTATGGATTTGAGGCTTGATGAAATGCCTGACGGTGCTCTCTAAATAGATGATTTTAATTTGCTGTGTCTGTGCTTTTCCCAGTTCAGGGACTGGTACTTTAAACTCCAAAAGTGGGTTAGCCTAGATGGTAAAGCATTCCTCAGCTCTGATGGTAGGTGTGATGCTAAGGAGCTGCCATATGGTTTTCACAAACGCAGAGGTAGCATCCATGCTCAAATAACACATTTCAGTGCTGCAGTGTAACTTCTCTGCATCTCTGCAGAACTAGGAGAAGAGCCTTTAATAAAAAATGTAGAATTTTACTGTTGCTTGGCTTGGAAAAAAAATCTCTGCACTTAAATCCAAGTGCTGTGTGTTAAAAGATCACAAAGAAATGTCATATTCCAATAAAGTAATTGAGCAAGAATACCTTGGTGGTACTGTCACTGAATTGTGGTGCCAAAAGGGCACCAAGATTGTACTGACCATAAATCTGAGGGATTACTTTGTTTCTATGCAGCAGTAGATTAAGAATTGGAATGGGGTTTTCCTAGCATTATGCTGACTAAAGTCTTTCTTAAAGCAACTCTATATATGGGGCAGAGTGGCACTATTCTCATGGATCAAAGGGTATTAAAATACCAGTTTGGAGTGAATAAGTATGTTTTTCAAATGACAGCATTAAAATTGAAAATGTGAATTTTATTTTGAAATAGCTTCTTCCCTGAGTGGGAACAAAGACTCAATCTACAGCCTTGCAATGAATCAAATGGGAACAGTTATTGTATCAGGGTCCACTGAAAAGGTAAGCAAAACTTGGTAAGGCTCATTCCACTGCAGTTTGATTTTAGTATAAAGAGACAATTTTATTCATTTTCAATGTCGTGTCTGTAGCAGCTTTTCTGTTTCCAATAGTGAACGTAGACTTTTCTTAAGTGGGAGTGCAAGTGTAGGATACAAATCCTGCCTCAGTCTGAAAATATGATATATCCATAGAGCTTTAATACATAGGGGAGACAATCAGATCATCTTGTGTAACCCTCTTTGTCAGAGATCATTCCATTTCACCACAAGAGCTCTGATTTTTGAGGGCACATGACTCAGATGATTATCAAGACTGAAGCCCTTGCTGCAGGTAGGAAAGAAAGGGTGCCAGCAATTTGTGAGATCCCTGCAGGAGGTGGGAAATGAAGTGAGCTAATGAAGCTTAAGTGTTACCAGGAGACAGCCCTTGCTCTTTGTTGTAAAGGAAGGTGAAACATGCTTAAGTCTCTGTGATTTGTTTTGGTTTTTTTTTAATATAACCTTGAAAGAATTTTATTTCCAAGACAATATAAAAATGGAAATAGGATACACCAGTGAAGCATCTGAGAGGATTTTCAGAACCACTGTTTTTACCCATATCATGCCATCCCATTGCCAGTCACTCCCATTCTTTCACTTCTTAAGAAAACAGAAAAGCCAGGACAAATTAAATTAAAATAAAAAGAAGATAACATCTGATTTTTAGAGGTGCTTAAGATAGTTATGTCTATCTTGTTCTAGCATATATTTTCAATGATGGATGTGTGTGTGTTTGGAATAAGAGTTGATTCATTTGGAAGGACTTATTTCTGTACAGGAAATGCATTGATGGGAAGAATGGTGTTAATGCCACGTTGTCCAATGTCTGTTTCCATAGGTTCTAAGGGTGTGGGATCCAAGAACTTGTGCAAAACTAATGAAACTCAAAGGGCACACGGACAATGTAAAAGCTTTGTTGTTGAACAGAGATGGTACCCAGGTATGTGCTTTAACCTGAGATAAAGGCATTTTACAGAATGCAGAAAAATATAACCATATGAATAATCAAAGCTTTTTATGGAAAATGTTTTAAAAGACTTCAGTACCTGTGTAAGTGTGATGGTTGTTGCTCAGTGTCTTTCAGGCAGCTCTGACGGGACCATCCGCCTGTGGTCCCTTGGGCAGCAGAGGTGCATAGCCACGTATCGAGTCCATGATGAAGGTGTTTGGGCTCTGCAGGTCAATGAAGCCTTCACTCATGTTTACTCAGGAGGAAGAGACAGGAAGATTTATTGTACAGATTTACGAAATCCTGATATCCGTGTGCTTATCTGTGAAGAAAAGGCACCAGTTCTTAAGGTAATTGAGTTTAATTCAGAGAATCACAGAATGTCTGAGGTTAGAAGTGACTTCTGGAGATCATCTGGTCCACTCCCCTCCCCTGCCCAAGAGACAGTTGCCCAGAATTACATCAAGATGGTTTTTTAATATCTCCAAGGATGGAGAATTCACAACCTTTCAGAGCATCCTGTGCCAGTGCTCTGGATGAGCATCACCCTCACAGTATGGAAGGGTAATTGTTGTCTGATGAAACAGTGGTTTGAGGTATAAATTAATGCAAGAATTCACACTGGCTCACAAACATTTGCCACATCTTCAGTAGAAAGGCTTTGTTTTCTAAATTACATCTTAAGCTTAATTGTCTGAAGAAGATAGATGCCTGACAACTACTTAAAATATGCAGATTCAAATATTACTGAAATTGAATATACTTCAGACATGAAAAGTTGTGTTTACCAAGCTCTAGTACAGTTTTTAAAAACTGAGCCAGCGTTGCCAAGGTTTTGTACAAAAATGGATTTTTCTTAGCAGCAACATATGTGCACAGGATTGTGTTAGAATCTTTAACATACTCATGGGAACCAGGAATAAAGTTGATTGTGGGTCTTTTGAACGTCTAAACATGATGTTTTCTAAAGTAAAGGAAATTGCATGCACAAGTGTGAGTCTTTCAAAGAGATGACTTTTTGGATTTTTTTGCTCTCTGTAACTCTGGTAACATGACCTTGGAACCTGTAGGTGTATAAGGAGTGTGCAATAGGTATGAGCGGTCTGGCTCTCCTTGTGAGTGAACTCTAGCTTAGTGTTTTAATATAAAACCCTGGATATATTAATTTAGTTCTGAAAAGGTCAGAATATGAGAAATTTCCGTTCAAAATGGAAAGTGAAAGCTCTGGTCAGCCATACAGAGGCCAGAAGGGGTCTCTAATCTTGCTTACTTGTTAACATCTAAAACATATTGGCAGAGCCAATTGTATAAAGTTCTGCTTTTTCATTAGTCCAGAGCTTCTCACATTCTCATTTGAACCCTATGAAGTATCTGAATACAAAGTAATTCAGAAAATACTGTACTTATCAAACTACTCATTAGACAAGATTGCATCATGCTAGAAGCAACTTTTACTGGGTGTTTAGACACATTGCCTCTACATTGTCCATGTCTAGAATTTATTTGTTGAATATTTGAAATAATTTCTCTGGATTTTCAGAAAATTCAGTTTAGTTGCTTTTCATTTAAACTTTGCATTTCTGCAATAAACTGAAAGTGTTGCTGTTCCTGAGATACTTTCAAGTATGAGAGCAGGTCTGCACAGGTCACTGGTAATTATCAAAGGGAAACAACTAAGTTAAGTGTGAATGAAAGTTTCTCTGTTTCATTATTTAGATGGAACTCGATAGATCAGCTGATCCTCCTCCAGCACTTTGGGTTGCAACAACTAAATCCTCTGTGAATAAATGGGTAAGTGATACATTTTGCAGGCTGTGAATTCAATTGATTAGTCACAGGATTTACAGTCTTGCTTTGGGAATTGTTGAGCTGTTGCTCTCAGATTGACTGCGATGTGCTGTGATCTGTAAGCTTTCTTTAAAATAAGTCATACTAATATTGAAATTGATCACAAGGCATTAAGCTTTGAATTACTTCCTTTGCTCTCTATTGATGCTGCTTTTAGAAATAAATTATCTTTATTGGAGATGGACAGTTAACATCTAAATAGCAGCATGAACTGGCAGTTATTACAGATAAAACCAAAGTTTATAGATTATTATGAATGTGTCATTATTTTCTCTCTTTCTTTAGACTTTGAAGGGAATCCATAATTTTAGAGCATCAGGAGATTATGATAATGATTGTACCAATCCCATACCACCCCTGTGTACACAGCCTGACCAAGTTATAAAAGGTAAACAGGTGTTTTCCAGAGGACCTTGTAAAATCTGTTATCATTAGCAGAAGCACAGAGCTTTAAGACTGACTCAGTTTTTTAGATATGTGATAGTATGATTTCAACCAAAACAATGTTGTTATTGCCTATCCAGTGTTAGTTACAGTTAAAATAGTGTTTAAACCTTGTTGACATCCAGGTCTTACACAAAAAAGTGAAACCAAAGAACAGCACACACATCATGCTACACAATTGAATTTAGTGTGATGTTAGGAGGAAATAGTGACTGTAGAAACAGTTAACTGTTGATTCTTGTTTGTTTGCCAGGGGGTGCTAGTATTATTCAGTGCCACATTCTTAACGACAAGAGACACATATTAACCAAAGACACAAATAATAACGTGGCATACTGGGATGTCTTGAAGGTAAGTATGTAATTTCAGATTAAGTTTCTACTGATGAATGATAAGTTGTTTTGTGCCACTTTCATGTGTATATGTTTTTAGTGTGTGAGATTCCTATGGTAGAAAGTCATGTTTCTGTCCCAGGATATCATACAAAGTTTGCCTTTTGAAAGAGGAAAGGGCATTTCTGAGCTTTTCTGCAGCTTTCCCTGATGTGAGGCTGACATCCGCATTCACCTGAATTCAATCCAGTGTTCACACCTGCATTTTCCTGGAATTAGTTGCTTGATGTGCAGCAAATAGTGGTATTTGATGGAGAATACTGAAGTATTGATACTGATGGGCAGAAGAATGACAGAGGATGTTTCTACACAGCAGACTACTCAGTGATAGGGAAAATGCTTTCTAGTAATCTGAAGTAATATTTCCATACCTCTCTACTGGCTTGATGCCATAAATAAAGAATAAAAATTACTTACCATATCAACTATTGTTCAATTTTTTGAGAAAAATTTAACCTTTAACGTGTATATTTTTGGACTGCAGTGCTCAGGGAGAGATCATAAGTCGTAATCATTCATATGAAAATGGAGTAAAGGACTTGAGGTGTTTCTGAGACTCACTACTTGTGCATTTCTTTTGGTGTACAGGCATGTAAAGTTGAAGACCTTGGGAAAGTAGATTTTGAAGAAGAAATTAAAAAAAGATTTAAAATGGTCTATGTGCCAAACTGGTTCTCAGTGGACTTGAAAACTGGGGTGAGATACAACTACTAAATCTGTTGTTCTAATGTCATATTTCATATTTTTTCGTGTACTGCTTGTTCACAAATGTTTTAGTTTGTTATAACTTTAGAAGAAACTTCATTGCTTGTCTGATGGGTTAGATTTATTTTCAAGTAAAACAACAAATTTTAGGTCTTCTTAATAATCTGAATAACATTTTTTTAATCATTTTTTTCCTCATGATATGATCCACCAATACCAGTTACGATTTAATAGAGTTAGGTAAACAAAGTGTGCTGTTGTGCATTTAGAAATTCTTTGGTTTGTATTCCCAGCTAAGTATGAACAAAACTAGAAATTCATAGACTTGTTTAATCCAAAGCAGCTATTACATTCCTCTTCCTCGTGGTCTTTTGCCAACAGATGTTGACAATTACTTTGGATGAAAGTGACTGCTTTGCAGCCTGGGTTTCAGCAAAGGATGCTGGATTTAGCAGTCCAGATGGTTCTGATCCAAAATGTAAGTTTTAACTAATATTAATGTCTTATTTTAATGAAAAAGCAGAATAAATTCCATTATGTATGTTTTGAAGTATTCCAGTGCTGTGTATGTTACTAGCTCATTGCATTTTTGGGGCATATTTTCTAAATACTAAATTCTGTAGCAAATTCTCCAAAGACAGTGTTTCTGTTTTTTCCTGAAATACTTGATTCATGTTCAGGTTTTACATTTAATTTGGTTTTAAACCTTCAAGAAGCAGAAGGGAAAAAGCAATTATAACCTAATCTAGAGGCTGTTAGAGCACATGAATGATCCAACAGCAGGGATTCTAAAATCGACTTTTCCTGAAAGATTGTAACATACATCACTCAGATTGTGTTAAGCAGATTTCTGTGCCCAGAAATAGTTTGCTTTGGGAACAGAACTGCTCAAACTCTTGGGAAATTTTCAGCTGTGGATCAGATGGAGAATATTATATTGCCCACGTGTTTTGTGTAGCTGAAGTTCTGCCTCACTGTCTTGACAGTAAACCTTGGAGGGCTTCTGCTACAAGCACTTCTGGAGTATTGGCCTAGAACACATATCAATCCAATGGATGAAGAAGAAAATGAGATGAACCATGGTTAGTATTTGAAATATTTTCCTTTTTTATTATTTGTCCATACATTCTATTTCTTAAACAGATACATGAGTTGCTGTCTTACACCTGTCTCTCTATGTGTGATAGACTTGATGTTTTTTAGCACTTCTAAATTTGCTTTACACTAGAAAGTGTGTTGTACTTCTGAAAGTATGAGCAAAACTCTTAAGAATTGTCTGGAAAAAAAAAATGTAGGTAAATAAACGACTCTGAAATTACAGAAACATGATGCCTTGAAGAAAAACAATTACTGGCAAACTAAGGCTTCACTTGGAAAAGAAACACTACATAATGACAGTAAAGAGCAATAATTCAGTTATCCACCATTAGCCAGTATTCTCTTGACATAACTCCAATTTTCTTCCAGGTATATTCGGATACTACTTATTCCTGTGTATAGTTGTGGATTAGTGGCATGTTTGGAATATTCACTACAGAATCACTCTTCATTTCCATTTCAAAAGAAAAAAAAATGAGGAAACTGGCACTGAGCAGTGACTTAAGAAGATGAAGTGTACCTCTTGGACACTGAAATTTTTGTAGAGACAAGAATTTAAACAAACATACATATGTATAGTGTTGTTCCTCTCAATTGTTAAGAGAAGTGTTATGAAGAAATGTTTCAAACTGTAGGATTTTTCACTTGCTGTAACTTCAGTATCATGTTTGTGCCTTCTAATATAGATTTTCTTTTTTGGTTTCTTTGATTAATACAATACCTGACATTTCTTTCCCTACATGTGTTTCTGGTTAGAAAGCTGAGGAATCATTCATCTCATGAGACTGTGCCACTTAAATTTCTTACATTGCTTGAATTCAACATCTCTTCAAATACAGTAACCAGGTGCTGCAGTGTAATGGAGATGATTTTTCACAAGTGCAAATCAGGCATCTAAATTCTCTTACATTTCAAGATACCTGCCTGATTAGAAGCTGCACTGCTCAAGAAGTGCATAAATAATGGTGATTTTTCTTTAATCTTATCCCATCTACCCGATATGAAATTGGGTTCTTCACTGTTTGAAGACCATACTGCTGTAACTAGCTGTAATAAATTGAATTTACAGTGCAGGAACTTCAAGGAACTGTGAGTCTGAGCTTTCTTAGTACGCTGTTTTGGCATCTGGCAAATCCAGGTAGAAGAGCAAAGGAAACATCCTTCAGAGTTCTGTACTGTCACTGTAAAGGGAAGAACAGTCCCTCAGCAGAGTCTCTTTAGTTGATTTCTAATATTGGTATTGTTCAGTTTGAGAAATGAAATGGAAAAACTCATAATCCGGTTTTGGCTCCTGAGCTCTACTTTGCTCTTCTCAAAGGCTTTTGAAATAGGTCTTGAACAAACCTGTATTGATCCTGTTACTCTCTAGCGTTCCTTTCTATGTACTTGCTGTGTGTTGGAAATGTTTGGGTTTTTTTTTTTGTTTTCATGGAGCTTATGATCTTAATTTACTAAATTCATTTGCTGTAAGTGGAAAAAACACCTTTTGGTCTATGTGTGCCCAATTTTAAGGCCTAGTGCAGTCTCACTGTGTCATTGTTTTTTTTCCAACAGTGAATGGTGAGCAGGAGAACAGAGTCCAGAAAGGCAATGGATACTTCCAAGTGCCACCACATACACCAGTTATTTTTGGTGAGGCTGGAGGACGCACTTTGTTCAGGTATAAAAACTCAAAAACATAAATCCAGTGGTTAAACAATCCCTTCCTTTGTGCAAGCAGGAATGTTATCAAAATGTAACACTTGCATCCATTCTGTATGTTCAAGACATGCCCTTGACAGGCAAAATAAGCAGCTGTTGATGATAATTTGGCATTGTCCAACTGAGCATGTGAGTTTGAACATCAACAAAGTGTGGGGTTTTGAAACACTAGGAGTTCTATATTGTCCTTAGTTGTGTGTGATACTTTTGAGTGCCCTATTTCTGCAAGCTGATAAGCTAAGCTGTTTTAGAATGAAATTGTGCTACTTTAGATTCTTGTGGAACTTCTCTTATGGGTGTATTGTGCTGTTCTTTGAGTATTGATTACTCAGGAGATGCTACTTACTGGAAATTGGTTTCAGCTCCCAAAATTATAGTTGATGATGCAGTAGAAGGTCCTAATCTCTGGCAGGAAGGAGCACAGGTTCTGTAGTGCAGTGTGTATGTACTAATTACCCTCCTGTTTCTTTTCATTCTACATTGAAAAACCTAACTATGACACATGATACATCAGAGACAGTTTAATAGTGCTGCAAAACACGTGCTCAGCTTGCAGACACTGTGGAGTGATTGATGCTCACTGACAGTGGATTTTAAATGTAGGGGGTGGAGGATGTTTGATTTGTTGGTTTTGTTTCCCAGGCTGAATAAGCCCAAAAATTATGTAGCTTTCAGTCCATGAACTGGTCAGTACAACAGGGAAACCATTTTCAGCTTTGAAAACTGACTTTTTAACTGCAGTATCAATGTATTTACATTGTACCTTGGGCTTAGCATCTGCCTCCATTCTGTACCGGTGGATCTTACCTCTTACACAGCTGCTTCTCAAGAGAACACTGAAAACACCCCGTGGGAGGGAGCAAGCCATGCTTTTGGGACCTGAACGGTGGCTTTCAGGACTCTGACAAAATACCTCACTGCAATTTATAAAATTATATGTGGCTTTTTTGCATCACTGCACGTACACAGTGTTTAAATAGGTTTTATTCTTTCCATTTAATGAGGGCTTAGCCGAGGCCTTACACACAAAGCTCATTTTTCCCAAGCAGAAAAGAATTGCTTTGAGCCAAGTGCCTTTCTCCTTCTCCTGACAGTTTTGTACTTCAACACACACACATAACACAATCCAGAGCAAGGTACTTTTTTTAATTTTCTGTGTCATAGCTGTAGTCTCCTGAGATCCTACTCCCTGTTTCTGCTTTGGGTTCTGTCTTCCTACAGCTCCTTCTGGTCTTTACAGAAAATAAGTGATCACTTCCCCAGTAAGTTTATGATGCTAACAAAGTTCAAGCACCCTGCCCATTAAGAGGGCAGGACCTCTCCTGAAAGCTTTTTAATGCAAATTACAATAATTGTTATGACAATGGAGGTTATTTCTGCGTGTCTCAGGTTGTTATGCCGGGATTCAGGCGGTGAAACCGAATCGATGCTTCTTAATGAAACTGTGCCACAATGGGTAATTGACATCACTGTGGATGTAAGTATTGTCTGCATCGGTTTTGCTTTTTTATTTTTTTCTTTAAGATGTACTACAATTTTTTTAAACAATGCACTATCTGAAGTGGCACTTTAAATTTTTGCTCTGTTTGTATCTAAAATAAGTGGTCTCAAGTTCTGTAGTCAAGACCCGTTGAGATGCATCATTTTTTTTATGTGTCCAGTTAAGGTATTTTTGCTCAACTTCTTTTGACTGTCTTAGATAAAGAATTTAAAGTCCTGTGCATTATTGGTATCCTTTTCAAGTGAGGAATTCAGGAACAGAGAATACACTTCATATTGCTGCTGTCTTGATACTGTCTAATTGCCCTTGAAATAAATGATAATTTATATTCAAAAGCTAGAAGATCTGTGCATCATCTAAATTGAAGTGTCTCAGGAGGATGAGTAATTTGGAAGTTGGCTGTGGTGGGGATGTTGATTAAGAATCTCTCATGGGTTTTGATAATTAGGAGCTGAATATGCTTGACATAGCAGCTGGTGCTAATAGGAGCTGATAGCAGTTCATCCTAAATTAACACTTTTGAAATTTGTTTCCTTCTAGAAAAATATGCCCAAGTTCAATAAGATTCCCTTCTACCTCCAACCTCATTCATCATCAGGGGCAAAAACTCTAAAAAAGTAAGTGAATTTGACTATCAAAACTGCAGAAAGAAAACTGCAAGCTCAAGAATACAAAAACAACAACAAAAAAGAAACCAACCAATTCTCTGGATTTCCAGAGAATTGTTTTGTGCTTGATGAATTTGTAGAAGTTCTCAGTCATTTAGCAGTGTTGTTCTGAAACACTGAATTATGACAGAACATTTGAAAGAACTGTAGAGTTCTTTGGGGTCCAATGAGCAGTTCAAGTTTATGCTAGGACATTTCTAAGAACTAACTCCTGAAATGAGACTTTGTCTTTTGTGGTATTTAATCAGAAAACAGATGAACTTATAGACTGTTACTCTGTTCAGAACCACAGCTTTGTTTCCTATTGCTTTTTGAAAGGAAAAGGTACAAAACCTGACAGCAGGGAATGCTAACTAGTCTGCCAGTCACATGAGCTGTAACTGGGTGCTGTGTAGGTTAGAAATCAATGCAGATTTTTATCTGGCCTTCAGAATACCTTAGCACTTTCCTGAGTCCCTTTTTCTGTGTGAATCTTTGGATAAATAGCTGTTATGATAATGGTATTCTGGATGATCCTATTAAATAGTATTAATTTACTATTAGACCTAGAATATAAAGATCTAATCTGTGTAGTTGAATAGTTTGCTACAGATGAAGGTATTGTGAAGATAAGAAATACAGTTTGTCAAGTTTTTTCCTGACAAAGTGCCCTAACTCATACAGAGACCGACTGTCAGCAAGTGACATGCTTCAGGTGAGAAAAGTGATGGAGCACGTCTATGAGAAAATCATTAACTTGGACAATGAGTCTCAGACAACGAGCTCTTCCAACAATGAAAAAGCAGGAGAACAAGAAAAAGAGGAGGACATTGCTGTGCTAGCAGAGGAGAAGATTGAACTTCTGTGCCAGGACCAGGTAAGTTCCCTGTGATCAAAACCAAGGTCTAGCATTGGTTGTGAGTTTTGAATACTGAGCTTGAAATATGCTACAGATTATCTGTTGCTTTTAAAACTGAGTAAATGTTTTGGCATTGTGTTAACTTAGTGCTGACACAAGTTCAGACAGATAAGCAGATCAAAGAATTTCCATAGGAAACCTGTTTAATTTGGTCTGACTAGAGGCCTTTAGGGTTACTTACTCATACTTAACAAACGGACTCACTGCAATTCCATAGAGTTGTATTTTTAGCGGTTTTTTGGAATGTTTTGAATTCTACATTTTTAGTATTCAAAATTTGTCCAAACCCACTAATTACCTAATAAGTTCATGAAGATTAAATACTGAGGAGGTGGTTGTAGTATGAAGTTACACGTTGCACTGCTAAAATCTTTCACTAATGCACCAGGTTCAGTTGCTAATTGAAAAATCCGAGCCCTTGCTTGATTCATCTTGGTAGCAGTTCAACCTTAGGATTGTGGAAACTGGAGTGTGGTTTGGTTTTGGTTTTTTTTAGAATTTTTGCCAATCTAGCAGATTTGTGGAATAAAAGCTGACTTTTTGCTGCCTAGGTTTTGGATCCCAATATGGACCTTCGAACTGTAAAGCACTTCATTTGGAAGAGTGGTGGGGACCTGACGCTTCACTATCGCCAGAAATCAACGTGAGGGGAGCCCGGACCCAGAGGGGTCATCATTTACTTGACCATACTGTACTGGTTCCAAGAGTAGTTCTAGAGAAGCCCACTGAACCCCTAAGGTAGATGAGACTTCTAATGACTCAGTATGGACGGGAAGTAAACGTTTAATTGAAGTGACTAATAGATCTGTAATATAGAGGAAAAAAAAATCTATATGACTTAAACTAAAGTCTGTTCTAGTCTCAGTCAATGAGATGGGAAGTCCCTGAGTGGTTCGTGTTGTGTGAGGTGTACAGAGAGTGGATGATAACCCAGTGCAGACTTTTGCTTCCTCCTTTCTGCTTTTGTTTTTTTCCAGAACATAATCCCCTCATCTGCTCATGCTTGGTATCAAACTGGTTTGGCCATGTTAGTCACTGTGTTCACAATGTAATTAAGAACTGCACACAAGGTATTTTTAGTACATTCCATTCATAAAGTTCCAGCTATGATTTCTCACACGTCACTTAAGCATTTCTACCACTAAAAGAAATTTGGAAAAGAAAAAAACCACGGAAAATAGGTATTGTATACTTGAATGAACTGGCCCATTTAATTGCAAACCAAGGGTTAACATTAGAATTATTTTAATTGCTTTAGAGAGCTGTTGACATGCAAAACAAGAACACTAGAAAAATATCAGAGCAGGGTGAGTCCAATGATGCTGTGCATCATAATAGAGTGAACGTGCTTTGCAGCAACTTAGAGACTTTTTGTTTTCTAAAGATAATATAACTACTTCCTGCACTGTGTCCTAGGTGTTCTAAAGACACACTAGTCTAATTTTTGGTAACTGTGCTCCAGAAGTATGTGACATTTTGTTAAAACTTCAGACCATTCTGAATATAACTTCATATGTTTAATGTTAAACTTTAGAAACTTCTCAGCAGATTTCATATTCATGAGATAAAAATACTGATTCTTCTTTTCCGAAGTTTTATATGCAGTTGTTCTTTTGTTATAGATTTATGCAGATCTTGTTTTCACTGCTATTTCTAAAAATCTGTGACTGTCATAGGCTCATGGTAATCTTTTATAGAGGTTTAACTTATTGGGGGGAGGGGGGTTAAGGGCCTTTCAGCTTTTTGTGAGGAAAATGTGGGGATATCCCAGAAAACCATTTGTAGCCAGAAAAAATTACAAATTGTCGTAGAGAAATGGTGTAGAAATGACTTGTCTGAAGCAGAAGCACAAGTGCCTTCAAGGGGCAGTATATTGTTGGAGTTTCTTCAGGAGACACATGCTTTGCCCTTCCTGTATCTTGCAATCAAGATTTAGGTTGAGGCCTAAAGAAAGTCCCAATAAATTATATTACTGGGATTGTATTGGTCAAACAAAAAGTAAAATATTTTTCATCATGTTTTATTTGAAAAAAATAGTCAAAATATAGTCAAATAGTCAAAATAGTCATTCCCTTCTGCACTTTTAACCCAGCAAAACAAACTCATTGCTTAGACAAAACCATGGTTCAGAACTAAGCTAGCATGTCTTTTTCCCTGTCTTTTGAGAGTTAGTCTCAGTTTTTTTATCCACATTTCTATGTATGCTTAGTTTGACCCAATTGTGCTTTAACTGCACATTTTTAGTGCTGTTTGTGAATTAAATGGTTAAACAGAACTTTAACTTTTATTGGTAAATTGTCCTGACTTGTATTTATTAATAGTAAGGGTCTATGTCTGTTCCAGTAGGCACTGTTTGGGTTATGTTTTGTTTCCTGGTTGTCTTCCTGTCCTATTGTATACGTTGGAGTTGCTCACAGTAATCTTTGTTTGAAATCAGCCAAGGTTGTTATTTTTCTTCTGTTTTTTTTCTTTCTAACCATCCTGAAACACAGTAACAGGAAAGATTAATGGAAGAGTCTGCAATGCCAGAAGGGTAAATGATGTTTCACAGTTGTATAGAATAAAAGGCTTTAGTTAAAATATTTTCAAGTTGTTTTGTGTACTTAGATCAATTGTGCAGTTGTGGAGCTCGGATAGTTGCTATGGGATGTGACAGAGGGCTTCAGAGTCCTTTTGAAGCATCAAGGAATGGAATGGCTGAAGAAATGACAGTGCCTTAGCAAAATCCTGCGAAGATAATCCTTGTAATAGGGCTGAATGTAAGAATTTTGGAGGTGAGCAGGCCTTCAGATGTGAGCTCTGAGTCCTGTGAGGGGAGAATGTGCTCAAGTAATGCTGTTCACGTGGGCAGTGCTGCTTTTGTACCATGAAAGGGTTTTGTGCTGACAAGTGACTCCTGCCAGTTGGTGCTGAGGTGTCTGGGTGCGGAAAGGTTGTGAGAGGCACGTGGGAAACCAAGCTGGGTTTCCTGATGCTGGAAATGCCAGGACAGAATACTCAGAGCTTTTGCTGTAGGAATTGTCAGCTGAGCTGCTCTTGCAAAGGATGCAGTAGTTCAGTGCCCAAATGTGCTCCCTGAGATTCCCAGCTCTGACTTGAATGGAATGTCAAGTGAGAAAAGGCTATTTTGCCACTACCTGTTAATTTCTGTCACCTTTTCTGGAGTTGTGCTGTCTGTAAGAGCCCTGAAGGCAGGAGGAGAGCATTGAGTTCATATGAGAGCCACAGCTTATTGGGGCATTGTGAACAGAGAGTTTCAGTTTTCCAGAACCACAGAGAAGGCTGCTGATTTGTACAAGTTATTTTATTTCCAAGTTGGTAATGGGAGGAGTTGTAAATCTAGTGTTCAGTAGTGCAGCCTGTCTCCCAGAAAAACATTTCATTTCTCTATGGCAGGTAATTTTTTATTCTCTTTAAGTGGGGTGGGGCTAACAGGAGAGCTTGGCTCAGTACTTGTAGCTGAAGTGCAAGTATCTTAGAATGAGAAGAACAGCTTGAAGGATTTAGCATAACTTTTAGAAACAGTGAAAAAATATTCAAAATAAGCCCTAGGCAGAGAGCTGGTGGACTCCCCGTCCCTGGAAGTGTTTAAGGCCAGGCTGGATGTGGCTCTGAGCAACCTGGTCTAGTGGAAGGTGTCGTGTCCCTGCCCATGGCAGGGGGTTGGAACTGGATGAGCTTTTTTAGAGAATCATAAAAGGTGTGGTTTGGAAGGGACCTTAATGGAGTTCGATGCCTTGGTCTTGGGATTTATTTGTTGGATTGTCCATATATTCCCTGGGAGAGGAGCAGCCAGGGACTGGTAGGGCAGTGACTGGCATAGACATTACACCAAGGTATTATTTTTCCTTTCCCAGAGGTCCTGTTTGATTCAAACTTTATCCCTAGAAATTTATTGAACTTGACATTGAGAATGAATCTTTAAGCACCTGCTCTTACACTGTGGATGTGCTGCTGGCTCCTGAACAGAACCAGGTGGAGTCACCTCCCAGCTGGATAACAGAGCTGTTGGGAGCACAGGCACACTTAAAGATCAAGAAAGTGATTGACTGAAATAGCTTCCTGTACTGTGGTGGAGTTTTTTCTGTGAAGAGCTGTGCAAACATCATACAGAGCAGAGGTGCTGATTACAGACTGGGTGGGACATGCCCCATCTCTCGGAAGGTATTTATTGTAACACTATTCTAACCATGTTATTCAGGAGACTGAAGTTTAACTACTTTTAGTAGCTTAGAAATGCAACTTAAAGCAAACAGTTTAAACTCTGTTATGGCACAGCCAATGCCAATTAGTGTTTGTTTAAGTCAAAAGCCGAGGAGGTTGTGTGCCCAGGAAATGGAAGGTATTGACACAGTCAAATCAGTGCCATGAGTAACCCATAGCTGCTTTCACTTAAGGCCTTGTTCTTGGGCCCTTGGAGGTGAAAATAATTGCCCAGTGTTTGGGAAAGAGGAGGAATACAGGTGGAAGTGCATGAGCCCACCAGTACATGTGAGTGGTGTGATCTCTGCTCAGCGTTGCAGAGCTCTATTTTCAGGCTCAGAGAAATTCAGCCAAGTGTGGCAGCGTGGATGAGCAGCCTCTGCACAGAGCCTAGAGCAGTACAGCAGGAGGTTCAGTAGATTGCCAAGCCTGCTGTGAAAGTTTAACAGGGAAAATTAAGTCCTCATTGCCTCAATTTGATGTTTCAACAGTTCTTGCCCAGTAGGTGTTCAACATAAAGACAGTAAATACATCCATTCACTCTCTCAAGTTCAGCCAGAATTAGTTCAGCATCCATATTGCTGTTAATAATGACATTTGCATGTTTGTCTCTGGGATGGTTGTTTCCTTACCATGATTTTTGGGGTTTACAGCCATTCCTAGCACAGGGTTATGCTGTATGCAGAGTTCCCATGAATTAAGTTATCCTCACTTGGTGCAGGGCTTGACCAAGTTTCTCTGGCCCTTTGCTGAGCATCTGGGTGGGTGAAGGTCCCAGGGCCTCAGAGGGCCCATCCTGGTTCAGGCCCCAGCAGCCCTGGGTGCTCTGGCTCGGGGGCACAGCTCAGTGGGGATGGGCTTTGCCTAATCCTCACTCTAATACTTGAGCTCCTGGGAGCCTCTTTGGATTTAGCGTCTGCCAGACTCGTGTCCTGAGGCTCAACTGTTAATGTGAGGGGCAGGCTGGGTCTGGAAGCTCATCCTGTTGTGTCTGGCCCTACCGGCCACTCTGGTGCTGTAATGTCTGAGGTGACCTCCTCCTCCTCCTCCCTTTGTTTTACCCTTCTTGTGACACTGCCCAGATAATCCTTCTTGTGTCTGCAGGACTGCTGCTGTCGGGTTTAGAGATGCCCTCAGCATTTGCAGAGAGGAAGAAAGGTCAGATCCAGCTCCTGCCTACAGGGGAAGGGATATTCGGGACAGCACAGGCTTGAGTGGCTGTTTGATTTTGGCTCTGAATCCAGCTACTCTCAGGTGTTCCTCCCACTCTTTTTAGGTTTTATTTTGAAACTAAAATTCTAATCAGTTTTCTCACTTCACACCCACAAGTAAGAGTACTTTCTTCTTTCTGGGCTTCAGCTTGAAGGTAGTATCCAAATTGTCAAGAGAAAAGAGATTTGATGGGGAGGTCCAACTCTTCACGTCCTTTAGCATTTGAATGATCAAGTTTCAGGTTAGGAGAACACAACATCCTGCTGCTCAAGGTTTAACTATTTGGTTTTCCAAACCCTTCCAAGAGTCAGTTAAAATAACACACAGAGGCTGGACATAGACTGAAACAAGTTTAAGCCATTTATTATGGTGACATTTGAAATCTATTATGTTCTGAATTCCCTGCTCTTAAATAGCTAAAGGGTGTTTATGGTATAGTGTCACTTAAATGAGCTGCTACACTCCTATAGCCTTTTTGAGAAAGATGTAAGAGTAGAAATCATCGTAAATAAACAACATCCATAAACCAGACCACCTCGATGTCATCAGGCTCCAAGATCAAATAAACTTAGCAATATTTTAATTACATTTATTTTTAGTGTTTGGCTGTCCAGCCTTGTAACAATCAGTTGGGGGAAAAAATAGGAAATTTATTTTAGCAATATAGGAGATACCAATTAACAGACCATGCAGCAGACTAGAGTCCACTGTCAATTCCAGTGCCTGCACTTAGAGCTCAATACATTCTTTACAAGCTATTGTGACAATCCTGTTCAGAACTACTGTACTTGCAGTATTTCAGACCAACGTCAGAGATGAAGGACAATCAAGGACAGATTTTATGTCAGGCTGGACTCATCTGAAGCCCTCATGTGCTGTGCTTTGCCTGCACCCTTTGGCTGAAGCTGAGCTGTCACAGGCAAATCTGTGGGACCCCAAGTCCCCCCTCCTGCATCAGTACCAGATTTCACTTACTCATCTGCACAGTGAGAGATGGGGCAGGGAAAAGGAAATCAGGCAATACTGTGCTAAATAAGTGTACTTTAGTTTACAGACTAAACACGCCCCAGTCTTTACCTCATTCTCTTACAAAGGATTTTCACCACACTAGCTGTAGTATTCCCTATCAGCAGTTTTGAAATTCCATGAGAAATCACTGCCCTGAGGGTTAGAAAACCACTCCATCTTCCATTGTTCATGTCAGGTTTGCTGTTACATTCAGAAGCGATTTGAAGACAAGTGCAAACAAAAAAAGCTACTAAAAGCAATGGCTGGTGCTGCACAACAGCTCCATATCTTAAATTTAAAACAATTTGTATAAAAATAGAAGTGAGTAAATAGAAAAGCACAACCAAAGAAAAGCTATTTCTCAGTCACTAGAGAAGCCAAAACATTCACTCTCCACCACAAAGGTTCATCACCCCAACTTTAAAATCATCTTTACTTCAGTTCAAATAACCACCGTAATTCCCTCCCCCCCCTTTTTTATTTAACTGCAAGGCCCCCTCTGGTCCATGGAAGAGCAGAAGTCAATACAGGACCCACCACCCTGATTTTTGTCCCAGCTCTAGACTGTAACTTCAGCCTCTATGGTATTTCTTTCCTGCTGAAATAGGTGTAGAGCAGGTACACAAGTAACTGTTGCAGAGAAGGGACTTAAACCAAGAAAAATAACAGTCTGCAGAGTAGGAAGTAGGAATAAAAGCATCTTAGTGTAAGAAAGGGCTTGCAAGTCACAAGAACTGGCTAACCAAGGTGTACCATTAGAAGAGCTTTCTAGCAAATCAAAACTATAAATATTGTAACGCCATCAAACATACTGATAAAAATCATCACTAAGTGTCACTGTTCAGGCACAGTGCCTTCATACATTCAGAAGCACTCATAGGCAAATGTGAATTCCAGAACTTGACGTTTTGCCCGTGTCCAACTCATTTCTGCATTAATTTCTCCATTGATTTGGTGATTTTGGACAGCATTCAAATTCTGAACGTAGATCAGTCCATTAAATAGTGATTGCAAAAGACAACAGGATATGTACTTCATGTGATTTCTTTTCTAGTATTGTTTACACTAACAAAATAGAATAACTAATTCTTTCAAGATCAGAAAAATATTCCAAGCTGTAGCAGTGCAGCATTGAGCAGTCTGTAAACAGAAGCAGGGTCCATTTCACTCAGGATCTTGTGCAGCTGCTTCTCCTTTCTGTTCACTTGCTGCTTCATCCTCTGCTGTCTCTGGGGCAGTGGTTAATGAGCTCTCAATGCTGTTCACAAGCAGCTTTGATTCTTCGTCATCCGCATCAGTTCCTAGCGTTGGTTTTGAAGAAATGTTGTGAGGAAGAGCAAGAGGAGGTAAAGGTGGAATTGAAGGCAGTAGGTCATCCAGCTTGGGCGTGACTGATCCTTCAGAATACAGGGTTACACCTTCAGGGTCCAAAGCTGGGGCATCTTCTGGGAAATGGAAATGGTTTGTAAGAAAACAAAACATACCAGGCTAACAGACAGGGCCTCTGGTAACCCTACATCTAGAAAAACAAGCTTGAGTGACTCCTCATCCAGGACATAAACAGATTCACAACTGTCTAATACCTGGGCTGCATTTACTCAATTCTTCCCAAATCCAGAAAATCTGATGGTACCCACAGATTTGTAAAAGACCCCAACCCATTTAGTCTGCTCTGTTCTTAAGCTTGTTATTTTATGTTGCAACTTTACAGTTACTCCACCTTTTAGAAAGTCCATCATTTGAAGATATATAATTAATTTCTTTTATTAATAGAAGAGTGTATTGGGTTTGGCCAGGTTTTAGTATCGGGGGGGCTACAGGGGTGGCTTCAGCAAGGAGCTGCAGAAGGTTCCTGCACGTCTGCTGGAGCCAAAGCCAGCCAGCTCCAAGGCTGAGCCCATCGGTGTCAGAGGGATAATGGACGTAAGGGAGGGGGAAATTGCACTGCAAAACAGCAGCCAGAGAGAGGAGTGAGGGTATGCAAGAGGAGCGACTCTGACTCTGCCTGGCCCGCGGTCAGTGCAGGAGGAGGGGTGGGAAGAACCCCAGGCATCAGAGCAGAGGTTCCCCTGCAGCCCGTGGTGCAGAGCACGGAGAGGCAGCTGTGCCCCTGCACCCCCTGGAGAAGCAGCAGAGATCCATCTGCAGCCCATGGAAGAGCCCATGCTGGAGGAGGCTCCTGGCAGGACCCAGTCTGTTCCTGAAGGACTGACCCAAAGGAAGGGATCTGTGCTGGAGCAGTTCGTGTAGAACTGCAGCCCATGGGAAGGACCCCACGATGAAGAAGTGGGGTCTGCTGTGGGAGGGACCCCACACTGGAGCACAGGGGGAGTGTGAGGAGGCCTCCTCCTGCAGAGGAAGGAGCAGCAGAGATGTGTGAGAACTGACTGCAGCCCCCATTCCCAGTACCCCTGTGCCTCTGGCAGGAGATGGAAAATTTGTGAGTAAAGCTGAGCCCAGGAAGAAGGGAGAGGTGGAGGGGAAGGTATTTTTAAGGGTTTGGTTTATTTCTCATTATCTATTCTAATTTGATTGGTAATAAATTAAACTAATTTCCCCAGTTTGAGTCTCTTTTGCCTGTGACAGACCCGTGAGCCTTTGTTGGATTTCTCTCCCTTGCCCAGCTGAGGAGGGAAGTGAGTTGTAGGGCACCTGGTGTCCAGCCAGGGTCAACTCACCACAAAAAGTCACTATTAAGATGATTGCAACTTTTCACTGTACAACTGTAAGGGGTGTCCTGGGTACAAATATTCATTTGCACTGATTTTAGAAATACTTACTTTAAAGGTCAGTTTAATCTGACCTGGATCCATCAGGAATTTCTTTTAAAGAAAGAGACACACATTCTATAAACTTAGGGAGAAGCACATTAGTTTTTTTCTGTTTCTAAACCTGGTTTGTGCTACATTTCCTGTCTCGTTTTTGCCACTCTCCCTTCTGATTTTTATTAAAATTTGCTTATTTCCAAAAAATGTGATCATGTTAAGCAACCATGAGCTGGTGCCATTCCAGAAATAAGGTCAGAGGCCTAAAGGAAATCTTGAATGTACTTACCAAAATAAGCAGAGGCTTCACTATTTGACATGAATGTTTCGGGGCCTACAGAAGCATCTACTGCTGGCATGTTGAAGGAGGCAGATGAGGACAGGTTGGACACTTCTGTTAAGCTTGTGAGTTCAGAAACTGAAATACCAGACATATCTATAAATCCTGAAGGAGAAAGCAAATATTAGATATAACACAAAACTCTAGATGCAAAAAGACATGTTATATCCAGACTGAAGTCAGTGAAGTCCCCTCCCCACTAAAGGCAAATAACTTAAACGGTACCCAAATTCTACAGCTCTGAAATTCAAGGAAGTCAAAACCTTAAAGGAAAACAATCACCAGTGCTCACAATCCTGAATTTAAATCTCCAGCCTAAGACCATATTAGTTTATTTAGATGTCCTCTGAAGAATTGATGAAAAATTATAAGAACCTAAGAAAGTATACCTGGATCCATAACTCTCTGGAGAGGGGGAGGAGGAGAAAGTGAGCTTTCTGGTGAGTAACCACTCCTTTCTTGACCCGCGGAATGATCCAAGTTCATAACTGTTTCAGAGCTGTCATTCTGAGAGGTAGGAGCCAATAACGGAGTCTGGAACAAGACAGTAAGAAGGAAAAACATCTTTTTACATTGCAAGCTTCATCTGAAGCCCACCCTCCTATGAAGGCATCCTGCCTGTCTCCACATACACCAGTTCAGAAAGAACCTGTGATGCTCAAACTGAAAGTCACACACCCATGAGGACATGTTTCAATTCAGCCTTTTAAAGCCAGTATGTTCTTAGAACTTGGTTCTTGTAGGTGTATCTTTTTCCTGGTGAGGTAGGTGTTCTTCTAACATGATCCTCATTGACTGGTACAGCTGCAGGATGCAAGTCTTGAAAATAGCAAGGAAATACCTGGCCAAAACTTGTATCAGCCAACACTGGTGATCTGATGCCTGCTCAGCAGCATCAACTCTCGTTTTCCCTTCACCCACCTCCATTTCATTCAAGCAAAATTGAACCCTGTACTCAAATATACTGTATTACCAATGTCCCCAAAAAGTAGCAAATTTTGAAACTCCAGAGAACATGGCAGAGATTGGAATTTATTTCTTACCTACCTCTGTATAACCATTAGTGGATGGTACGGGAGTTCCAGCTTCTGGTGAGGGTGAAGGTGATTTGCTCTCTGGCTTTTTCTTTGATGTTATGGACTGTGTTGGAATTCTGTGCAAATAGCCATATCCAATACCACATCCTAAACTGTACAAGAGAAGTAAATTGAGACTTTAAAAAAGGTGCTCTTAACAAAGCCAGTGTTTTCAATTTTGAGTCTTTAAAACAAGAAGAGTTTGTTTCTTTCATCTATAGCAGGAAATATGGACCTGCAAAAGAACTGATTCACTCAGAGTACTCAAGGAACACTCTGCAATCCACTTTTAGACATACACAGATAAGCTTTCAGTGAATTATTTTTCTATCTTTACAAAATATCTAATCTGACCTGATGTGAGTTATGTTCCTCCTTTAGCTGAATGTTTTGACTGTGAGAATGCAGATAGTGAATCTGCTCAGGGGAACTCAACACAGGGGTTTTGCCATTTGATTCAACTCAAACTGGATTAGATCCAGAACATGCCCAATTCCTAGTTCTAAGCTAATTTTTTTATGGAAAGATTAACAGTTTGGTGTGACAAGTGTAAGGAGACAAGGCTTAACTTGGAAACACCAAACTACAATTGATAGTAATAATACTCCTAACAGAAGGCCATTTACAGCAAGTATATAACCTGTCAGCAGCAGTGACTGTCCAGAGAGCAGTACCTTCCTTCTCCACCCCAAGCTCCATTGGGAGTCACAACTACCTCTCGGATGGAATCTGCTTCAGTGTTATAAACCATCAGCTTCAGTGGCTTCCCCTCATGGGATTCAATCAGGGAAAAGAAATCCTCTGACTAAGAAAGAAAAAGAAAGTAGTAGTTAATAAATCCAAATGTGCAAGATGAGGAGCTGGAAGCAAGTCAGCATTTTACATAGTTATTTACTTCAATGTGAGATATTAAACACCCAGAGACAGAAAAATCACCAATGTAGTTTGATCTTTAGTGGCAACTTCTTTGCATTGTCACAGTAGAAAGAAAGATAATGTTTACCTTAACAAAAAAAGCTCCCGTCATAAACATCAACCTTCCAAAATCCCCAAATATGATCCCCATATGTTTGATTAGGGTTATAAAAAAACAAATCCTACAACATACACGTGGCAGGCACAAAGACAATCAATCCCCACTGGAAGGAACATGTACCCTACCTCCTGGAGAATCTGATCAGATCCAACAACGTAGTCAGTGTAAGGCTGGAGACCAGCCAGAGCTGCAGGAGAGGAAGGCTCAATGTCCTGTGAAAGAATGATACGAGTCATCTGCACTCACAGCAGGATAAACTACCATGGTCACAAAGGTAAGCTAACTCCAAGAACAATAAACATTTTGTTAATGGGGTAAAAATAGTCTACATGTCTACAGTCCTTGAACAGTGTACATGTAAGTGTGATATCTTGTAAAACATGCTGAGTAAGAAAGATGAAGATGATACCAATTTAAAATAAGATAATCTGAAGATGTTGAGAAATTGCATTTACTTGAACAACCAGAAACATAAACATTCTTTCCTATTCAGTTCAACTCTTCCAGATCTTCCTCTTAATTTTAAAATAAATTTGTGTGTTTTTTATAACATTAATATTCATTGAATGATGTTTAGCCAACACAGACACACCGATCAGGCCAGAATCTTTTTGCTTTTGCCATTGATTTTTCAACATAAAACTAAAAAAACCTTCCCACCTACACTACGTGGTCCTATTGGGATGGAGTTATTTTTGTCACTGTGACTGGCAACACCTACAGCTACCTACTCCTTGTCCCTACTCAAGTAGCTCAGACAGACCTTCAAGACTGTGTTCCCTTCCTCTGTGTGATTTCAGCACTGTATTTTACATAGACTTCTAAATATCACACTGTAAAACAAGGTTCTATGAACATTAACGAGCCGCCAAAGAATTCTGCCTCACCAAAACATGCCACACGTGTTCATTGGCTCCCTGGAAGCTGCAGAACCTCACGCTGGCTCCAAGAAGGCCTTGTCCTCCCCACATGTTACTGGGAATCACCTCCACCTCTCGGATTTTCATTGTTTTGATATTATACACCTCCAGCTTCACTGCTTTCTCAGCATTTGCCTTCAGCAGGTCTTTCAACATATTGTTTTCCTTATTCTGTAGAGCATAGAGATACAGGATTAACATTATTTCCAGTTGCACCTGTAACATACGTCACATCTGTGGCAGAATTTCAATACAAAGAACCAAAACTATCGACATTTAGGCTTTGTGGTTCACAAACAGCCCCAGCAGTTCAATTTTCTTTTACTAGAAGGCAGTACTGTCAACACATGTCCCTTTACGTAAATATTTCCTATTAATTCCATTTCATCACTGGCATTCCTGTCCTTCACAACTGCTATTAAATAATACCAGCAGTATTAGATGTCACCTGTGTAGTCTAACAATAAGCAGCAACATTTCACTTCATGTTTCTGACTTCCCTATTCAACAGCCCTTCAAAGTCACTGCAAACTGACTGTGAAAGAGTATCAGCATTTTTGTCATGTTAGAAGATTAAATTATCTTCCACCAAAACCTACCCTTATAATAATCACTTCCAGAAAGACATCTCCACTCATAAAAGCAAGACAAATGTAATGAATTCAGCCTGTATGTGGTTAGAGTGAAGCATACAGGCAAAGCTCTGAGCCTTTTAAATATACAACAACCCAACCAAAACCCAAAAAAAGCCCATCAAACCATAACTCAACCCTTCTCTCATAACTCAACACACAGGAACTGTGTTCTTGGTCTCAAAAGTAAAAGTAGACAGGCTATGATTCTTTTTTATGTTTTATCAAATGTTGGAACAAGTTTGTTTAAACAAATGTTGAGCTCTTACTATTGACTCACCAGTTCAGTATTCACCTTGTGGTAGAAAACATCTACGAATGAGTAATAACACAAACATTGTGTTAACCTGTTAAGCAGTTAAGGGGAGTAAAGGCATAGATAAGACCCTCTCCTCAAATTTGGATCCAGACAGAGAAGGGACTTTCAACAGCAGTGAGTTTTACTTTACCTTTAATACCACTTACAATGTCCAATGTGAAAAGTCTCTTCTGTGACCATTTTGGCTTTTACCTTTCATCACTACAACATCCACATTTCACGTAGGGTAGAAAAAAAACCACATTGAAATCATTTGAGACTTACAAGCCTCGTGTGTCCTATGGCAATGATGAAATCAAAGAAAGGTTCCAGTCCTCCTTGTTGGGCTGGGGAGTTTTCTTGAACCTGCAGAACATACATTTTAGTATTACTATTATACACTGATCTCCAGTTACGTAAGTGGAAGTGTTAATCTTTACACTTGATTCAATATTTACTTTTGAGTTGAGCCAGAGATAAGATACCAAATGACAGATCTCAAGAATCAGTCCACAATTATGATCTTATTTTTATAAAACTATGAACAACAGATGTCCAAATCAAGCTGTAAAAAGCAGATTTTGAACCGCATATAAGACACAAATATTGTAATTCAGAGTTCACAGCCTGGAATTACTAAATATTGAATATCTGGAGAAAGGCTTCATTTTCAAAGTGATGCTTCAGGGTTTTCCTCCATGCTTCTAACAACCTGAGCACAGTGAGAGTCCCCACTTACATCAGAGCCATTTTTCCATGAACACCACTGACAGTTGGGCTCCCACAATTTCCAGCCCATTGGAGCAGGAACACTTACACAAGTACACTACAAACACAGGCCTACCCACAAGAACTGGACAAGAAAACTGACACCACTTACAAAAGATTCCTAAGAAGTAAGAATTGCTATGTCTCAATCTCATTCCAACCACATTGTCATAAACATAGAGAATAATTAACACGCATTTGTACTGGGATAAACCCCACACTAACAAAGCAATATGATGTTAAGGAATCATTGCAAACCTACTGGCAGTTGGCTCTTAACTTCGCCTTCTGTTAACTCAGCAGCCATTAACCTCAGATATATTTGACTCCTGAGGGCCATCCCACAATTTAAACATGAAGTTACAACCCAGGCATCATATGAACTGGGAAGTTCATTGCTACGAAAGTTAAAACTGCTACATCTTGTATTTGGTCTGGGGCTACCGAAATGTGATATATATTTTATATGGGGTTGTTAAACTTTTTTTTGATAGACAAAGTTGTACCGCTACTGGGGCTTTTGCTGGCAGAACTGTCTATAAAAGTTTTAAAATATACTTAAATAAATAATAGCATAATTATGTCCGCAAAAGCTTTTAAAGCAAAAATAGTAATTAAAATCATGCTTTCTTATTAAACAATCAAGACTGAGCACTGTAACCACAACTGGAGCAGGAAGTACTAACTTTCATCACAACCCTAAACTACATCAAAAGCAAACAGACAGCTTTACACTGAAACAAAGGTTAAAAAGGTTCCAGAAGTTTACATCCAAATTCTAGATAATGTTCAAGAAGCCTCAGAATGAAACCATCACATTACACAATGTCAAGGATAAAAATGAACACAAAAAGAAGCACATGGAAGTTATCATGGAGCTCAGCACATTGTTGTTTGGGTGTCTAAGAGCCACCCAAATTCCCACAGGGAACTACAAGCTGCAAAAAATCCTGCTGCACTTGGTTTTCAAAATGACCCCGTATCAAAGGTTGCATTAATTCCCTAGAGAAAAAGAGAAATTACTTTGTCTTCTGCAGACTGTATAGCACCACAATCACCGTTCAGTACAGAAAACTGAGCAGTGTCCTGCACTCGGCATAGAAGGAGGAGCAACATTCATTTCTGATAGAGTTACTTTGGTTAGGGAGACTGACAAGAGCAGATTACAGAACACCCCAAGTACAACTCGTGATGCTGAGAAATACAAACTGTGGATGAAGTACAAAGCAGCACGTGGCAGCAACGCTTCCACTCTTATTCCAGGGAGGAAAAATACCGACTAGAAGAAATGATAACTCATGCAACAGCTGTTATCAGCAACACCTCTGCCCATCCTTAAACTTCAAGATATGCATTTACACCACTGTGCGCGCAGACAATCTGCCAAATATAGGACTTGCGTCTGCAACCAGCGCCTGGGAGAGGCAGCCACCGAGGAAAACACCGCTGGAGCAGAAATTAACCCCCTAACAAGATGCTGTGAAGATCCACAGAAAAGGGAATAGGGAAAGAGGGAGGGGAGCAGGGAGAAAAGAAGGCAGGGAGGAAAGGAAGCAGGGAGTAGGGAGAGATAGAGGTGAGCAGGAAGAGAGGGGAACAGGGCGGGAAGGAGGGGACCAAGGGTGTAAGGAGGGCTGTACTACTCTTAAACTGCTTCAGGTTCCCCGAGAGCAGCACCACAGGCTCCCCCGGGCTGTTCGGCACCCAGGACCCGGCAGGTCGCAGCCCCGAGCCCGCTGAAGCCGCCGCGACGGGCACTCACTGATACCGGGAGCGGCGCGGCCGTCCCGCCCCTGCCGGCGTGGCAGCTCCCGGGAAGGAGCCAACAGGTGGAAGCCAGGGAGGCCCAGCCACCACAGCCGGGATGGGGGAGCGGAATCCCGCAGCACCCGCCCGTCCCGCCTCAGTGCCCGCCGCCCCTCGCGGCCCTCCCGCCCTCCCTTTCTCCCGCGGGCCCGGCGGCGGCCGCCTCACCCCGTGCACGTGGAAGCCCTCGGCGCCGCCGCCGGGCCCCTCGGAGCTGGAGCCCAGCCCCATGGCCGCCGCACCGCCACCGCTCCGCCGGGAACCCTCAGGCGGTGGCGGCCCCGAGCATCGCCCTCACGCCGCTCCCGCAGGCCTGAGCAGACGAGCGCCGAGCGCAGCGCCCGCGCACGGCCGAGCGACGCGGGAGCGCGGCTCGGCTCCTCTCCCTGGCGCGTGATGGCGGGGAACGCCCCCTAGCGACAGGGGCGGGCGAAGCGAGGCGTTGGTGCGGTGGGCGGAGCGAGGGGCGCGGCCATGGTGAGGGGCGGGGTCAGAGCAGGGGGCGGGGCCAGCGCTGAATTCCCAGAATCGCGAAATCGCTGGATCACAGAATTATTTAGGTTGGAAAGAAGCTGTGACGTCATCGAGTCCAACCCGTGACCGAACACCATCATTGGCATTCAGCGCCACGTCCAGGCTTTCCTTAAACACCTCCAGGGACGGAGACTCCACCGCCTCCCTGGGCTGCCCGTTCCAGTGTCTAATCACCCGTTCTGAGAAGAAATTCCTCCTGACGTCCAACCTAAACCTCCCCTGACACAGCTTGTGACTATGAAAAAAAACCCCAAAACCGGTCCGCTACGGTTCTAACAGCCTTTAAAGATCATTCCCAGTACAATCCGGAAAGAAATTATTGCTGATTTTTTGCCAGTACCTACTTCACACATTTCCAAAGAGCACGTGTTTCTGTTCCTCTCCGTAGGCACTTACCCAGTGTTGTGCTCAGGAACAGTATTTCTACCAGCTGAGACAACTTTTAGCATTAAGAGCTAAAGAAGCAAATCACTGGTGCAGTGTTGCTGTTCTCCAAGGCACAGGGAGCCGCGCGTAGGTGCTCTCTGAGAGGCGCTTGTATTTCCATCCTCCTGAAATCTCATGTCCGCTCCACTGTGTTCTACTTAGGATGAATTCTTCTGTTTCTGCCCTTAATTCATGAATGGAAAAGTTATGAAAGTTTTCAAAGTAGCAGTAATACATTTGAAATGTTATTTTATTAATATAGTTGTATTTCATAATGATATTTAATAGTTATATTTAATATAGTTATGTTTTCTGCATGAGCATTTTCATTCCAGTATAAAAGTATTAATTTCAGTAAAACTCCTTGATAGCACTGCTCTCACCTTCAAGATCTCATTTTTCCAAAGGATCCATCCACATAATTTCTGTGGTTGAAGTGTGATTGCATAAAAACAAAAAAGGGGGGGAAAAGCTGCTTTCTCCATCCTCTGCATTTGCTTCCAAGTGAAATTTTTAAATTCCCTGTCACTTCAGTAGCTATTTATGCTTTAAAAGCCACACACACTGGTTCATCTTTCTCCAAGGAAAGCACAGAATATTCTCAGGAGCCTTTTAAAGTAACTTTTTCCTGGAGTTGTCTCTAAGCTGTGACTGCAGATCTGTGAACCACATTCATTGAGCAGATGGGAATTGCGTGTAAGTATTCAGAAAAAAATAAAATTGTGCTAAACGTTTTTCTGTGTTTTTTTCTTCAGGGTGTATTTGGGAGCCTTATCACATAGTTATATTTTTTATTAAATTGCTTTTCTTCAGAAAGTCTTTTGCAACAGGTGAGCCAATGAAGAACTGCAGTGTTGGCCATGTAATTGTATTTCTACAAATAATGAGAAATGAGAAATCTTTCTTCAGACATACCAAGAGTAGATGCCAGAGAAAAGAGTCTGATTCCTGTATTAAATTAGTACTTAGGAAATACAAGATCACAGAAAAAAAAAAAAAAAAAAAAAAGAAAAAATCTAGAGGAATTCTTTGCATTTGTGTTTACCACGGAAGGCAGTGAGGAGGTTCCCATCCCCAAACCTTTCTTTCCATCTGTCTTGTGTTAGGGCGGAGGTCAAAGAGCCCATGAATAGACTAAATAAACAGTAAGGGTGCAGGAATAGGTAGAGCTCAACCCATTGATTTGGAGAAACAAAGGAATGAGATGGCACACCACAAACAGATGTTTTGTACTATGTGCTTCACGCAGAGGATTGGAAAGTACCAAACACCCGTTTTTTAAAAAGGAATTGTAGTAGAGATCTGAAGAGGAGGTCTGTAAGCCTCAATAAAGTAATAGAAACTATAATAAATAATGGTTTTATTGAGTACCTGACTATTATATACTTGGGAAGAGCCAGCGTGGCTCTGATAAAGGGATATCCCGTCTCACACACCTAACAAATCACAGAAAGGAGCGGTCTGGTTGTTTAGATTTCAAAAACTCCCTTTTCAAAGCTTTATCAGGGTTTTTAAAGGAAACTAAGCAGCAATACTGTAAGATATATTTATTTCCACGAGTGGCTAAAAGATAAGAAATAGGTGATGGGAACGAAGGGTCACTGATTGGAAAGATCATCCAAAGAGCTATTGAAAAAAACCAGACATTGGTTTTCCTTATAATCTAAAAACGCTGGAAAGAGAGATAAGCAGTGAGACAACAAAAGGTGTACAAATTTAGATAAAGTGGTCTTTTTTTTTCCTGTGCTTTTACATTTTGCTTGTCACAAGTTCCAACAGTCCAAAACTTGGCAATGCTTTAATCCAGTGTTTCATGCACCTGTGCAGGTTAAGTTAGGAGCTGTAGAACAACAGAAATCCAGGGGTGATTTGATAAATGTAGGTAGGTTTTAAGTAATATTTTATCTAATTTACTGAATAAACTAGCACCAAAAATTGTGTTGCTGACAATAAACTGCTGAAAAAAATCTAATCTGCCCGAGGCCACTCTTTTGCAGCAGTTTTGTTAGTTTAGAAAAATACTTTAGCTCATGTTTATTCAGCACTTGAGCAGCACTTCCATGTTAAATCTGTCAGCTTACCCGGAGCTCAGAGACTTCAATAAATTATTAAAGAGCAGCACTGCATAGCAGGATTTGTAGTGACACATTGTGTACTCTCAGGAAGATAAATCAAGTTTTATTTTCATGTAGCTCCCTTGAGGATGATTCTGTGCTCCACAACAGATTTACTTTGAGTGGTTGCATGGATGTTTCTAGAACATCAGCACAAGAGTGTTTCAGACACTAGACAAGAACGTTATTTCTTCTATCAGAGTAATAGATTTTAGGAATACAAAGATGCTAAAAGGCACAGAACACTGGAGCTCACACAGGAGTGACCCAAGGTTCAGCAGCAGCTGGGACTGAGGTGAAATTCTGTACAAGGTCATGGGAGATTTACATTCTCTGCCAGTGAATAATTATATATATAATACATATATTAATAAATAGAAGGTATTAATATATATATAATATATTAACTGTGCCTTTTTTGCAAAAATAATTAATTTTTTTAAAATATACTTTCTAAAGGAGAAAACTTACTACTTTCTAATCTGGCAAATGCTGAACAATTTTGGTTTCAGTAGCACAATCTGAGAAGCTCTACATGTCTGTTTCAAGGGTTAGAAAGGTTTTTTTTTCATTTGACTGTTTTTGCTGTTACATCACTTTTCAAAATTTTACACATTTAACACATTTTTTTTGAGTACTTAGAATTTGAATATTTTAGTTTTTAGATTGTGAAGCTGGAAAATCAAAGAAACAGGAATAATGCAGGAACTAATGAATGATATTATGCAAGAATGCTTTTATAGCTAATGGATAAAAATTATGAAGGACTTGACAGAAGGCTGAAAATGTCTCCTGGATTTAGAGAGGGAGTGTATCAATGGTATTTCATCCATAGCAAGGCTATTTAGAAAGTAAAATGAGATCATCAGAATTTTAGCCAAATATAAGTATAAATAAGCAAAAACTAATGTATACTCTACCTAAGTTTATAATTATCTAGATTACATTTGTTGTTTACTATAAAATTTGGGATAATTCACTGATTTTTTTTTTTTTTTAAAGAATATACCTCTATTACTCCAAAACTTTTTCAGATGAGGGAGGATGTACATTTGCTTCTATAGAGAGAAAATAAAATAATGATTGGGGTGAAACTGTTTCATCGGGTCTGATTATATTTGATTGTAAGTTTGAAATTACTTTGATGTAATTTTATGCCAGAGGCAAGGAGTCTGGAATTAAAAAGTTTTCTGAACAGGTCTTACAGCCTATTCCACTAAGAGGCAAATCTTGACCTACTGACAAAAAGGTACGAGGAGTTCAAGAGGATTTTCCAGCCTCTTTTTCCTGTGGTGTTATTTCTGTGACTGTTCTTTCCTCATTAGTCGTGTCGTACAGGAAACAGTCTGCATTTTAAAGCTTAAGTTGCTGCATTTGAAGGAGTTTCTGAAAACAAGCAAAAGAGACTGTCTGGTCCCATGTGACACTGAACAAAGGTGCCAAGTTCCCACCAAAACTGGTAAATCTGGTAAATCCGGTAAATCCCATCAAAACTGATGGCTGAAAATTGTTGTCAAGTTTATTCTTAAACACTTTTTGAGATCAGACTTTTTAAAATTTGCTTCTGTTAACTGTGTATTAGTCTGTGAATATAGG
This sequence comes from Atrichornis clamosus, assembly GCA_013400975.1. NCBI lineage: Eukaryota > Metazoa > Chordata > Aves > Passeriformes > Menuridae > Atrichornis > Atrichornis clamosus. The sequence continues at coordinate 31,642 of WBMZ01001988.1, read as the reverse complement.
ATTGTATTGTTAGTAAATGGCTAAGAGTTACATTTTAGGCATTCTCCAGAATATCTTGTCAGGATTTTCCACTTATTAGAAAGTCAGTACATGATAAAAACCAGCTAACTGGTAATGCGAGGTTAAAGCCATAGCAGCTGGCAGGTCATCAGAAATGTATCGTGGTTGTTAAAGGGCTTTAAGCCACGACAGATACTGCAGTGCCATTTCCACACAGTGATACCTGTATCAGGTCTTTGCTTCTGCAGATACTGAATTTTGAGAGAAACGTCATTTCTCATTCGTGGTAATGAAATTAAAACAATGTCACACAGAACTGGCAGGTTCTGCAGAGAGCTGTGAACTTTAAATGCTTATTTTTCAAGGCTCTTTGTACGCTTAGCAATTACAGCTTGCCTGCAATGTAAGTCTTTTCCAAAGGTTCCTATGTAAATGTGAAATGTGTGCTGACTATTCTACATTTAGATATGTAGATACAGTATAGAAAGCTGCAGCTGAGTTAATTGTAGGTTCCTTTCTTCAATCAGTGGAGAAAAACAGGCAATTCCTGGCTGTAGCTGTTATTAGAGATTCCTCTAGCCTGTTGTACAAGTAATTTTTCAGTATGGCAGAAGGACTCTGTAGTGTCAATAAAGATCTTTGGCCTCTTTCAGAGCTGTTGTACTGTAGAACTCATCAGAAATGATAAAGGAACAACCATCCAAAATTTCAAAGGAGTAAATGTTTTCAAATATTAACTGTCTAAACTCAGTAAGCTTCAGAAGTAAGCTTGCAATACTGAGGAAATTCTGTGAATGAGTTTAATTAGTTACATCAAGAATGATGAAAAGGCTTAATAGAATATTATTTCTTCCCTCCTTAGCAATGCAAAATATTTGTGTAGTAATATGTGTTTAATGAATTTCAAGACTATGAAAGAAGAAGTTGACCCTAAATAGTGTTTGGATCAAAATAATCGGGAGTAGGAACTAAACATTACTGAGGACAGTACTGTTTAATGAAAATCATTATTCAAAACTGAAAGGAAGGGCATCCAGTAGATGTAACCTGTTTAAACTGCATTTTCTTAAGGAGATTAATTTCATCTTGAACTTGTGCAGATGATTTGAAGGACCTTTATTGCCCTGAAAAGGTTTTTTTTTTTACTTAATCTCTTAAAGATGCTGAGCTTTCTTCGAAAGATGCACTTTATTGTTGTCTGTTTTGAACAAGGTGAACTTGGCGTTGAGTTGGAAACTACTTGATGGCAGCATAATTGTCCTTGGTGGAATTGTGCTGACCAGGGTGGGGTTCAGGTCAGCATCAAGATCTCTGTATAAAGCCTACAGACAGAATTAATTTGCTTAAACACAGGTTTTCAGTGACAGGGTGCTGTGCCTTTCTGGAACAGGTGGTAGAGCCCCAGCTTAAAACCATCTCCCAGGAGAAAGGGAGGCAAGTCCTCACTTCAAATACTTTGGAGGATCTGTAGGAACAAAACATGCCAGTGTGTGAACAACTGCATTTAGTCCTGAACGACTGTGTATCCAAGAGGATTACCCACTTCCCTGGCAAATGTTCATAAATCTGTCAAGATATTCACCCATATTTGTTTTTACCTTCTGGAAGGCATACACATGAATGGGAAGTCTGGAAGCAGTTGTTTCCCTAAGAGTGATAAAATAACATTTTCATATATGCATCATACATAAGCAATTTAAATGACCATCACCTTGTTAACAGCATCACCCCTTCAGAACTGGTAAAGAATTGAATCTTTTAACCTTGAAGAAGCATAAAGAAAGATATCTTTACATTTAAAAGTTGCCAGGCAGAGGCAAGGGTTCAGCTGTGTCCAGTTTTGTGGATTTTGTGTGTTTCAAGGTCCCTCTTGCATTCACAAAAGAGAATTTCCATTTAATAGAAATAAGGTATTGTTATTCACTGGTAAAGAAAGCTGTGATACTTCCACAGCTCCGGAGTGCAACCACATCCAGCATAGTTGTGCATAGCATAATACGAGTTTAACAGTCTTGTTTTTCTTATTACTAAGACTTGCAGAGACTACACAGCTTATATTCTTTTGTCTCCTCTGCCAGTGCTATCAGAGCTGCTCGGGCTGGTAGGCGAAGGCATTTCCTGTACAAACAGAGCTCTTGGAAAGGTTCCAGCACTTAGGCTGCGCTGCTGGATGCAGGAGCAGCTCGGCCGGGTGGACAGCAGTCGGCAGTGCAGTCGGCAGCACACTGAAGTAAGCTGGACAGTGCTTGGGATAAGCCACCTCAGAGCTTCGGGAGGGAATGGGTCTCTCGGGGAATGGTTGAGGGTGGAAGAGACCTCGGAGGTCACCAGGGCTGCGTCAGAGTGCCAGCCCAGTGAGGATGTGTCAGGCGCTCTTCCTCAGAGAAGGGCACTTCCAGGGCTGTAGGAGCCAGCGCTTGAGTGACTGAGTCACTCCCAAGGGATCCTAAGGAGGATGAGCTGATTTAACTCTTTCAGCTTCAGCCCCTTTAATATGATTGTAGCCCCTTTACTAGACGTTTTCCAGTATATGGATGTTTTTCCTGGCACTGGGGAGCCCAGAACTGGATGCAGTTCTGCAGGAATTCCATCTAACAGCTGCTGAACAGAGAGTGGGAATTCCTTCCCTTGACCTGCTGGCAACGCTCCAGCTGATCCAGCCCAACTCGTGGTTGGCTTTATTTGCTACGAGGGCTCCCTGACTCAAGCCCAATTTGTTGTTCACCAGAACGCCCAGATCCTCCTCTGCAGAGCTGCTTTCCAGCCAGTCATTGAACTGAATCCTCTGGTTGGGACCAGAAGAAGGCAATTTCCCTTCCAAAGGACACACAGACAGGAATGAAACTGCTCTGAAAAACTGTCAGAAATTGTCGTGATTGTTACTTCATTTTCTGGAATCTCTCTTACACCCTTCATCATTGCTGCAGGTTTTTGAAACACAGCAGAGGACACAGAAACACGGCCCTTTGAAGTAGCCAGGATCAATTTCTTCTCAGCAGAAAGTGGTAGCACTGATCACGTCCAGCACCATCAGCATGGGGACTATGTACAAGCTACTGAAAGCTACAAAGATACATTAACACCTATTCCAACAGACAGAAAATAAATATTTTTTAAATCTCAATCAACATATCATTAATAGTATCACTAGACAAGGTGAGAGAAATTGTTCTTTTGGTGCGACATCCTCAAAAATATAGAAAAGGAAATATTTATTGATTTTTCTAAACCATGGAATTACCGTGGGGGAATTCTTAAATCGTATTTCTGACATTGAAATGGAATAAGAGCCAAAAAGGAACACAAATATAAAAAGGAAATCCAGCCACGTTAGCAATATTTGTACTTATTTATCCCTTAAATAAAATGTATCAAATTGAAAAATATTTCAAAATTCATGTGTAATACAGTAAACCATCAGAAGAGAGCATCATATTACAAATATAAAAATCGGGTCACACTCAACAAAAAGGAAAATTGCTCAGGTATGGTTTTCTACTCACAGTAAAAGCCAGTTCTTAAAGCCCATGAAGTATTGGTTTGGAAAAACTCCCATTTACATTTGTGAATGTTTGATTCTCAAGGCCATTAACTGGCAGAAAATTGCATTGAATTAAGTATGAATTCCATCTCCACTTTTACTGAGAATTAATGATATGCAACATATCAAAAGCTTTAATGTCTTGCAAGTACGTGCAGCTCCATTTAAATAGAACAGCCATTAACATTTTCCAGGATTGCTCTGATTTTCAAAGAGAGGCCATCTCCTTATTATTTGTACTTGACTTCCTCTGTGTTTCCTCTACTTGTTTATTCATGATAGAAATTATGTTAGGCCTGTCACTTCAGATAATTAATGATGCACATGGAAAATCAGTAAAGAATACCCTTGGCTGATTATTCATAATTACTCGGATACTGCAATAGTTGTGCTAATGGGGAAATCTATCTTTGATTTAATTATGAAACTAGATTGAAATTGTTTTGGAAAAAATTGATCTGCTCTGTTTCTGTCTTCTGTGATAGAACTCAGTAGAGAGAAAAGAAGAGGCTCTTGATACTTATTACAATTGTTATACAAATACTTCATTTTTAATTGCTTCTTATTTTCTCAGATAATAATAAAGTTGGCTTATTTTAATTTGGATGATTGATTGTCAAGATGCAATAACTGTTTCACCAGAATACACACCAGCACACTACTTTTACATAAAAGTACTAATCAGGAAATTGCTTCATGAGACAGGTTGGCATCACTAAATTTTTTTCCAGAGAAAGTCATAGAAAAGGAGTAAAGAAATGAAATGATGAAAATCAGAGTTCTGTATCCCCTAAATAGAGTCTTTGTAGGACAGAGAAAATATTCACTCAATACACGTCTGAAAACAGAAGAAATGTTTGGTTTTTGTGGGTAATTGTCACCAAAGTGGTGACACTGATCCATCCATCCATTACAGTGTGACCCCTAAGGATGGGTATGGAACTCCCTCTTCCTAAAAAGCAGAAATGCCCTACATGCTTTTTGGGATGGTAATATTAGTTCTTTTATTATCTATTCTGATAGTATTTAAAGTAAGAAAATTTGGAATATTGTTCAATGCCAAGTCATATGTAGGGCTTTCTATTTGTGCATCTCCTTTTATTTTCACAAATTTTTGTCTTGTCGATAATGGGAGATCTCATGTTCAGGAAACAGAAATATGAACAGGCAATAAAACTTTACCAGAATGTTGTAGAAAAATCACAGGTATGTAACATTAAATCAGCTTGAATAGTGTGTTTTTATTCAGACTCGCACTCCAAGTTTAAAAAAAAACTAATGAAAATATGAAACCTCTGTTTTCTTAATTTTACCTACAAAATTTTTCCCTTCTGAGTAAAATCCAGGATGTCACAGGAGTTTCTATAGTGTAACATAGAGAATTAATAGATCTGGCAGTTTTGGAAGAGCTTTCTGCTTCTAGAAGCTGGAGATGTCAGCAGCATCTGAAAGGCTCTTGGCTCTGTGGCTCTGCCATTATTTCTTTCAAAAACCTTAACCTTTACCCAAGAGATTAGCAGTATTGCTGTATCTGATTAATTACAGACACAAAACAAAATAAAGTCTGCATGATTTAAGTCAATATTTAAAATTTTCGACATTTGAAATCATCTGAGGTGTTGTAAGGAAGAGATCAAATGTACTTTAATGCTTTATAATTTTTAGGAAACTTTTCAGCCCTGGAAGTATTAGTTGATTTGATAAGATGTAATGACCTTAATAAAACTACATTTTTCTTTGAAATGTTGCAGGAAAAATAAATTTTGGAATCTGGCTACTTCAAAGGACTCTACTGCTGGTAAGGCATGCAAAGGAATATCTGTGGATTTGGGGTTCTCAGAGCAAAACCTCTGTGCAGTTTATATGGCTGCTTTAAGGCTCAGTTTGTAACCCAAATTGTTTGTAAGTGGAATCTGTTCCCATCTTTAGTGATTTCCTTCTGTTTGCTCCAGGTAGGTCTCTGCTGGTGACGGGGCTGTGAGAATGGATGGCACAGATCTTTCACCCTGCTCAGGACTGTGCCTGCAGCACTGGATGAAAAGCACGGTAAAATGTTCATTAATTAGAAATGCAAGTTTTCACACCTGAGCATTGATGTCTAACTGCAAATTCAGACTCCTCAAGAGCATTCTGTGCTGAAATAGGAAGGTCCTGCTCTTCTTCCTGCCTTAACTCTTGCCACGTGGTCTCACCTGTCTCTTTGCAAAGACTCTGAAAATCGCCCAATTCTGACCCTGCCTGAGTCAGCTTTCTAAAACAACAGGGAAACAACCAGCAAAAGTAGGAATGTATTTTCCCTGGATTAGTGAATCAAATCATTTTACCATGTGAGCGGAAAGGTTCCAGAGCTCGAGGCAAGCCAGGAATCTCTTGCCAGGAATAGGGTGATAAGAAGTCACTTCTTTTTGTAGCAACAAGCTGTAGGAGCAGCTCAGCCGTGTCTTTAACATTGGCCTTGGCACGGCTGATCGTCGCTTTGGATCTGTGCAAGCACCCGTAACTGGAGAGCCCACGAGTCCCTGCCCTAATGCTCCGTGCTCCTCGGATAAATTATCCCAGCTGCTCGAAGGGACTGTTCCTTCCCGAGCGCGGTTGTTAAAGGAAATGCCGTTCTTTATCAGCATCGCTCTCTGTTTTGTTCCTCACCGTCAGCGCGGTGCCGGCGTCTCTTTGCGAACGGTGTTGGACAGCTCAGGGAACATCTGGCACCGCCCGTGCACCCTCTCGCTGTCCCGCAAAGGGAGCTTTGTGCCTTTGGCAGAGCTCTGGGCTTCGCCACGACTGCAGGGTGAGAGTGGGAGCGTGAGCTTCGAGGTTTAAGGGAGAAGTTTGGAGAAACGGAGGCATCTGTGTCCCAGAGAGAGACTTGAGTTGGCAGCTTTCCAGCAACACATGCCATTGACAGAGTTTAAATTTGTTTAGTGCCTAGCAAAAGTACTTCATTAATTGCAGAAGCACTCCTTGTCTATAGCATATAGTCAGAAATAAGGTCCTTAAGCAGTCATGATTCAATGCAAGAGTTGTGGTACTTGGGGAAAAGTAAACAAACTCATTCTCCTCCAAGGCTAACTTCTTCCTTGGCAGAGTTTCTGTGGCTGGTGCCTGATTTGTCTCTTTTTTAAGTGGTTGATATTGCATTAATCTGTGCATCAGAACTGGCAAACACATGGTCTGTAAAACTGTAAGAACTGTGAAGCTATAAATGGCATATGAAGGATGGCATATGTATGAGAAAACCTGTACATTCATCAATGTATGATAAAAAGTTAAACATCTATCTGAAGAAAACCACGCACTTATTGCTTATAAATTTATATACATAGTATATAAAAAATTATTTATAAAATAATTGGTTATAAATTTATATACATAATATATAAACATTTATATAATTATGTATTT
>WBMZ01001988.1:0-24664 GCA_013400975.1 Atrichornis clamosus | reverse complement strand
ATTTGTTTATATTATTTATATATAATTATTTTTAATGTATATACTTCCTGCATGCATTTGAAAATCCTCTTTTTCTAAAAAGACTTTTCTATTTCATGGTGCTTTATATAGGTAAATATGGAAACTTCATGTTGAGAAGATTGGTCGGCCTCGGCTCTTTCCAAACAGGAACACAGACAATCTAATCAAGCTCTAGGATAATTTGGCAAAGCTGGAAAGGACAGAGAGCTGTGAACAATATGACTCAGATTTGTCAAAATCCTCTGGGGCTTTGGCTCTTCATGTGGCACAGGACCACAACTTCTTTGACAGACTTTTTATAACTTATGGAAGTGATTTTTCTGCTCTGGTGAACTTAACCACTCCTTCCATTGTTTGGGATAAGACTACATTCCGGAGCTTTTACTCTATCAAATCCAAGACTTCTACATGTAGGACTGTCTATAATGAAGGTTGGCTGCTGTCTTGAGGTTTTCCTGTGCATTGTCATTTAGCTGTCAAGTACAAAACTCTTTTATAGGGTCCTTTTTCAGAGCTTGAACCAAGTTCTTATGCTTTGAAAAGGACTAATTTGATTCACCACTTTAAATGAATTATCCTGTCATTCTCCAGGGAGAGAATAATGTGCCACCATTGCCTGAACTCCTGTAAAGCTCACAGTGTTCTCTTTCCTTCAGCCACTGCGAACTCTTCAAGAACAGCTGTTAGAAGCTGGCAGTACTGACAGTGCCCTGTGCTTTGTGCTTGAGGACCTTGGCACAGCCTTCAGCACCAAAACAAGCACTTCGAGTTCTTGTTCCAGATGTCAAAGCCATCTTGTGTTTCCATTCCCACCTTTCTGCATCAGCACAAGCTCAGTGAAAAGCTGCCAGGTCTGTTCCTCCAGACCAGTAGGTGTTCAGCATCACACCCTGGAGTTGCACGGTTCAGTTCTCTTGCAGTCCTTTGCCTTGAATTTCTCAGGGCAGGAAGGAGATTCCAGCCATGGCCTGCCACTGCTGCAGGTGAATGTCTTACCTTAAAATATCAAAACCCATCTAAAAATATTTCAAGGGCAGAGTTCCTAATAGCTATTTGCTACTATTAAAGAATAGACGAGGCTGGGAAAACGCTGAGGATTTGAGGAACTTGAACATAGTAATTCAAAAGCAGGTATTAAATTTTGCCATTGGACATCCTCATTAAGATACTGGCTTACTATTTTCTGGTCTCAGTCAGGTTGAATTGTGTTGTTTACCATGGGTCAGGATCACAACCAGTAGATAACTCTGTTGCTCAACTGCTTTGCATTGGCCATAATTTTTAAAAAGAAGATATTGCCCACCACACACTCGAGGGTGAAAAGATTAATTGCTTCACTTTGCATCAGCAGCAGGCTTGCAAAGGAGGCATCTGAACAGAGTTTCAGATTATTAAAAAAACCATTCTGAGTCTATTAGTAACCAAATGGCTGATACACATTACTTATTCCCCAGTCCAGCTGGCAAGACACATCTCACATCCATGTGGTTAAACTCTCTCATCTGTAAACCAGGCTGTGTGTAACCCAGTTGCCCACTGGAATCATTCCTGGCCCATATTATGCACTAAAATATGACCAAGTATTGTCTGGGACTGTGGTGGCTGACATGGGCCAAAACCACACCAGGAACTGTGCAAACAGTTTCACAATATAGACAGCAGAAAGAAATGCTGAGCCCTAGGCTCTGGGGCAGTTCAGTTCTTGGTGTAGTAGGAGCTCTGGGTCTGAAGATACACGTGGAAAAGTTCACTTGGGGCCAACTACACCTCTGGATTAAACCTTTGGCTTGGGATTGGCGATTTTGAAGGTGCAGAGCACAGAGTGTACCAGCTCTCCTGAGACTTCATCAGTTGATCAGCATGAATATTCCTCTTCTGTACGAAGTCTGGGATTTTATTTATCCCTGGAAAACATGGATAAAGGATGTATCAGAATGCCTTTCATATTCTCTGTGCTACTCCAGTTAATAGTCATGCTTGTCTCTTTGCCTCGTTGGAAGGTTCATCTCGGTGATCTGAAAGCTCAGAGTTTGTCATGCCTGGGAACATCCCGAAGCCCTACATGCAGAAGATCCAGCAACCAGAGACAGTAGCAGGTCATACCACTGCTGTGATATCAACGGATAAGACACTGCAAGGTTCCCACCTTCTTCACCAGCAAGCCCTTAACATCAAGTTTAACAGGAGGTAATTTACTTGCCAAGAGCTCCAAATATACCAGTGAAAGTGTTAATTTAGAGTTCTGGCCATGAAATGGGGACTGTGGGATGAAGGGACAGGGAACTGTATCCTGAACAACATAGCTGAAGCAGGACAAAGCCCAAGGGCCTGAGCAGCAGCCCCTGGGTACAGCCCCAGATGAGACTTCTCAGGTGTTCTTCCCTCTCATTTAGCATTTCCTCCAATGGAGCAGTTCCCACGGCAGTCTGATGCGAGGTCACAGCTCCACTATATCAGAGCTGACCCTGAACACAGACAGCTGAGCACCCAGGGCTGTGAGAGCTGGGTTGCAGCACTTCTGGTGCACTCACAACTCTTGCCAAGTGGGGTTTGCCAGAGGGAAGGGATTCATCTGGTCCTAGTCTGGCCAAGCACCTCCTTCTGTTTTCAGGGTGCCCACTGAGTCCAAGAGCCCTGTCCTTCCTTCCAGCTCTTCTTGTGCTCATTTCAAGCCAGACTTGCCATCCTCAGCTCTGCTGTCCCTGTTTAAAGTGCTGGTTTTGGTTTTCCTTCTGGATGAGAGCACACCTGCAACTTCCCAGCACGGGAAATTCTGATCCTCAGTCAAAAATAGCTTCACTGTGCATCCAGGTACACGTGTTCTTCAGCTGCTGTCTTCTCAGAGGCTGGTGCTGGTTTGGCTGGAACATGAGGCACTGCAAACACATTCAACTGCAGCTAAACCACCCAGGCCTCTCCCCCAGCCAGCTGAGAACTCTGAGCCACCACCTCGACATCCACTCGTGGAGGCACTCCGCCTTTTTCTGCTCTTTATGCTGAGCTTCCTGAAATTGGCTGAAATCCTGCTCTTCCGGATATGGTTTTGTATGCATTTTCCTACATCCGTTGCTTTGAGGCCACAAGTTTTTCATTTCAATAATTCTGATGCTGGGAGATACAGATATGGCAGGGTGTGTGCCTTTCTTTTTACACCAGCATGAATGAGGGCAGAAAGAAGAAAGGAGGGAAGATAGAGAAGGGTGCCTTGATGTCATTCCCTGAGCATACAACTGAGACAAAAATTTGTCAGCCTTGAGTGCATGAATATGCATGCAGGAAAAGCACAAATGCACCTACTGACAACCCACCTAGAAATAGATACAGAATGTTAATGTCTAGCCATTCTTTTTTTAGAATCCTTTAATTTTAAAAAACAAAGGAAAATGCAGGACTTCCAAAAACTTTCATGCTTGCAAGACTTGGAGTAGGATGGCATTGGCTGTAGGGCAGGTGTGCAAGTAGCAGCAGTTTAAGGTGATGAATTTCTGGTCTGGGACACGGTGTGATTTATGAGATAATTAGAAAACCAAATGTGTAACCACCCTGTTTACATGTGGGGCAGTTAGGATTTATAGAACAAAATTGCATATTGCTTTATACTCATCACTATTTGAGAAACTAGGGAATGCCATGGAGAATTTAATGTTACAGTAATTGAGATAAATAGAAGGTAGAGGTGCAACAGGGTGTAAGAGCAGCAGAAAAATTATTAAAGGAGTTTTGTCCTTGTTTGCAAGAGGGCCCAAAGCATTTAAAGACATTACAGAAATACTGTGTTTTGGCTCCTACAGACAGACAAGATGTAGAAAAAGCTGTCAGTATACTTGTAGAATTTTTTAAAAAATTAGCTAAAATAGTCCTTAGATCTTTTCATGCACATTCCTTCCTATTACAAATTGCATGTAGGCTCCTACTTTGCTTTTTCACCCATTTTTTCTCCACAATGAACAGCATTTTCTTCTTAACTTTAAACTGAAAACATTGAAATTAAATTAGTAAGCGTATTCTAATACTAAATATGAATGTTTTTACTACTTTTTCCATGTTGAGTAAGGATTAAAAAACAGAATGTAAGCTGTTTATCTTGTACTTTCTCCTCTTTACTTAAAGTCAAAGTGAACTTTTCCAGTAAGCCCAGTGGGCAAGATTCTGATGTCATTAATACTAAACTTTTCCATCCATTTCAGTGGAGTTAGGAGTACCAGTGCTTATGACATTCCACAGACTAATTTTTCTAAAGCATAAAAATTATTTTCCTGTACAAACATCTCACCCATAACTCTTAGGAGTTATGAAAACTGTGGATTTCAACAAGCTGCTTTCTAGTGCAATGGTTACTTAAATACTGAAACGGGAGATTGAGTTATAGACTGAATGTTCTGCAGAATCTGGAGCAATATCAAGCTACTCTACTGTTAAAAGTTAATAAATAGGACGTTATTTCTCAAGACTTTTCTTTCAGTTCTGTGTGGTGCTTAAATAATTTGAATTATTGATGTTTTGCTCCTTTCTTCACATTTTTCAATGTACTCCAATCAATATTGGGAAATAACAGTGTGAAATTACAACTAACTGAGCACTTTGGTCTGATCCAACAAAATATTTCATTACAAGCTGCATATGAATACTTAATGATTTTAATGGAGCTTTATGAATGATCAAAACTAATCATCACTCATTAAACATATTAAAGCAGGTAACAAGTTTTGCTACTTAAAGGAGCCCTCTGACCTTGGTTTGATGAGCAGTGTTTTGGGTAATTAAGAGTCTAATCATCTAAATTCTTCATACTGCACTGAGGAAACATTGTCACAGTGATAGCACCCAGCTGTAAAATGTTATTCCTGAAAATTTAACCATTGCCTGTATCAGGGAAGATGATTTTCTTTCTGTATCTTCTGTGCTCAGACAAGCTGAGAAGCTTTTACAGGGGTTTTAATGACAAGAACTTTCGATTCATCTCTTCCATCTAGTTTGTCAATAATATATTGTCCTAATAAAAAGAGTTAATATATAAATGTTATAGTTAGTATGCAAATCCATCTTTATTATGAGATTCTGGGAACGTGCCTGTCAGAATTCAGGTGCACAGCTGTGCCAGTGCCTCACCACCCACACAGGGAAAAATTTCTTCCTAAATATCTAATCCAAACCTGCCCTCTGTCAGTTTGAGGCAATTTCCCCTTGTCCCATCACTCCACGCCCCTGTCAAAAATCCCTCTCCAGCTCTCTTGTAGCTCCTTTAGGTGCTGGAAGGTGCTCTAAGCTGCTCTTTTCTTGGAAGCAAAGCATTCAAATTATTTCGACAGTGACACAAGCCCATGTGATACTTAACACAGAGTGCCAAGGCCAGAATTCGACTCAAACAGCTAGAAAAAGTAAACTGGGTGTTGTCAGATGCTGATGAGTGAGGAACAAGTGGTGTGTTAGTCGTTCCACTCATTGACCCGTATGGACTGGTTTACTCTCTGAGTAAAACACGTGCCAAAGCAGTCCTGGATCCATCAGCTCCTCAGATGGTTCAGAAAGGTTTTAAATAAAATCAGTAACTCTGTCATAAGCAGCAGTCTGTGTTAAGCACATTATACAAGGTGTGACATCTCCAGCAACCTCCAGGACCTGGGACTTCTCCTGCACAGCTGCTGGAACCCAGTGGGAACTCCAGACCCTGACACCTGCTGTATGATCTCCTACGTGCCTCCTACTCACAGAATCGTGGAATCATTACGGTTGGAAAAGACCTCGGAGATCATCAGGTCCAACCACTTGTCCTACACAGCCCTCTTGAATATCCCATATCCTCAAGTTCACCTTCCTTTTCCTTTTTTATCAGTAGCACCATCCAGGTTAGATCCCTCCAAATCTCAGTCCGTATTTCCTTAATGGCCCATCAGTTGTGGTCTGGAGACTTTTGCTCTTCGTCATCACTTTATTTATCACTTGTCTAACTGATTTGAGTCCCTGTATTTTGTACATCCCTTTCCCTTTTACTTGTTATCCCCTGTGAACTAAAAAATCTTTTTTCTTGTAGCTTTTACTCTCATGTTCCATGCACCTTCATCAGTCTGTACATCAAACTTGTTTAAAAAATCACTTTCGGAGTAGAATTTCTGTGTGCATTTAATCTTCCCTGCACCTCAGCTGCCCTATAAGTTTATCAAGTAGCATTTCTGAACCTCAGCTGACTAACAAATTTATCAGGTAGCATTTCTTATGAATGGTTACATCCCAGCGTGTACTAAACTGGAATGTTACTCAGTCCATTGCCCTTTCAGACATCATCATGTGAAACATTAGTAAATATGGATTAAGTGTGTGTGAGACCATCTTTAAATTTTATAAGCATTTTATATATATGTCTGGTATGTCTGGAATTCAATTTGTGCTTTAAGGCCTCCCTAAAAGATGACCATATCCTCATCTTTGTTCTCAGTAGCTCTCAATGGATCTCACCAAGTCCACCCAAATACCCTTATTTGCTTGTGCAGTCCTGGAGTCTCTCCCCACCATCCATTCTATCCCTCACAACCCCCTCATGCTCCCCATGACTCCTAAAATATTCTGTTCACCCAGAAGATACCTCTTCCCTCAAAATATTTAATTCTGATCCTTTGTGAACAAGGACAAAAGGCTATATGCTAATTAAACAGGGCTAGATCACTAATTAACCAAACAATGCCAGAGATGCAATTAACTAAGCAGTGCCAGAGCACCAACTTTGACATTATCCTGCTTTTCCTGGACAGATAACTGCTAACACACTCTGGCATAACACTGGTTTGCACCAGCCCATGCTCCTCGTAGCAAGTTTTACACATGGTTGGGAAAGCAGGTATGGATAAGGGCCCATGCTCCATAGGCACAATGGATGAGACCCCTCTGGTTTAGGGACGAAAGAGTTTTGCCATAGGAACACAAACAGGGCCACTTGAGTTGGCTCTGTGGTGTTGGAGCTGAATGTGATGATCCTGATGTGTCCCTTCCACCTCAGGATATTCTGTGATTCTCAGATTCTAAGATGCCTCATTTTGTTTGCTAAGGAAGACTTGGAGCACAGAAATTCCTTTTTTCCCCACACGTGAGAAACCCTGAGATGTCTCTGGCTTGAGATGGTCCTTCATAGAGGAAGAGTCCTGGGCTCTGATTCCAGGACAGTTCATGTTCTGAAAAAAATATTGTAGTCCTTGGAGGATTATGAACCTCTGAGCTTTAGCAGTAGGTGAGATGTGTTTTGGATGGCATCTCTAGATTTTGGTTTCTGCAGCCAAGCTTCACACTTGGAGCTCCATTACATACTGGTAATGCTGCAGTACCAAAATTAATCACAGAATCACAGAATGGTTTGGGTTGGAAGGGACCTGAAAGGTCATCCAGTTGCAACCTGCTGCCGTGGGCAGTGACAGCTTCCACTAATCAGCCTTCTCATTGCCATTAACACAAATCTTCACGTTTTTTCATTTCCTTCCTTTGCAGTTAAAATCCTAACTCGTAAACTTAATTTTTTTCCCCCTGACTTGTACATGGGACAGCTTCCCAGTCACAATGCCCACACCCCCACTCACACACGTCCTGCAGGTCAACCTCTTCCACAAACCACATGTGTAGAACCCAGGGGAAAACGCAGACATCCCTCAAGAGCCCTACACTAAAACAATGCCTGGAGTGGAGGAGTTCTGCAAACAGCTGTAATTCATCATCCTCAGGGCAATTTGTTTCTCCTTTGGGCATTACAACACAGCCCAGCATCACAGCCGCTGTGATGACACCGTGTGCGTGGCTGGAGAGCACGGATTACGGACAAACAACTGCCCAAGACAAATGTCACAATGTCCAAAAGGAGAATAAACAACCACATTCTTAAACAACATGGTATGTAGGGAACACATAAAGTCTTTGGAAAAATAAACTGGCGACAGAAGATGAGTGAGTTGGCCAGGTCTAACAGGGACGAGGAGTGCAGTGAAAGTGAGGGAAGAGACTGCTTGGGTAGGAGGCCACTTTCTGGCCTCCTACCAAAACTAACTGGAAGTTAAAAATGACCTGTGATGTAAGGGGGATAATATGCTCAATGACTTAAAGAGGGTCTCAGTGCTGAAATAACACACTGAACTTTTTACGGCTTCCAGTAAAATGAAAATGATTTGTTAAAGAGGAGTGTTAGGATTATATGAAAAAGGTCCTGGCTCATGCATCCCAGGGAGAGTGGATCCCATTAGCATGCCTATGTGGGTGACCCTTGCTGTCTTCTCCAGTTCATTTCCTTAACTCTTCCTTTTTCTTAACTCTTTTCCTTAACTCTTTCTTTTTCTACTTGACAAGTAGTTTTCTACTTCTGGTCTTTGACTGCAGTTCAAGTTCAAGGTGAGCTTTACTTCCCACCCATTGATGGCCTACGTGTCCCAAGGGGATTTCTCTGACCATGGAAACAAGTCTCTGGGTTTCTACCAGCTGCAGGCATTTCTTGTTTTCTTCCTCTCTGGACCTGAAAAGCAGGGCTGTATTTATATTTGCATTTAACTGGAGAACTTTTGCATCTGCTGTGCTCCCAGATCAATGCCTTTAAACATTACATGGATATCAATCATGATGTTCTACAAGCACAAAATGCAGGGGACTGCAGTTAATGGGGATGTAAGAAAAGCAAAGCATGCATCCCCCTAGAAGAAAGTTATCCATTATAAAGGCTTCTACATTTTCTTCTGAAGTGCTACATCCAGGCCACTCTCAAAGACGGGATGCAGGTCTTGGCAAAATTACCTGGTGTCTTTCTCAGGCTCATGGAAAGCAGCTTGGCAGAAAAGGTCCTGGGAGTCCTGGAGGACACCAAGTAAAACATGAGCCAGCAGTGTGCCCTTGCCACAAAGGTGAGTGCTATCCTCACTAGGCAAAGCATGCCCAGCAGGTCAAGGAAGGTGATCATTCCCCTCTACTCAGCATCCAAGAGGCCACACCTGGAGGACTGGGCCCAGCTCTGGGCTTTCCCTTGCCAGATAAACGTGGGCATACTGGGGAGGGTCCAGCAAAGGGCCACACAGGTGATGAAGGGACTGCAGCACCTCTCCCACAAGGAAAGGCTTGGAGAGCCTGGAGAAGGGAAGGCTCAGGAGGGGTGTATCAATGTACACACATAACTGAAGGGAGGGTGCCAGGAGGATGGATCCAGGCTCTTTTCAGTGGTGCTCAGCGTCAGGACCAGAGGATCAAACTGAAACAGAGGTGGTTCCCTCTGAACATCAGGAAACACATTTCAACTGTGAGGGTAACTGGGCATTGGCACAGGTGTCTCAGGGAGCTGGAGAGATCTCAATCCTTGGAGATATTTAAAAGCTGTCAGGACTTGGTTCTGGGCAACCAGCCCTCAGTGGGCAGGGGGGTGGACCAGATGACCTGCAGACCTCCAACCTCAACCATTCTTTGACTCTGGGCCCTTTTCCATTCTTCAGAGACAGCCCAGGTATCTTCCAGGTGCAGCATCCCCCACGGCCATAGCTCAGCTCCCTCCCTCCCCTCCTGCCACTGAGAGCCAGCAGTTTGGGGCAGACAGAGGAAAACTCATTCCACAAGGAGGAGGGAGCAGAAAACAATCCTAAAAAAAGATCAAAATGTCCACCAGCCAAGGTCAGTTTAACATGTTCAGCCTAGGCTGAACCACCTTCAGTGGTTACACTTCTCCCTCTTTGCTCTTGCTTTTTTACCTGGTTGACAAAGATCAGTTCATGTTACACAGACTGGCAGAAAGCCGAGCTCATAAATAAATCCTTACAAGGGAATAATACAACATGTGCATCCACAACTGTAATTTGAAGTGTTGGCCTCTCGAGCCTGGGTCTGCCCTGCCTTGTTTTTGGCTTGATCTTAGAGAACTCCAAATTTCTCAGGTTTTTTCTGCTTCGTGGCTCTGTGGGAACCATAAAGTGTGGAGGTGTTTGTGTAACCTTGGGCTCTACATTGAGCAGTTGGGTTTTTTCCACGTAGAGAACATTTTTGATCAGTTTAATGAGTTATGAATATAGATAAGCTGTATTGATCCCAAGTTTACATGCAGCTTCTTACCAGATGTTTTAGTATAAAAAGACATTTTTCTTGGATAAACTGCCACCACTTCACTGAAGATGTTTCAGTTTCTGGTTCTTCTTAGTTGCCTGGGTAAGTTGCAATTTATTTGAGCTGGGAAAGGGTGAACCTCTCAACCTCTAACTGGTGCAGATTAGAGCATATCAAATTTTTTTTTTTCTCTGCAGTTACTGTGCTAGGGCAAAACTTAATGTGGAAGGGTTTACCTCTATTGCTGAACGTTATCTCCATGAGAAAGATTTGGAAGTTCTCTGAGGCAGCAGAAACCTACAACCCAAAAGAAAGGGGATGTAGGTTGGTGCATCAGGGTGGGGTTGGATTATGGGCAACAATTCCATTTATAAGAGAGCTTTGTATCTTGAAGCCTGTTTATGATCCTTTTCACTCATGGAGGCTTACAGAAGCCTCCAGGGTGGAGAGTGATCACAGCATCACCACGTGCAAGTCTCAGCCACTCCATCTTCCAGAACTGGCTGGCTGTGCTGACTAAATGCTCTTTAGGAATCCACATGAAAAACTGCTTTCCCCCTTTTTGTGTGTTAGGGACAATCTCTGGGAATCCCCTGAGGGATGCTCTTCAGAAGGGTGTGCTGCCAGGGCGAGTAATTGGAGGCCACGAAGCCCAACCCAACAGCTGGAAGTGGCAGGTAATTCCTGTGTCTTATACTTGAAAAAAGCCTTATATTTGAAAAAGAACAGTGGGAAACGACAGCTTCCATTGTCCAAAGCTGCACACACTATTCCTGCAGATGCATGATATGGCTTGGGCGTAAAACATGTTGTTGTTTGATCCAGGTGTCACTCCAGCTTGCCTACCCCGATGACCCGGGGTACTTCGCTCACATTTGTGGTGGAACCCTTATCAGCAGCAGATGGGTCATGACTGCAGCCCACTGCCTCAGCGTGTGAGTAGGATAAAACCTGTTAAAACTCCTGTTCTGCCCCTCATTCTCGCTGTAGACGAGGGCCAGACCCCTCTCATCCTCAGAGCTCCCCAGCAGTGCCGTGCCTTGCACAGCTGGACACCTCGCTTCTCAATCAGGGGACCTGGAAAGCTCTGCTCACTTTAGCCTTGATTTTACATTTTAATTGCTGACTTCCTGGGAGCGGAAATCAAGCTGATTGCTGATTTGCATAAGAGGAGGTGCATTTGCATGAGTGTGAGCATTCCTCATGGGTTTGCATCCCCAGAAACCTGCCCAGAGATGGAAAGGTGGAACAAAAGGGATGTTTGCTTGCTCGCAGGCCATGCCATACAATCTGTCTGAGAAGAACCCTCTCAACAACACCATGGGACACCAACAAGTCAACACTCCCTGTTAATTGCTCCTGCCTTTAGTGATTGCACTTACTGTAAAGTGTAACAAGCTGGTCCTTCACACTCTGTTTCAGAAAGATGCAGAGATGCAAAATGAAACATCTTGTTCAAGACCAAGCTCAGCACTGTGGTAGCTGATGTTGCACCTTCCCTTGCTTCACCAGCAAACTGCAGGTAGCCTGTGCCTAATTCATAAGACCACTTAGAATCCTGAGTTAGGTTAGAAAAGTCCTTTAAAGTCATCAAGTCCAGTCATTACCCCAACACTGCCAAGCCCACCATTAAATCATGTCCCCAGGTGCCACATCTACACATCTTTTAAATCCCTTCAGGGATGGTGCCTCCACCACGACCCTGGGCACCCTGTTCCAACTCCTGATACCCCTTTCAGTGAAGAAATTTTTCCCAGTATCCAACCTAAACCTCCCCTGGTGCAACTTGAGGACCTTTCCTCTCATTCTGTCACTTCTTACATGGGAGAAGAGGCCATCCCCCACCTTGCTTGAACTCCCTTTTCAGGTAGCTGTAGAGAGCAACATGGTCCCCTCTGAGCCTTCTTTTTTCCAGGCTAAACACTCCCAGCTCTGCCAACTACTCCTCACCAGTCTTGTGCTCCTTCACCTGCTTTGTTGCCCTTCTCCAGATTTGCTCACAGCGAATTTAGCTACAGTCTATTGAAAATCCTCTGATGGAAGGTGCCTTGGAGAGGATTACACTGGTGGAAGGTCTCAGTGGAGCAGGAGTTGCACTGCAAAGCACTCGATGGGGAGTAGTTTTTACATTAACCATTCTGTGATTCACTTTCAGGCCCCCAGGAGCATCCTACCGCGTGGCTCTGGGCGAGCACAACCTCCTGGAGGTGGATGGCACCGAGTACTACATTGGTGTGGACGCAGTCTTCATTCATGATGGCTGGAATCCCAGTGACATTGCCAATGGGTAATTATTTTTGATCATGTCAGATGGTTGAGTGATACTCAGCATCCTATCCCACTGGCATTTATGTGTTTATTCAGTCCAATTCCCAGTGAGGCTGGGTTTGTGGGAAGCACTGGAAGATGGTGCAAGGGAGATCTCCCAAGTGGCTTCCTCTCTTGGAGGTGTTCCATGGTGTCTGTGTGAATGTCCTCTTTTGCCCCAGAAGGGGCAAAAAAAGGCATCTTTTCCCCATCTTGGAAAAAAACCAGATGGATCCAGGATGTACAGAAGATTTGGGGACTTGCCAGCAGTCACACCACTGTGTGCACCTGATGAAGGAAAGCCAACAAGAAAATCCTGAAGGACTGTCTTAAACCCCTCTCAGAGACATGCTTGTCCACCCGGGATCCACCAATATTCACTCTGCGTTTGGGGACCTCCAGAGCAGTAGGAGATTTTTGGGGGGTGTTAACCCTTTATCAGTCTGTACCACGGCCTCTTCTCTCTTAATGACTCTTATTTTCCTGTTGCCTATGATAGCTGTGAGGAATAATTAATGATATTTGCAAGGTGCTTGTCTACTACCATACAGAGGCTGGAGACCTCTCTAAATTACAAAATGGGAATGAGAATGTATGATTTATTCCTAATTCAGGATTTTCAGTAAGGAATCTTCCACCTATCCCCTGTTTCAGCTATGACATTGCCCTGCTGCGCCTCGATTCTCCTGCCAATGCCAATGGATTCGTTGAGCTGGGAGTGCTTCCACCTGAGGGAGAAATTTTGCCCAATAACTATCCCTGCTATATTACTGGCTGGGGTGTGGTCAGTGGTGAGTAAGGGAGAAGGAGGAGTGTTGAGTGTCCCCCCTGGTTCCAGAGGGATCACCATGCAGGTAAAGCTTCCTTCCTCAACCCTGGAGCTCCTGGACCAAGGTGTCACGCTTTTTTGTCACCCTGTGTGTGTAGCGGGGGGAGGCAGCGCAGACAGGCTGCAGGAGGTGATGCTGCCCGTGGTGGACCACGAGATCTGCTCCCAGGACAGCTGGTGGGGGTCCCAGGCAAAGGACACCATGCTCTGCGCAGGTGGAGACGGCATGAGGGCAGGATGCAGTGTAAGAACTCTTAGAATCAGAGGGCATTCAAGCTGCCCTCTTTCTTTTTCTTCCTCTCTCACCTTGCCGTTCCTTCAGTTCTGATTTTGCCATTTCTCCACCTGCAATGGCTTTCCTGCAAATTCTGACTCCTTTGCTGCTTTCTGCTGAATATCTCCTGAACCAGGCCTTCTCCACATTCCTCCATCTCCCCACAGATCAACAAGCAGAGAGAAAAACACCCAAGTCCTCAGGGTGCGCCTCCTCCCTCTGATTTTGGGGAGTAGATTTGCCCTGTCTCCCAGTAGCATGTCCCATGGACCAGAACCCGGGGACTAGGGTGAAACTTTGGCAGCCACCTCTGCCCTGACCCAAAGGATGAAGCTGCAGGGAAGTCTGTCCACTCCTCCAGTGCTGTGTCATGTTGCACCCCGGACCAGGCAGTGCTCCCCTCTGCTTGTCACCCTTCCCCTGCAAATCCACTCTGTTTACATGGACAGCTGAGGTTGCTGCAAGTTTGGGCTGTGTCCAACTGCACCCTCTGGCCCAGGTTAAGTGGAAAGAGGCATTGTGAGGTTCCCATTATCCCAGGTGGCCTCAGCATCAAGTCAAGGATGTTTGGCACGTGAATACAGGGAATACCTGTCACCTCTGCCTGCATTCCCTTCACTGCAGAGATGGCTCCTGATAAAAGAAGCCAAACAGAGCCCTTAAAAAATTGTGGGAAAATGCATTATGTTTGATTGTGTAAATATAGGAGTATAATACAGAAACATATAGAAATAAAACAGGTTATACAATTATACATGGTACAATTGTAAATATAGGATAATTATAGTTCCGTAGATATTTAGTGTGTTTTCTGTGTGGGTTAATTACATCAGAACCTTGTTACAAAGCAGGCTGTGACCCAAGGACAAGCCTTTATATTCTCAGATATTTTGAGTACCTTTCTTTTTCACCACCTTGACTCCTGGGATCCTTTGAATATACTTGTCTGTGAAGGAAAAGGGGAGCAGCATTTCCCTGGTCCCTTGTAGCTGGAGAGTGCACTGATTTTTTAGCAGAAATACTGTGCAGGTGGACCTTGCAGGGAAGGATTGTGTGTGATGCAACATGTCCTGGAACATTTGCTTTCAGCCACTAAATTTGCAAAGGTGGTAAATGAGGGTTTCATCCCGTCCTGGGGGTGTGCATGTGTGTGTCCAGGAGGACTGAGATAATTCCTAGTGGGTCTGATCTTTGCAACATTTTGTGAGGTGCTGGGTGGTCTCTGCTCCCACACTGCTGGGGACCAGTCAACCCTTGGCAAAGAAAGCAGCACAAATTTTAATGTTCATGTTCAGGGCAGGGATTAACTCTCTAGTGCTCCTTAATCCTACCAGTCATTCGGCTGCTCAGATAAATTGGCTGAATATGTACCTTTCCTTCCTCCCATCCAGGGGGACTCTGGGGGCCCTCTCAACTGCTACAGAGACAATCACTGGGAAGTCCATGGGATTGTCAGTTTTGGGTTAGTTCCCTACTGTAACACCTACCAGAAGCCCACAGTCTTCACGCGAGTGTCAGCCTACGTGGACTGGATCTACAGCGTAAGTGGGTCATGCCTGTCAGGTAACCTGGTGCATCTTCCCTGAAAGCAAGGGATTGCCAGAGGAATTGGATTATTTCCTTTATTAAACCACTAGGATTTGAACCAGGAAATCTGGAGAGGCTTTAAATCGGGATATTTGATTCTACTCTTGGCGTAGTCAAGCAATTATAAGGAAGGAGCTGCTGCCTCAGAGCTGAAATGCTCTGCTGAGGACCACAGACAATATTCAAGCCAGGCAGGAACTGGGCTCCACGTCCAAAAAATTATCATCACCATTCACCCTGACAAAACCTTGCTGCAGGACACCACGAGAGGAATCAGCTGAATGGGAAATGCAGCAGCATCTCCACCAGAGCAAGTCCTGCAGTGCTGCACTATCCACCCTCAGCTTTACATTTGGGAGTGAACAACGAGCTCTTTGCTCCCAGAAATAATGACTGGCACAAAGAGCAGCCATTTCCCAGGCACAGGGGATGGTTTTGTGGAAATGCCACTGTAAATTGTGGGTCCTGCTGGAAAGACAGGTGGGAAGAGGTATTTTAAATCAGTGTGGCATAGAGGGAGGCCACTGTGGTCCACAAATATTTTTTGGTGGGAACAGGTCGTTAGAGAAGTCCCCTGACCCAGCTGGGAACAAAGTCTTCTTCCTGGAATGGAGACATGCCTTATTCTGCCTCTACTGAATTAATCTCTTTTTTGCTTTCCAGACTATGGAGAATAATGGGGGTTTCTAGAGAAGGATCGACAGGTGCATGAATATAAGAGATAGAATGAAGTATCTCTGCTCATTAACCCTCCACTCATCCTTTCTGCACCTCTCCGGGCTATTAAAAGCAAAATTTGGCTAATGGAGTAATAAAGTCTCAGTTGGTCTCAGTGCTGGTGTGTTTTCTCAGCCTTAGGCACTGGGTCAGACCCTGTCAGCAGGGAAGGAGGCTCCAGGGAATGCCCCAGCCTGTGGCAGTGTCCTTAACCTGGGGCTGGACAAGGCTGTCATTTTGGCACCAAACCCACCCTGCAGAAAATGACCATGATGGGTTTCTCTCGTTGAGGGGTTCCTTAGGGATAACCCCACCAGAGGCAGAGGTGGTCAGCTCAGCACTTCCAGGTCAGTGGGAGCAGAGCAATGTGTGATGCTGCTGGGCACAAGTGTAAATGTTTCTATGCTGGTCTGTTCTCACAGCAGCCAGCAAAGCCTTTGCTTGCAGGACTGGGTTCTCTTCATATTCCTAAACAAACAGCTAGAATAGATTGCTGCTCATAGAGAGAGCATTTTCCTCAAGTGTCTTGGCAAACTAAACCAATAGATATCACAATCCATTCAACTAACTCTTAAATTCACTCTGTACAGGATGATTTTTTTTAAAAAATTCATTTTTTAAGCCTGAGAGAAAAGGGCATTTCTGGTGGTTGCTTTTTTTTAGACAGGAAGCAATAAATTCCATGTAAAACAATCCCCTGTGCTGTTAGGTGTGCAGGGGCTCTTACTCAGCCAGCTGGGCAAACCTGTCTGCAATGAATAACATTTCCAGATTTTATCCACTCCCTGTTAGACACTTGGTAAAGTGCGGGAAGAAGGAAGAGGGGGAGATGAATGTGCACGATAAAGCCAGATTTGTCTTTTGATGAACTTCAAAACCATCCTTTCCCTTCCGTTCCTGAAAGTGCTCAAGGCCAGGCTGGATGGGGCTTGGAGACAACCTGGCCTTGTGGAAGGTGTCCCTGCCCATGGCAGGAGGCTTGGAATGAGATGACCTTTAAGGTCTCTTCCAACACAAATGAGTCCTATGAACTATAAAACCCATCATCTGGAAAACACAGGGAGTCCCACAACCTTCCCTCTCTCCCCTTTCTGTGTATTAGATGTACATTTATGGATGAAGGATTTTGATTTTTCTCCTTAATAATTTTAAACCGCCTATGTCCCATCTCTCCTAAACCCTGAACACACCAAGGGCATAGAGCTATTTCAGCAAAATCTCTCTTTGGGGAATGCACATTTCTCCTCTCCAGAAGCCACTAGAGGGCATTGGCCAACCGAAGGAATATCCCACAGGGTTATCACCAACTGCTAAAGAAGTTTTGTGGGCCAAGAATGATAACATGGCATGTCTCAGCCTTGTACTCTGTCCTCCGAGTTTGCTTGCAGACCCACAGATAAGCAATGACACACAGGAGCTGCTTTTCACGGCTGTTTTCCAGAGCTCTGACCTGCAAACAGAGAAATCTTCCTTATTATGACAAACGAAAGCGAAACCAGGGGTGTTTTCTTTAAGGCCTGTGAGGGAGCAGAGTCCCAGCTGTATTTTTGGCTCTCTATTGGGCTGCACTTGGCAGCGTCTCCTGGGCGCTCAGTAGCCTGGCAGTTCTCCTCTTCTGACAAGTTATAAAACCCCTGAATCTCAGCTTTTCTACTCCTTAGTATTACTGAATGGTTCTTGCTCCTCTTAAGACAGCATGTGTGATTTCTGCTGCTAGCTCATGGAATCACAGAATGGTTTGGGTTTGAAGGGATCTCTAAGTTATCATCTAGTCCCAAGCTCCCTGCCATGGTCAGGGGCACTTCCAAAAGGGCCTGGCTCTGCTCTGTCCCAGGAATGTCCATTCTTAGAGCACTAAGCAGCCATGTGTCAGGAGCACACTGGCACCTGAGATCTTGGCCTGACTCTACTCAAGTTTTTGATTTGAGTTCCAGAAGGAATCAAAAATACACAGATCAAAGGCTTTGAGAAATGACAGGTTTTAAAGGGAGCCTCTCAAACTACTTCCAAAATTTACTCAGATGCTGAGAAGTGAACTATTACTGTGCCTGGTGGTTTTGCACTGCCTGAGGCCAGGGCTGGGGGTCTAACCCTGTGTGCTCAGTGCATGGGCCAGGGGGGGATTTGGGGATGTGCCAGGGGGTCCCAATTTCTCATCAGCCTCCACCCCTGGCCAGGGCTGAGCAGAGCTGGGAGCCACGGGGGATGTTGCTGCTACTGAGACCACACTAGGAATTTAGTGACTATGCACGTGCCTTGCCACAACCCAAACCAGCACAGCCATCCCCTCTTGGTCCCCTGATGTGACAGCAGTGACACGCTGTCCCTGCTTCTGCCCACAGCTGTGCAACCACCCCTGTGTTCTCCACAGGAATTCAGATGCTTCAAACCTCTGGTCACGAGCTGCTCTGAAAGCCAGGCTGGACATTTCTCCTTGAATTCTTCCTCCACATAAGCAAGTCCTGGACCTGTTCCTATGACAGGCAGGAGGAGAAGCCTCAGGCTGTACCCACAGGAGCAGGAGAATCAGGTGCTGGAGACGCAGGGCTCCAATTCAGGGTCATTATCACGTCCTCAGTGCCAAGAGCAGCGTTTCTTTGCGCGTTTTGATGACAGGAACAGCTTGTGCTGCTCAGCCATGATTTATTGTGAGGGATAAGAGGGAGGCAGGGGCCTGGCAGCACACAGACAGGGTGCATGTGCTTCTCCTGTGCCTCATTTACCTCTCACTAGACAAGTGCCTGGCTAGAGCTGCTTGTTCCCCAGCACTGCTGGGCACGACTGTGATCCCAGGAGCCTGCCTTGGGAAGCCTGTGGAAAAGGCAGTGCTTTGCAGCATTTACTGTGTGGGGATGCCAGGTGTAACAGCAATATAATACCCAATGCTACTGGGAAAACACGGCTGGGCACAGTGTTGTAATGCTCATAGGGAATGTCCACATCCTTGTTCCCAAAACCGCACGGTGAGGGTGCAGTTAAACCAGGGAACAAACTAGATTGTGGAAAACTGGTGCTCTCCACGTCTTTATGGAGAGCAGAAAAAGGAAACAACTGTGACAATAGGTGAATGATTTCCTGGGGCTGGCCCCATCAGGTGTGGGGTGCTCTGGTGAGGTGTAGGGCTGGCTGCAACACCTTGAGCTCTTTTGGGAGGTAAGGCTGTAGGTGCCGTGAAACACAGTTTGGGGTGCAGGGATCAAACGCAGTGATCAGTGCCAGTAGGGATGTCTCAGAACATCCCATCCCATTCCATCCCATCCCATCCCATCCCATCCCAATCCATCCCATCCCACTGCATCAAAGGGGCACAGCTCTCATGAGGTCCCTTGTCATCTCACCAGGCCCCTGGGGATTCTTCACACCCTTGAGCACCTCATCTGGCCCAACACACAGCAGACCTGGGGAGCTTTAAAGTCACACTGAGATAAGCTCAGCAATGGGGCCCCCTGCCACACCACAGCTGCATAAAGATGTTGTGGTTACAGGCAACTCATCCAAATCCTACCCTGGCACTGCTGTCCTTTATAAGAATAACCCCCAAAAACACGATAGTTGAAATTGTACCACTCCTGAACCAATTGTTTCTTGCTCACTCACAGGCAGCAGTGATGGATATTTGGGAGTGTGGCTACAAGGGGCTCCATTGCTTCCTGACAGCTATTCAGCCTTAATTACCAGGAAGCTCTTTGGGATGGTTTGATGATGAAAAGCACTTAGATACCATTAAGTTTTCACCTCTTTTTACTCCAAAGTAGTAGCCAAGTATTTATTTCCAGGGAAGTGCAATAGATCATAGATTCCTTTGCAGGGGATATCAGGGGAGCAGGTTTGTTTTGGAGGGAGATCCTTCTGTGTTATTCATCCTGGTGGCAGAGTCCTTCTGTAATGTTTTACCCTGGCACATGTCTCATGTGGTCCCCAAGGAATCAGGTCCCCAGACCATCTTGAATCTTTCAGCCTCCTCAGCTGGACTGACCTGAGAGTCTTCACAGCCTCTGTGCTCCTGACAGAGTATTTCAGCTCTGCTAGTTGCAGATATTCCAGCTTTGGGTGGTTTCACACACCTGTCGATATAATGGAGTCAGACATGCCCAGCACAGGCAATCTGGTCCCTCTCTCAGGTTCCCTGGTCAAAATGTAGGTACATTCATGGGGGGTTTTTGAGCATTTACCTTCTGGGGATGGTGGAAGCACAGCCAAGCCCCAGGATGTCCCCACCTCTCCTCCAAACCCCAGGGGGCCATTTAAGCCTTATTTTATTTTCTTTTACTAATTATATTCAGTGAGATACGTGGTGCCTCTGGTCCCACAGAGGAGGACAAGCATTGCCCTAGAACAATTTGTCCAGCTGAGAGGCTGGGAGAAGGAGGCAACTGCCCAGTAGATGGCAATACTGCCATTCCTTCAGGAGCAGGCTTGGAGGGATAAAACCAGCTGATAAAAACATATGGATTAAGCAGCCCTGAAACCTCCTAATGGTTATAGCTGTGAAGGAGAATCATATAATCATCTCCTGGCTTGGGTTGGAGAGGATCTTAAAGATCATCTCGTTCCAGCCCCCTGCCATGGGCAGGAACACCTTCCACTAGACCAGGTTGCTCAAAGCCCTGTCCAGCCTGGCCTTGAACATTGCCAGGGATGGGGAATCCAGAACTTCTGTCAGCAGTGTCTCACCACCCTCACAGGGTAAAATTTATTCGCAATATCTAATCCAAAGCTGCTCACTTTCAGTTTAAAGCCATTCCGCCTTTTCCTTATAAAGCCATTGCTCCTTGTCCCATCACTACACGCTCTTGTCCAAAGCCCCTCTCCAACTCTCCTGTAGCTTCTTTAGGTACTGGAAGGGCCTCTAAGACCTCTCCAGAGCCTTCTCTTCTCCAGGCTAAACACCCCTAACTCTCCCAGCTTGTCTCCAGAGCAAAAGGCTCCAGCCTTCAGAGCATCTTCATGGCCTGCACTGGACTCGCTCCAGCAGGTCCATGTCCTGGAAGCAGCAGAGTTTATCACAGCCCCTGTGCCAAGAGAGTTCACTTTTCCTTCGAAGTGTGAGGCCAGAGAAGCCCTGCAGGAGTTTCCCGGCTGGTTGGAGATGGTCCCTCTGCAAGGTGCTGATGGTAAAGCCGTGGCCACTCCGCTTTTACGGGGCTGCGTCTAAGAAGGGGTTAAACCAGCTGCAACCCGCAATTTTCTCCCCGTACGTGGCCGGGCTGCAAACAGCCGGCTGCCTGCACACAGACCTGCCCCAGCGCAGTGACCCAGCACTGGGACCCCCGCCCCGCTGGGCAGCGGGCAGCGCTGCTCCTCCGCATCCCCGGGAACGGGCGCTTCACCGACCCCGCGCGAACCCGTCCGTGCGCTCCCCGCCTTGCGCAGGGCTTCACCACCCTCTCTATTCCCGTTTATCGCCTTTCTTGCCCCGGCCCGCCCTGAGGCGCAGCGTCGCTCGCCGCCTGCTTTGGCCCCGTCCCGCGGTGCCAGCACGCGTCGGGCTGTGCGCGCAGCCACCGGGCCGGAAAGCATTTGGCTCCGGGAAAGGGATGAGTCACCTGGAGACCCACGGGGCCGGGAACAGGCTGTGACGCCAGGCTCGGTGGCTCCAGACCTGGCGCCGTGCGGGAAGGAGAGTCCCGAGGACTTTTCTCGGCAGGAACTGCAATAAACTGACGGATAGGATGGACTTTATCTCCGTCACGGAAAAAAACAAAACAAAACAAACAACCCGGGCGCCGCAGGGCAAGGTGAGGGCAGGGGTGTTGGCTCTGCGGCACTGGGGGCAGTTTCATACGTCCAGATCCTGCATGTGAGGGCTCCTTGGAGGCAGGAGCTTTGGGGAGAAATCTCTTTTCTCCTCGCTTGTCCATCTCATAGAAGGAAAAGGGCAGGTTTGTAAAGCGTGTGTGAGCAGCGTGACACTGAAATGGGTAAGGTTGTCTCAGGTCTTCTGTAAAGGCAGTGAAAGCATCCCAGGTGATGCTTCCCTGCTTCGAGACTTGTGTCACTGTATCAGGCACTTTCTCTGCCCATGCATGTGCATTTTCCATTGAATTAAGCAGAAGTTTGCCAGAACTGAGGTTTTAACTCAGACTTAGAGGTCAGCTTGGCTTTTCCCTGAAAAGGGCACTGATGATTTATTCATTATTGGCAAGTTCCCATTTGAGTTTTAGTCTGTCACTGGTACGGGATGGGAAAAAACCCCCAAGGTCCTGCACCTGGGTCAGGTTTGGTGGGAAATGGATCGAGAGCAGCCCTAGGGGGAAGGACTTGGGGGTGTCGATTGATGAAAGGCTGGACATGATCCAGCAATGTACACCGCAAGCCCAGAAAGCCCCAACCATGTCCTGGGCTGCACCAAAACCAGAGTGCCTGGAGCTACAAGAGAGCTGGAGAGGGACTTTGGGCAAGGGCATGGAGTGAAAGGACGGGGGGTTGGCTTTAAACTGACAGAGGGCAGGTTTACATAAGATATCAGGAGGAAATTTTTTACTGTGAGGGTAGTGAGGCATTGGCACAGGATTCCCAGGGAAGCTGTGAATGCCCCATCCCTGGAAGTGTTCAAGGCCACGTTGGATGAGGCTCTGAGCAACCTGGTCTAGTGAAAGGCATTAGGAGAGGAGTTGAACTAGGTGGTCTTTAAAATCCCTTCCAACCCAAAGCATTCTAGGATTCTGTGATTCCCCATGGGGATGCCCATGCCAGGGCCTGGTTGATGGGCTGCATCACCTTGGGGCTGTTTCAGCACTGTCTCTTGGGGCTGATGAATCCCCTGGTGATGATGCCTTTTGCCAGGGCACGGCACAAAGTCATCCCCATGAGCCAAAAACCCACCAGTGCTGCAGCTGGAGCTGTATGCTGGGGACTACTCCTCTCCCAGTCAGAAAATTGTTACTGTAAGAGGGAATTACAGACATAAACCCTGTAAAAGAAAGAAAACCCACAACCAAACACATCCTTCTGGGTGGGTAAACAGGCTGGGCTTCACCACATGTTGCAGAGCCTCCATGGACGAGCCTCTTTTCAGTATTGCTGCTTTTACAGCTCAGCAAATAATTTGTAACAAATAGTTTATTCAATTAATTGAGCTTCTCTGCTCTAGGGGCAGATGGCAACCTTTAAAAATGGATTCCCAGTGGAAAACTAGACAATGACATTCTTTAGCCAATTTCCCTTGCTTTCAGGTCAATGGCAGGGGTTATGATTTATGCCTGTGCTGACAGACACAAACCCATGGGAGAGATGTGCTTTTCCTCATCTAGATTCCTGGGATTTATTCATCTTTTCCTTTGTACCATGGGGTGCTTCACATCCTCCCCTCTTCTTTCTGTGCTGTTACCAGGACGAAGAGTATTTTCTCAGTTTTTAACCCTGGGGAACAGGACTGTGGTGATGCTTCTTTTCAGCTGTATCCTTCCAGGTCCCAGGGGTGCCACGGGGCAATGAAAAATGGTTTGTTACCCATGAGGGAAAATGGTTTCCAGGGTTTCCCAAGATTTCCCCTAAATGCTTCTTGGTGATGTGGACGCTGCCATGACTGTTGTCTATTCCATAATCCCACAGAGACAGGCAACCACCATCCACAAGCCCAGAGAGTTCATGAATATGCACTGATTTTTATTTTACTTAGGTTTAAAAGGTTATTGTGTCACACAGAACACTGGTGGAGCAGGGAGCAACTTGAACAGGACAACTGTCACAGGCCACCACAAGGTGATGTGCTGGGGACCTTTCCAGGGCACACCTCAGGAGCCTCAGGACTTGCTGTCCAGGCCATGGATCTTGCTCTGCCAAGCAGGGATTGCATCACTTTTTTTGCCTTCATATAATTAAGCAAATTGCCAAAAAGGTCCCTTCTAGGACCAGTCCTGGGAGAAATCCCTCTCGCCATCCCAGAGTCTCTCCTGGCCAAAACGTGCTGTTTTAGCTTAAAATTTGAAACCAGAGACTGGCACTGGGTGCCCATTGGTGAGGAAATCCCTCTCTGGATGAAGCTGGGACAAGAGCTGCTCCTGCCATGGGAGGATGCTCCCATTTTGACACTTGGGTTGGGAACACCAGCACCCCCTTTAGCTTCAAAAAGGGGTCAAAAGGACCAAAAACAAAGAAGGGTCAACGATGACATACAATGCAGCGTACACACCCACCATCCAAACTTCTGAGCCAATTTCTGACCGAAGTATAAGCAGGGGGAAGACACTGCCATAGTCAAACAAAATTCTTTTATTGAAAGTGTAATGGAAATTTCTTCATATTGCTTTGATGAAATGAGAGACAGCAGCTGTAGACAAATATGCTTTTTTATAAACAAATGCAAATGAATAAGGTAAAAATAAAGCATTTTTTTTAACTTGTACCTTTAAGCAACGTAATCACAATATATACACAAAGAAAGCTAAAATAAAGCTATGTTGAAACCAAAGCGTTCCAACCAATACATTAGATAATTACAGATTGTGTCAATAAATACCCAGTTTTTAAACTGTTTAACAGGCAACTTTTTACACAGATACCAAGAAGAAAAAAAATTATGTATTTACAATTCAGTGCCCTGGGGGGGAAAAAAAAAAAAGAGAAAAAAAATCTTTTTTTTTTCCTTTTTGGCACCAACACAAATAAAAAGAATAAATTATTGAAAAAAAATCCACAAAGGCAGGAGTCAATCCCAATCATTCATTTTAAAAAAAGTGTGTGTATATATATATATAAAATATATGCATATATTTTATATAAATATATATATGCAGAGAAATCTAGGAATGTTACAAAATATATTAGTGCCAATAAATACAGAATGGTACCAGACTTTCAACTGTCAGCACTTCTGATGCAGTCTGAAGGACAGAAACTACCACCTAGGAGATAACTGAAGGGGGATTTTTTCCATCTAAAGA
>WBMZ01001987.1:9214-41648 GCA_013400975.1 Atrichornis clamosus | reverse complement strand
AAAAGGGGAAAGGGGAAAGGGGGCCCAAAACAATCCCCCCTCTTTGGTACTTCAACTAAATCACATGTTTCAGCTCCTTCCATTCAAATGACACTGGTTATTTAAAAAATATTTTAAACATTACTCTGTGGAAAGTCCTCGACTTTTGTTACCCAAACTCTGCCAGGACTCCTTTCACAGTATGTGGGGTTACCTCTACACCTGCTATGCTGTGCAATCCATACCTGATGTAGCTATACTGCAGAGGATGGAGCATGCTTTCCCCTAATCCCCCAGAAGTGCTTTAGTGGAAAATGTGAAATATCAGGGAGCAGACTCAGTGAAATCCGTATGCCATGTATGCACTGAGAACACTACAGTCACATCCAAGGTCTGCCAAGGACATTTGCAAAGGACAGAAGGAAGAATTGCCAGGCTGGGGAACGTAAAGTTACACTTTCAAGTCCATGGCCAAACTTTCCAAGGTGCTGGACTTTTTGTACCAGAGTCCATATTCTTATCACCATCAGCTGCAGACTTAGGAACCCAGCTGTGGGACTGTCTTGCAGCATGGAGTATAACATGTGTGGGAATAGACTTTGTAGGTCAATTTGTTTTAAACAAGTAACACTAATTTTTTTTTGTTTTTGTTTTTTAATAGTGCTATGCTATTTCTGGGTTTTTGAAGCAGATTGAGGAAAATCACCCACAAAGCAAAAGGAACATGGCAAAATGTTCCTGCAGTGTGTTGCCTTAATACATTTAAATGATTTAATGACACGTAGGGGATTACAGCAAAACACAATGCACACTGGAGGTAGCAAAGGACACCCGCTGCCTGTACTGTGAAATTCAAAATGGATTCCAGGAAGGGAGCACAATGCCAGGCTGCTTTAACTATTGCTCCTACTTCCTATACTATTATTACTGCTCACCAGTCTTGAAGTCTGAATGACAGTGGTCTGAGCCCTTTCAAACAACAGCAAGAAGGTCAATTTTTGTAATGAGAAAATGGAAGTGGTGGTGCAGTGGATCACTGAACCTTACGGTTTCTTCTGTGATAGAGTAGCAGTTCTCAATTGAATTATGGTGTAGGAACACAGTGACGACACCACCATGAAACACAACAGATGAACTAACAAAAGCATTTAATGTGTGTAAAGCCTGTGTGATATCAAAGCTAAGTTTGCTACTGCTTTCACACTGCAGAATCACTCTCACTGGCACTGTGGAAAACCGTAGACCAAAGGAAAATCGCATTGCTCACAAAGCCACTCTTCCATCCTCCTTGGTGCTTAGATCACAGCCTCAAAGTAAATAAAATCTCTGGTTGGAAAGACTTATAGAATGAGCTATTTCAGAGAATTTAAATGCTTCATGTGTACAAAACGCTGCTTTGATTAATACTTTAGCTCTGCTTGTTCTAGGACTTTGGAACTTACTGCAGGTGAGCAAGCCAGCATGAATAACCTTCGAGGTTTTAAAACACTGTAAGCAGATCTGCAATTACAGTACTCCAAGACCACAGTGTCTTTGTGCTTGTGCATAAAGCTTCACTAAGGAACAAAAATTAACAGCTGTAAGCTACAGCTATTTGACCCTTGAAGTTTTGCACAGTAGTTTAATGAGTTCAAAGTACCTCTGCTTCTCCCCATTTTCAAATGCAGTAATATTAAGGGTAATGCCTAGCAACAAAATTCACATATTCATCTGCTTCACATTTTTACTTTAATTCCTGTCCCTTTAACTGCCTAAGTGACTCTAATGAAAGGGAGCAAACCTCAACACAATAAACCTGTGAAAGAAATTATAGACACAAACAAGAAATCTGAGGAATAAAGC
Source organism: Atrichornis clamosus (assembly GCA_013400975.1). Classification (NCBI taxonomy): domain Eukaryota; kingdom Metazoa; phylum Chordata; class Aves; order Passeriformes; family Menuridae; genus Atrichornis; species Atrichornis clamosus. Next base: position 39,827 of record WBMZ01001987.1, on the reverse strand, counting down.
AACTAGCATGTCAGTAAAATAGTAAGAAATTGTCTGGTACTCTGAAGTACCAGTTGATAAGCAGAAAATATGCATTATTTGCCCAAGTACAAACCATATAAGGAGAATTACCTAAAAAGAGCTTGATGATTTTCTTACATTGCACTTTATCTAATGAGAATGATGGAGAAACACCAGGACATTCAGGACACTTTCATGCATACACATATAGAAGAAATAAAAATGATGAATCAAGTGGAGAAGAAAATTAACAATTAACCAAATCTGATGGATGTATTTTTTTTTAATTTGAAAAGAGTGAACTGATTTTTAAAGGCTCAAAACCTACAAATGAAATTTACCCACAAAAATTCTCCAATAAAACAATAAGAAACTAGTGTGATGGGTAAAACTTTCTTGTGCAGTTTCTGTCAATCAGTCTAAACTCTAAGGAATAGTTTTGAGTATTCAAGTTATTTACTTACACTCAAGAACACGCTGTACTATTAGGCCAGGCAGTAAGGGTGAAAAGGAATGCCAGCCTTATGCTCTGATGCATATTTTCCTGTATTGGGGACCATCCTTGGCAGTCCCAACTGTCATAAGAAGTCCCACCTGACTGTGGCTCTTGGCTTCGAACAATTTAGAAAGAGCAGATATAAGCATAGCTTCTAAAATATAAGATGGTCAATATTTCCTGAGCTCAAAGCCTGCTATAAAATCATATAATTCCACACGCATAGGCAATTTTACCTGATTATTTCTAAAACATTTATTAATTAATATAAAATGCAATATGAATCAAACATTAATTTACAGTTTTAATATGTTCTGTATTCTACTGAAATCAAAACACTTTAAGGAATTTTTGATATTAAGCAACTTAAACTTACCAATCACTTTTGAAGATCTCAGTTAACTTCATGCTAATTATATTTAGAAAACAGTTAAAGCCTTATTTTCTGACACAAGATTGGTGAAGACTTCAGTGGGAGAACTTCATGTTCTTGATCAGAATCTCTGGCTTTTATGCAAAAGCTCATTTATTAACTTTTTTTTCTCTATTTGTGCAAGTCAACTTTTTTTTTCCTTTAATGTACTTTGTCTATGATGGAAATGATTGTATTTATTTGTCTTCCAACAGTACATGGGGATTCCCTCTGAAATCTTTAGGAAGCTTCAGGAGGGACATATGTTGATATTTTAAAAATGGTACTGATTGGCTGAACAGCTGAGTCATGACACCATCTCCGTTCCCTTGCCTTGGAAGGTTTGCCATTGTTCCCTTGGCATTCCTGCCCTCCAACAGGCCACGCTTTGATGAAGAATTAGGAGTTCATTTAAATGTGTATTAAAAACTGCAAGCCTGCTTGCATGTGGAGTTCTATTAAAACTTCAATACTTACTATTTATGAAACATTTAAACTGATATTAATACTGTGGGATTACTAGTTTCAACAGTAATTAATATGTGTTTTTTCTGGCATGAAAAGCTTTAGTAAATTTTAAGAGGCATGCACTGAAACAACATATCAGATACAATATTTGCAGTCTCTAAGTCAATTTTAAAATATGGATAGTGTAGAAGTTATTTATCTTCCCATTCACATAACTATAACAAGAATTCTTCATACAGACCTTCTTTACAGAAAGCTCACAAGCTGGATTTCCAGCCCCTACAAGCACTGCCAACCAGCCACATGATTTGATTTTCTCACTCACCATGGCCAGGTCTTGGTTATGTATCTTGGTTCCTGCGTCAGTGGGCTCAGCACAACAAAAAAGTCTCCTCAGGACATACTTGGTTTTTAAAGGCTAATAAATCAATTTTTTCTTCTGAATATTCTGAACTCCCAATGACAGCTGGAGGCAATGAGCAGTTCCAAGGACTATGCTCTTATCTACTTGATAAATATTTCTGTGTCGCTACAGAATACAGCATTACTTTTTAGTTTCAAAGAAGCCAAAATTCACACAAAAGTTTTCTTTCTCTCTTCAGTTTAAATCACCTTTCAAGATGAGAGTTCTCCTTATGAGCATTCTTTTTATTTTTTTAGAGCTAGTAGTTAGAGTATCCCCTTCTTTTTGAAAGTCTTATTAGTCTATAGGCCTATTAGTCCTATAGACAATTACTATTACATAATTACTGCTGTTCACATATATTCAACTATTTATCATGCAAGCAGCCTGCTTTTACAGTAGGTGTGCATTTGACTTCTCAACTTATCTACGTGTTTTGTTTCTTTAGTTAATCAGCAGGGATATCACTTACAATTTGCCCCTTTGGGGCACGAACTGCTTTATGCTGAAAGTTAAGATTGTGGTGAACCCTGCCAGGTCTTAGAAGAAGGATTACACACAGTGATGCTGAATTCAATCATATTCCTCTGGGCTGCTGCTGCAAGATGTTATTTTGAACTTGACTTTGCAACAGTCAAATTATTACTGAGGAATAAAAATACGTGAGAAATAATTTAGCACTGAGTTGATACTCAGGTAGACCACAGGGCCTGATTTAATCTAATAGAAATTAGATTTAATGGATCACCGGCTCTAGGTCACAGGGATCTCAGTTTCAGACTCACCAGACAAGATATACTCTGTGCCTCAAAGGGATACATGCCTTAGCTGCAATCTGCTTGCTAGGTGTACTGTGATAAAACCTGTGACCCAACAGATAGCCTTTAAGCACAGGCCACTTTTAAGTAGTCATTTAAGGATTGTCACACTACGGAAGTAGTTCCATGAATAATAGTGTCAGAGAAGTTGAGTGTTTCATTAATCTTTTGAATCCCAAGGGAACATGCATGCACACTTACCACAGCCCCTGCAAATGCTGGTGTTCTTGCCCTTTCTGCAGATAGATTGAGCACAAAGTTGCTGGAAGTCCTCAAGGCTTGGGGTGTAGCTTGTCACTGCATGGAGAAGGTGTCCCAATGAGTCTCTGTATGTAAAGTCAGAATTAGGCACTGCAGCAGGCTCTGTGCCTCACCATTCAGCCCACATTGCATTCTTCCCAGGAAACACCTGCTTTCCTTTAACACAGCTGCAACAGTCCTAAGGCAGTGAAGGAAAAAAATCAACTCTCTGTTCTGTTGGTGGGAACAAGCAGAGATTTTTAAATAGAGCTGTAGCACCATGACAACAGGTATCTTCCTATTGATGGTTTGCCAGTTGAATGTCACCACTGGGAAAGGCCTGTTAAAACCATCCTACAGCCATGTAACTGGTGTGCACACAAAAAAACCTCCACAACAAATTTCCCTCCTCCTATTTAGTGTGCTGGTTTTTGGGTTTTGGTTTGAGGTTCTTTGGTTTGTTATTTTTTTAAGAATTACAGTCCTTACATTAAACTGTATTAAACACTGTCTTTTAAATCATCTTTAGTGCTTGTCTCCAGGTCCAAGGAACATGCAGTTTTCATTATCTTAATATTAATCTAATTTTAAATTTAAAAAATACAGTGAACAAGCTTGCTAACAAATTATTCTTATCAGAGACAGCGTCACCAAACTATATATTTCTCTGAGAGACAGTTCTTGTTATTTCATGTGCTCACACATATTACTGCCAAACCGAACTGTCCCTTACTGTCTGATAGGCTCAGAATTGCTACCCAGTCTCCTAGACTGCACCACTCAAAATGAGAATTCAGGCCTATCACTGGTATATCAAGATGTGACATAGAATTAAAAGCTGGAATTTCATGTGACAGATGTGTGGCCTATTCCTTTCATCCCACTGAATTTTTATTATAGGAGTCTTCAAGTTCATAGCATGTCTTTGTAGCTCATTAGTCATGGTATATATCAGTGGGCAGGGGCTGGGTGGTAAACAAGGGTCTGGAAATAAACTGAAATAAAAAATGAGTAAGAGCTTTTTCAGCTGGATGCATGTCTTGATTCTTTTATACATTTCTGTGAAAGTAAGGGCAAAGTGAGAAGCTCAGCAGAGTGGAGAACAGCAAGGTCACAGGTCTTGACACGACACAGAGTCATGCAAAATATGTATGGCAGCTTATGTTTGAACAGAAAGACAGGGATGCCAGAGAGCTATAAAAAAACCTATGAACATCTGTTCTTTTTTGTAGCCCAGGAGTTAGGGAGTATCTGGGTGCTGAACAGGTAGAACTGGTGGTTGGCGTCTGTTGCCATTTAACTACACTGTAGGTCAGCTTAAGCCAAGGCTCAGCCATAAGCGTTTTATTGTCTAATAGGCAAACCCTTCCTCATCATTCCTGCAGCTTCATTTCCCTTCTCAGATCTCTGTTTCTACACATGGCAATACCATTCTTGTTTTTTGACCTTAACTTGGCTTTCTATTTCAATTCTATGCAAAACTCCACCAACCAAATTCACGGCGCCTGCACGTTCAATCAGTCCCATCAACAGCTTTCTCAGTGTTCCAGAGAAGAAAATAAAACACAGATTGACTGTCTCATAAATTACAATTTTGTCTAGTGCATGTTCCATGTTAACTGTATGGAGCGACAGTAAACTTGTCCAAGAGACTATTCCTCTATTGCAGCTCATGCACTCCTGTGACTGGTGTGAACCTCGTACATAAGCTTCTCCTGCTTAAAACAGTTTACTGCACAAAACAGCTTGACATTTCTACTCATTCCAAAAGCTAGTCCACCCATCATCTTCAGTAAGGCCAACAATTCCTCACAGGTCAAACAGCATCCAGATATTACGAAACTATCATTGTTGGTTGCATTAATAATCAATCTCCTTGTGTAGGAGAGATGAATTTCCTTTTAAAATAACTTTGATACGAGTTGTTTGATTGAAGGGAGTTTGTAGAGCAAGACATAGGTGTGTTTTCAAAGAGAAGAGAACAAATCATATGTGACAGACATCAGTCATGTTACTTAATGCACTACTGGAAAGAAACACACTTGAATGCTACAGGATAATAGTTTTACAAAGACATCCAGAAGAATACTAAGCAGAGCATGCATAATGGACTCACAGACAACCATTCAAATAGATACAATTAGTAATCAGGATGGCAAAGTAAACCTTCCGGACAACATGGTTTATCATCTGAAGGGTAAAGACATACATCTTCCAGATGCTTATTTTCTTTCTTTCCTGCTTACTTGTTGAGCCATTTGTTTTGGGGGAAAGCTTGTGAGAATGCTGAGCAACTTGGTACAACTTAACATGCCCTACAGTCAAGCATCCTCTGACAGCAGTGCAGGGAGGTAGACAACAAAAGACAAGACCTAGAATCATATTCCTTGTACCTTACCATGGTCTCAGTTTTAATTTGTGGAACTTCTGTCACCAGAGCTTCATGCCTTAATCATTTTCCACCACGCCAGGTATAATCCAACCAAAACCCTATCAACTTTGCTTCACGCAAGAAGCCATTTCTGTCCATCCTCTACTATGGCATGCACCCCAGAGCATGCAAAATGTTGAAGAATGAAGCATAGGGTTATTAGTTAGTGGTTTCTGATCTGGTGGAGCAAAGATCACAGTAATACATGTCTTTACATATAATATGACATTAACAACAATAGAGAGGGAGAGGACATAGCTGCTGCTTGCCAGAGGGAATCAAATTTTGGAAAAGGAAATCATAAACCAGACAGCACCTCACATCACCTTTGGTGAATGGGAGCATTTGTGGATTGCCAACCTCTAGATCTACTTTAACCACGCAAGGCTTTGAACAGATATTTGATTCTCTTTGGACAGATATCTAATTAAACTAGTACTGAATGTATTTGTTCAATTAGGAAGAGATTTAAGACAGATAGTAAAAACTGTTTATCTGATGTTTTTATTCCCTGGCAGTTGTACAGGTCTATTACAGCTCTTAAGAGAAAATGGTAGCAAAAAATGAAATATCAATGTATCAGATGAGATATCAGCAGTGCTCAGATGAAGTCCTTGTCTTCAATAATCTATACACAGACACTTTCTTTTATAATGACTTTTGTAAGGTGAATTCATGCAAAAGCTTTATTCTCGGGCTGTGTCAGTAACACAAAACCCACACAGGATAACTGCTTCTTTCACTCTGGATGTGTATGAGGAAAAAGAAAAAAAAAGAGATTGCTAAATTTGCTCTCTGTTTGCCAGAAAACACTTTTGTGCCTGATTCTCTGAAAGGCTTCAGGTTGTCATATATAACATGAGAGGAGTACTCCTTCTACTTTCATTAGAAATTCTTAACTAATGACAAAATCATTAGGACAGAGAATAGCTAGATATTCATTAAGTGCTCAACAAAATAGAATTTAAAAATGAGTGTCCATGTGGAGTACTTGTTACAGCCACAAGCAGAAGGACTGTTTGTTGGTGCTAGGCTTCTCAGAACAAGGTTCTAAAAACCTAAATACGTAAACCTTAGCAGGTTCTGGAACAGACACGTAGTATACCTGAGTTATGATCTAGGCTTAAAGACTGCAGGAACAAGAAGAGACCTGCTGGACCATGGGCTTCAATCATCACAAATAATCTTAAGGCATTATTTTCCATAAACATATTGGAGGATTTTAAGTACAATCACATTTCAGTAAACTCCTCTTTTCTCATCATGCAGAGAGTGAATGTAATTTGCAGGGTGAGCCTTCTCCAGGGGCTGTGTATTGAATGAAGCTGTTGTCAATCAGAGCCTTGTCTCATATGTTGAAGAAGCTGGAAAAGGCACACTGGAGAGTCAAAAGAATGTAGGAAACATAAGGGCAGAGTCAGGGTTAACAAAGTTATTGCTGAAGAGCAGTGTTCTTTCTGTGACGTTGTTCAAGTTTCAGAAATCAACATCACATTTTGGACAATGTCTCGAGACCCTGAGAATTAGTTCCATTTATTAGCCTTTGTTATGCCAGTTCTACGGCTGTAAAGTTGCACGTCTTTGGGATTTCCTGCTCTCCACAGGCTGTATTTCACCAAACACTAGATTTGTATAGAACTAGTGGAATTTTATTGCCCAACAGCCATAAAATGTTTTATTGCCTGTGCAGTTTCACACACACAAACTCCAAAGAAGTTATGAATATCAAATATTTTAAAAACTAAATGATCTGAAAATCCAGATAAAATCGGTAATCCCTACTACTTTCAGTAAGTTAAATTCCACTAGATTTCATAGACATGATTTCCATTCCTTTCCACCTTTACATGCTGTTCTGTCTTTCCCTAGTGCTAACAAAATATAGTAACAAGATAAAGAGAAAATTTGGCAAGTTTCTTGGATCTACTGGATATACTGCCCAGAATGGAAGGCCTTTATTAATGATATGAAATAAGTTTATCTCCCTCCTGCCAATATATATCCTCATTGCAAGTCCACTGAAATTAATGGAACAAGCCCGGTTGTTTTTAAATAGACTTTGAGTAGGGGGTCTCAGTGGTTGTTTATTGGCTGTGTTTATTCTCTTTTTCTTTGCTGTATTCATACATAATTCCTTGGAATAATATGAGCAATTTTTACCTTTCACTGCTCTCGACATTTCCTCAAATTCTAATGCAGTGCATTTGCTACAAATGCAGATATCTTTTTTAGCTCCATTTAATGTTCTGCCTCTGCATTTGAACAGACCACTTTGTCAAGTCAGTGAATTTGGTACCACGAGGAGACAATTTGTTGCCTCCTTCTGGGGTCCCCAAAGACATCAATAAACTCAAAGCACGAGTTCTGACAGCACAAACAGGAAGAGTTAACCCCCCACAGTTATTCTTTATATTAGTCAATCCACCCTCCTCATTCCCTCCGTCCCTCTTCATTTTCCTTTCTAATGAACAGGGACAGATACCTCTTTCTACTGAGATACTTCCACTACAATGACAATTCCCTGGCTCTCCCCAGGTGATTTACTTTTCAAGCAGTGCCCACTTATTGATCTCTTCTGTGACAAATTTCAACATGCACAATCCTGGCAAACATTTCTGGAGATGAATCCTTCCTGCTGTTCAAAGAGGAGGATTATTTTTATGCAATATATTTCAAAAAACAGTGCCTAGTATGGTATCACTTTCAATAAACTGTCCAAGAATTCATTTACTAAAGAGTTAATAAGAAGTACTGCTGAAATTCTTACCTTTATTACCGCTTAAATATATATTTATAATGTTTAATTTGCACTAATATTCTTCCAAATTTTGGATATATTTTTTCATTTGTTTTTAAAAACCACAAAAAATTGTTTCTATCTGATAGAGTATCTAATACCTTAGAATATTTCAGTTAAAAAACTGATGGTAGACATAAGATGTTCAGTGGTTAAATGGCAGGTAAAAATTACTTCACAAAGAAGCCGCCCATAATAAAACACTTACTGAAAAAGAAACATTTCGTCCCTTCATTTACATACACTAAAAGTTCTTGCCAGTTCACTCTGACCAGGTTACAGACAGGAATGTCCCAGGAAGAACATTATTATGGCAGTGTTAGGTATGATATGTGTTAGGGCCAACTACTGAAAACAGAGTTGAAAATAAACCATTATTTAGCCTCACAAAAACATCACCAGTCACATTTTATATCTTTTTCTTTATCAAACAGTGCCTAGTGATTTTACAAGACCTGGTATAGATGTCTGGCTCTACAGAGGCACTGAATACTGCTAATCTCCAATTCCTGCTGCAGATACATAACCAGAAGTAAGGCCTTTTTCAAAATACCTGATGTACAGCTCTGGGGTTTTATTATCAGGAAGAAATCTTCTACAAATTGTTCCTAAAATTTTACTCCTGCTTCCCACTGGAGAACCTAGACCTTTGATAACCAGACCCTACTTCACAGTACCTGGCTGACAGAATGAGAACTATCCCTTGAATCAAATTTCAATTGGAACAAATTATACAAAGAGAATGCAAAATGGTATTTTTCACTGCTTTCTGCATTACTATATCTTGTGTTGCCCCTGACTGATCATAAACCATGATCTTCCTAAAAGCAAAATTGTGCTTTTCCAGCAAAAAGCATTCAGAAAGCAGTGTCTTCTACAGCACAAGCACTCCATGTTCTTTAATTCTTTCCTTTCAAATGTTTCTTCTCATCTTGTTCTTCAGTAGCATTTCTTTTTAATTCTTGCCCCGTCCTTCTAGCCACAGGCTGACCTTCCCCATCCTACTTACTTTTACTTAGCTCCATAATAAATTGCTTCTATCCTACCAGCCCCACTGTACTTTGTTACTCTGTCCTTCTCTCCCTTTTTTTACATATATATTTTTTAAAAGTCATTTCAGGCAATTCAGAAAGTCTTGCTTCTCAGCGTCTTGGGTCTTTCTCTTGTGAATAGTACAACTGAATCAATAGATCTTTTCACACAGCAAATCTAAGGTAATTTTTCCCCCAAAATGTACCTCCTCTGAAATGTTAGCCTAAACTTCTCCCCAGGAATGGTTTCTGAGTCTTTAACTCATCCTCATGAATAGCTGAGCAAACAAACTGAAAAAAAACCCCTCAAAAATACTGTAAGGCCTGTTTTCTCTATTTAGCAACAGTTTTCAACTTAATCAATTAAATAAAATTGAGTTTTTCCTTGAGAAGACAAGTTATAAATAGCTGAAATTAAAACTAGTTACTTATGTCAGGGTTGTTTGGGATTTTGTTTGTTTATTTTTTTACGATTGTGTTTTATCCTGATTTAAATCATTAAGAAACTTTACACATTTTTAGCAATTACCCCGATCTATAAACCTCATCTAAAAATCAAAAGAATGTAACAATCTGGCAACTAGTGCAATATAAACCATGAGAGATTTTTACCCTTCACCCTCCCCATGTGTATAGTAATCGTGTGTGTCTTTAAATCATTACCAACATTTTCCACTTGCAAATCTCTTAATGTTTCTAGGTTATTACTGGTAAAAGATTTGACTGGAAGGTACATATAAAGCTTACTACATATTGGGCAAGTTTTGGGTAACATCTCCTTTTATTCAAAGCAAAAACTAGTGCAGGGTTTTGGTTCAAAGTTTAGTTTTAATTTTTATTTTTGACACCTAATCTTTAGAGTGAACTGAAGTCTTCAAACGCACTGTTCCTTCAGTTCATAAAATTAAAACCTTTTACAGTTTAAGGGAAACTTGCACAGATCTCCCAGCCTGTGTAATCAAGACACTGTGTTTCTATTCCCTTGCAGGGCTATTTAAGAAGAAAGGCAAATAGGAGGCGTTCAAAAGACCAAAAGTTTCTGCTCAGTGTGTGTCACAATGGGAGCAGAAAGTAAAACTGGAGCTGCACTTTCTCCCAAACTTATTTTACAGTCTGAGCCTCTGCACAGAACACGTGTCCTCTTGCAACACCCCTTGTCTTTACAGCCTGCAAATGGCAGCGGGCCACAGCTCCCTCTGAATTTCACATTTCCCACTGAACTGAAGGGCAGAATTTCTAAGACGCTGCCAGAACCCATTCAAATGCGCTGCTACCCCTGTCCAGAAACACACACGCTGACCTAACCGGGCCATTCACAAGCAGGCAGAAGTGACAATGACAGTGAGCACCAGTCACTGAAGTAATTAGGGAAAGCAGGTGTAAAGCACTCCAAGGGGAAATTGTGCAATTTGAATGTGATTTGATCTCCAGAAATCCAGTTTGTACACATCTGCTTTGAACTTTATGTGACCTTTGTGGCCTATGCCTCTTAGTTGGGAATGTTCAAGAAGAGATGGAGAGACCATACTTCTTCCTTCCTGTCAGTCCAGCAGTGATGTATGATTCATTTCTCTGGTGTTTCACCTTCAGTGCTTTTGATCTCCACTGCAACTAAATAATGGAAGAATTGAGCCAGTTTTACTGAGCTTTGAAAAGTTTAATATTTGGATATTGGTTCAGGAAGATTCTGTGTGTATCCAAACATGATTTCTCCTCTGAAATCTACACAAACACTCTAGCAGTGCACATACATATTATCAAGTTTCATATTGCAGCAAGCAAAATAAATTGTAGCTAAGGAACAGAATGAAACTTGCCCTGGAGAGTCCAGTGTAAACAAAGTAAGCATTTTACACATCCTGTCTCCCTCATTATTTAAACAAAATAATGCTTTGAGGTGAAAAACTTTCACATATCAAACCATAACAGGCGATAAGAGCACTTTCCAGGAGCTGAGATACGTAACACTAATGAGGATGTGGATAAAGAGGAGCAGCACCACAGCGGCTTTCCGCACTGCCTGGTGCTGGCAGACATCTCCCCAAACCTGCAGTTCAGCTTGTGCCTGCAAGAAAAGTGCAGGGAAGGAGCAGAAAGAGTGCTGTGGGAGAGAGGCAACAATACAGGAATGGGGAGAGAGTGGGAGGGTGATGGCAAAGGCCCAAGGAATGGTGGGAGTGGGAATGGAAATGGAAATGAGGGAGAGAAGAAAGCAATAGACAGGAGATCCACATAAAGCAGGTTGTGAATTACAGGGTTACGCATGGCAAGCCATCTGTCACTTCTCCTCGGGCAAAGATACTTGTTTGGTAGTGAGATGGATAACACTTGGCTGTGTTTCCATAGCAAGCATTCCCTTACTCCAAAAGTAACCAAATTTTAACTGGGACAATCCCCACTGCTTTTGAAGATGCATGGGAGGGCCATATGCTTTGATCAAAGCCATCTACACTACCAAAATCACAAAGAAGATGTCAAATCACATCACTAGACATCCAGACTGCCTGTCACAGTCCAGTCAGCACATTCGTTCTCCATCCAAGACAGTCACAGACTCATCACATGATTGGCCCCGTGTCTGAAAAAGCACGATCTTTTGATTTGTCAGTTTACTTCCTTCTCCATCCCAGGGCATGACTTTGAGAGAATCTCTTCTTATTATCAGCTCTCCTACAGTTTAGATATTTGCTTAACTTTATCCTCATTAATTTTTTCTTCTGATGGAGCCACATTTCTTTTCCGGTAATTGTATAATATGTATAATTTTATAATGTGGTATTTGTATAATTTGGCTGGGGTAGAATTAATTGTCTCTATTAAGTGGCTAATATAGGGCTAGGTTTTGGATTTTTGCTGAACACAGGGCTGATAATGTAGAGATGTTTTTGTTGTTGTTGAGCAGGGCTTATACAGAGCCAAGGCTCTGCATTTCATAACGTCACTCTAGTGAGGAATTTGGGGTGCATGGGAGGTTGGGAGGAGACACAGGTGGGACAGGTGACCCCAATTGATCAAAGGGATATTCCAGACCATATGGCATCATGCTCTGTATACCAAGTGGGGGAAAGAAGGAGGAAGAGGGGGACCAATCTGGGTTCAGGGAGGGAGGTCTGGCATCAGTCAGTGGGTGGTGAGCAATTGTATTGTGCATCCCTTGGGTTTCCCTTTTTATTATCATTATTATTATTATCGTTTACCATTATTACTGTATTTTACTTTAGTTTCAATTATTAAACTGTTCTTATCTGAACCTACAATTTTACTTTTATTCTCCTCCCCATTCCACCAGGTTTGGGGAAACAGAGTGGGGGGTTGAGTGAGCAGCTGCATGGTGCTTGATTTTCAGCTGGGCTTAAATCACAATTGCTATATCTTAGAAAAGCACTACCCAAGGATAGAAATCTCACTGCTACTAATCCTCTCCAAACAAAAGTGAAAAGTGAATTCCTGTCCCAAAGAGCAAACAATGTTGATATAAATATATCCCCATTTTTAGGGAGCATTCAACTGGCCAAGCAAAGAGTTCTACATTTACATTTTCTTTTCTTTTCTTTCGTTTTCCTTTTTGTTTGTAATGATAGTGTAATTTATGTTCGAAGGGACATAGGAGGCCATTGGGTCCAAACATTGCTCAAAGTAGGGCTAACTTCAAAGCTAGATTGGATTTCCCAGGGTCTCATCCAGCTGAATTTTTAATATCTCAAAGGCTGGAGATTGCACAGCCTTTCTGATCAACCTTCCCCAGTGTTAAATCAACCCCTCTATGAAGAATCACCTTTCTTCAGAGGAACTTCCCGTGCTTCAGCTTGGGTCCATTGCCTCTTGTTCTGCTGTGCACCTGCAAGATGAGTCTGGCTTCATCTTTTCTATAACAGAGGTGAAAACATAAAATAATTCTCTCTTCAGCCATCTCTTTCCCAGGCTGCAGCTCTCTCAGCTTCTTCTCATATGTCATCTGCTCAATGCAAATATTTGCATTTTCCTAAACTGTCAAATCTTTATGGAGTATTGTCACTGTTTGAAATTATGGGTCCTTGTAGATGTATCGCAGTGGATAATCCTGACAGAGGCACAGTAGGCAACGGAATTCTGGCGAGGCCCTAAGAAGCCCGCTCGCTTCACCCTGAGAGCTATCATACAGCTTAAGACAAAAAGGAACCCAGGCCTTTTTTTCTACTGACACAATTGTTTTCCCAGACCTTGCTATCACAGAAATTTATCTTGATTTCCCACAAAGGGCATTGATTTAAGATGTCTGCATTCCAAATCTGATTACCACCTGTGCAGCTGTTTTCACTAACATATTTGCAGTGGCTTATTCCTCAACATTATGATTTGATCTTACCCTCAAAATATGCAATACTGCACGCAGGCAAGTACCTTGGAAAAAATCAATTACTACACATGCATGCACAAACTCAGTAGCTTTTCTTTTGATGATACACCACACTACAGATTGCATATACAAGGGCAGATTGAGCTTTTAAGAACATAAAAGCACTTAGAGGACTTCACTGTTTAACAGACACAGACTAATCTCTTCCTCTCTGACAGTCAAGCTTCAGAGTTCACTGTGTGTGCATACAGATACAAGATAATGAACAGATATTTATTCTATACAGAATTCAACAGTAGAGTGGAAAATTCTCCCATTTATACTGTGCGAAATTTCAGATACCTTGCTGCAGAAATATAAATTGTCACCCCATAAAACACAGTAGCTATTCTATGTAGTGTTCTTTCCCAAAAGTGAATTGTGTTTCTTTCATTATAAGCCATTTACAGCCTTACTTGTGAAACATGTGCCCTTTTCAGCCCCCCCTTTCTTTAAATATAACACAACAGTTCAATGAAATGTCAGACCATTCACTGCACATACCTGTCTATCTCTTTGCACAGAGAATGAAAGCTGCATCTTACAATTTGAAACATTTCCACAACGACTAATTTTGGTCTCCTAATCAAGCAAGAGAGCGTGTTTTATCATTTAATTTGTTCTCAGTGCTTGAAATGAGCCAGCTGCTTAAAGGGAAGTTTGTTGACTTCCATCTAAATTCTTATCTTTACTAGATGACTAGTGGTATTATAACAAATAAACAACTTAATAAACACACAAAATGCCTATCAAAATGTAGTTAGTGAGAGTTATTGAATCAGATAATTTTCTGAAAAGATAAAGCTATGCTATCTCACTTGGGTCACCAGGGAAATTAACTTCTCCACATCAAATCTCTTGCAAAGTCCACTCCCACTGATTGGGTACTTGTACCTTCTTTGATTATCCCCTTTCTATAGATACCTAGAACAACCACTCAATGACCTTTCTTAATAATTTTGCTTTTGGAATGTAAGAAAGGTAGAGTTCTGCTTTCTTCTGCTCACTTTCAGTAGCCTTTGTATAGAAAAATAACTTAAAATCCTAAAAATATTTTCATTTTTCTCAGAAGCTTGTTTTCATCACTGCCAAGCATGGAGAAGTAAATAGTTCTCATTTTGTGTCAATGTAGGCAGGGTTAGGGATTTGGATTCAGCAGCTCAGCAGCTCTAACTGCTCTGCTCAGACAAATGAATCCCATAAAGGTCCCAAAGAGGTCCAGAGTGATCCTGCTTATGCAAAGCACTGTTGTTCTTCAGGGAGGGCTGGATTTCCCCTCCTGTGAAAAGTCCCAGACACATAATGCAGCTTCTCACACAGATTTTCAGCATTGGTCAAAGTCATTCTCACTTGCATTGTAATGTTCAGGTCTCTGTTTAAAGGGCTTTAGGTTCTTTAAACAATTTGGTTTGGTTTTTAAAAAAGAAAAACAACCATGCCAGCCTGATGTTCACCTTCAGAGTCAGACCATAAATCAGCAAGTACAAGATGGCAGCAATTTTCTCCAGGAATAGTTGTAATTCAGACTCCCTAGGAAAGACATTTAAAACTTTTCATGTCACTGAATTATTTTTTTTAGATAATAGTGCACTTATCTTAACCTTGGAACTTCTAAACTGGAAATATTTTGTCTCTCTGGCATTTTAAAAATAAAAGGATATAGCACTGGCTGCCTAATCAAAGATATTTCTGAATTTGCATTTCATAAAAAAGAAGTTCTTATAATTCCTAAAGACAATTGATTTTTTCCAGGAATAAATTTCATGCAGATGAAACTATTTACAAACACACATGCTTTTTCACCAGCTAAGAGTCACAAGACAAGAAGCAGCTACCACCACCAGAAGTGAAACAAACACAAATTAGATAGTGTGCATCCAATTAAAAAATTTGAATCTGATCTCTTTCAGGATATGACTAAGCTTTATTCACCACTTATTATTTCTTATTAATTCACTTGTTGAATTTTGCAACATAAATAAAATCAAGGAACTCAAAAAGTATATCTAATTCATCACAACAATATTTCAAACATTATTTATATAAAATCTTAAGACCTCATCTGCAAATCAGATGCTTCCACACTGAGGGCAATCCTCCCTGGAGGTGGTATTAATTTAAGCACCTAATCTAAAGCACACAGGTTTGTCTTGTTTTAAAAATATAGTGTTAATGAAATTTTAGTTTAAAATTAAATTATAAATCTTTACTCAGATTTCTAAGCATTAACCACAGTTGTGATGATCAACCTTAAAACATTAGCAATCAAACATCTTCAGAAACGCAAGAAAGGCTCTTCTGATGTTCCTGTCTTTCTATGGGTCCTCTCTTGCCTCTGGGTTCATCCTGTCGATGAGCTCATGGAGTTTAACACTGAAATGGCTGCATTTGTGTTGAGCCATGCATGTGCTGCCAGGCAAGGGAAGAATCAGGCTCTGTTAAAACCATCAACAATTAAATTATAACAACAGCAGCAAGAAGAGAAGTGAGTTTTTATATTTGGCATCTTTCTCCTGCCAGATATTACAAAACATTCTGTTCAACACCAGCAAGTGCAATATCTCACTTATTTGTAGCTCAACGTCCCAAATACAATCCTCTTTCTGTCTCTGGCACTTGCATACTGATGCAACAGGTACCCACAGGTTACTTGCACAGATTGTCACAGCAGATTTTTAATCTATAATAAAGAATGAGAAGTTTGTGTTGACTGAAGAGTAATGAAATTTTCTGTCAAGATAAATTTTACACATTAAATCTGCTACAAGTTTAGATCAATGCAGATAGTGTCAAATAAAACAAAATACTACAAGGGAAGATTCACAAAAATTGATTGTGGCCAAAATACGCCCCAGCATTGTTAAGAGGTTTACTTCAGTAATGTCTGTGGTCATTGACTAGATCAATGAAACTCATTCTTTCAACAGCATCCAATTATCAGTTTACCGTGGAGTGAGCTTTCTAATAAATCAGTATACTTTATGTAAAAGTAGACAAAGCTTCAATGAAACTTAATAGCAAAGTATAAAAATATTTTGGTTCCAGGAAACAGAGGTTTCTATCACACCCAAGAAAACAGTCATTACTTTCTTCATTTAAGGCTAGTCCATAGCTAGTAACATTTTGAGGCAGTAACCTTATGTTAGCTAGTTTATTGTTAGCAGGATAATAGAGTTTGATTAAGCACTTAGGACAGGTGATCAAAATGCTTCTGTCATATTTACAGAATAAAAAAATGACATGCACAGTGAGTACCAACATAAATTCAGGCATGATATCAGAAAGTCAATTAAGAACCATTTTCCACAACACAGGTTCTGGAATGCTTTCTTACCAATATTATATGTTTCAGGCATATTTTTTCCAATTTCTTGGGTAAATAAGCAGACAGCAACCATTTGAACTTTACAAGAGAGCTGAGTAGAGTGGCAGACTTCAGGTCCCCCATGGGTATTTTTGTTTGTGCTCTCTAAGATGTAACAGCATGGGGAGGCCTCAAACCTGCGTGCTGCCCATAAGAGACCAGAGACACACATAAACTTGATCACCCCACGATCTGTAATGTTTTTGGGTCACACCACTTCTGTATAGCAGAGGTTTTCTAACTATTTCAGAGTTGGGAAATCAAAAGAGAGAGAGATGAAGGATCCTAGAAAGATCTTATGAAGATCATTTTAGAAGTCCCATCTGGCTGTCTCATCAGACTAGGGGAAACCACACAGACATATGTATGGAAAGCATGCAGCACTAACAGCCAAAGGGTCCAGTCTCAGGAGATCCAAATTCACCCTGGTTATCTGTGGGAGGGGAGGTCGCCTAACAGGAGATGTTATTTGAAAAAATATACCAGCAATTTTACCCAATTCAATAGTGATTATAGGCAGAGAGAGGCCAGGAATGGGGCAGATGCATCCACATCCAAATCCATCCCCAGAAGCCTGAGGAGAAGTTTATAGAGTACAAAAGGCTGTCAATGACTCCTCTGCTCCTTGCAGAATACATAAGCATACATCCAGTGCCACTTGGTCCATATTTTTACACCCATAAAGTATATTCTACTGTTATAATCTGATTGCTCTCATAGGTGCTGTTATTTAACCTTTAGCGTACTCTGAAGGATTCCACAAAAAAGTAGGTTGTGTGAGATAAACTACAGTGTCATTACTGGGATATTAGGCCCCTGCATTCATGGCAGGCCTGGTGCTGCAGCCAGGCTGGATTCATTACAGTGCTGGAATTACTAGGAGCAAATCAAAGGGCAAAGCCCACAGCACCTGAAGATGAGTCTGGCCACTGCCCTGCACAGAGCAGAGCACTCTGAAAACACTCCCTGGTGCTGCACGGCACCATTCCACCTGTCTGAGTTCTGCTTGCAGCACCAGGGATGCGTGTGGGAGCTGTGCCCACACCCTGGGCTCATCCATAGGGCATCTCCTGCATCACAGCAGCCACTTCACAAACTTGGAAAAAAGAGAAGAAAAACGGCAGACCCTAAAAACCAGTCGTTATTTTGTCAAGTGAGTGGAATGAATGCCAATTATTTAAAAACCTAACTGATCAATTAATATTGATTCTGCTTTGCTTCCCATTGATTACCAGGCTCAATGTAAGAGAGGAAAAAGAAATTATTCTCTTGCATCCTTGATCCTGAGATATAGTTGTGGCAGCTTATCATAGAGCAGTAAGCTGTTCTTCATAAAATCTACACAGAATACTAATACCTATTGGCATCAGCATGAGAAAATACCTGATTACTCCTTCATTACAAATTTTTTTGTAATGAAAAACTCCCCACAACATGTATTTCACTATATGTGTACCAGAGATGGTATATTTGAACAGAAAAACTCCATGGCTGTAGGAAGTATAAATTGCTGAAAAAAGCTATCAGTCAATTCAGATACTGGAGTCAGTGAGTCACTAATACCTAAGACTGGTATTTGAGGGGATATGATTTTTATTTTGTGGGTAAGTTGAATTTACCCACAAAGAAGGGAAGATGGGAGTGGTGAGCATCCTTTCCAATGGCAATAAACCCAGCAAGGTTTCCATCTCCTTTCAGCAGTAGATGTTTGTGCCTCTGTGCATCTTTGTGACAAAACTACTGCTTTAAAGAAAAAGAATTGTGGTTTAATACAGTGAAGTATAATTCCTCAATAGGTGAGAGGATGAGAGACCATAAAAGTTCACAAAAAGCAGTCGTTTATCAAAGATAATGCAGTGAGGCCTGTTAGGATCAATGAGAAGTACAGACAGTTTTGTTTAGAGATGGTACAAGCAGATGAGTTTCTGGCCTGGGAAACTTCTCATGTAAGTTGGAAAACTCTGAACTTGTTTTTTTAGTTATGGGAAGAACCCAGTAAAGGCTTGGAGTGCTGGGTGTTTCCATTTTGCTGGTAAACACAAAACAGCTATCAGTGATTTTAGTCCCCTTTCAGTCTCTAAGCCTACAAGTTGTCTTTGGTGTAACTAATTTGTCAGGTTGCTCCTAGGAAAAACTTGGCAGGACTGTCAGATTCCAGCTTTGCTGGTTGCAGGTGCCACAGCAGCTTCAAACAAACTCTAAATCACAATGTTGAACCTGCTGGTGGACACACAGAAGTTTGAACCTAGGTGAACCTGGATTTTAGACGTATAAAACACCTCATCTGAGCAAAGCCTCATTGTTTAATTCCAGAGGTTAGAAACAAAAACGAATACCTTGTGCTTTAGATGTAATGCTTTGACTATTTGGTCATAAACATTTACATAATGTTCACACCAAATGTTCTCTGTCTTCCCACTGAGTTTTAGCATTTGTGGGACCTGTCCCTTAAAACAGCTAATGTAAAAGTCTGTCCATACAGACGCCTTCCTCACGAGCCTTGGCAAGGAGGTGAGCAGTGCACAGGCACCTGTGCTCAGACACGAAGAAAGCTGTGGCCATTCTGTGCCTCCCCCAGGACACCCTGCAGTCCCTGCAAGGCTGCGCTCCTGTTCTCCTGCTGCGTGTCCTGGGCAAGGAAAGCTGCACCCCCACCCGGACACCCCAGCCGGTTGGGGGGTTAGAGGTGGAAGTCAACCCCTTGGATCCCTTGAATTCCCCAGAAAGTGGGAACATACAGAGTGCTTTTTCTTAGAATTAGTCTAACGATGACACAGTACTTTCAAAAGGTCATGACATTTATTTTAAATACCTGACTATGAGCTTGCCTGATAATTTGGGAAAATAATCTATAAGATCCTTACTCTATATGATACTCATAATCGAAATAACAAAATATAGACACTCTCTGTGACAAACCTGTTCTTTCACATTTTAGCCCTAAACTCTTCCTTCATTTTCAGATGTTTACATATGCATATTTTCATATTATAGTTTTCATCTTCTTATATTCTTTCCTCACAGTTTCAGTTTCTCCATTTAAAAGAGTAACGATAATTTAAAACGCAATAACCTTCTCTCAGTTTTGAAGCATGGTTCTGAGATAGTCTCAAAACCATACTGTTCTATTGCCTCTCTATATAAGATCCATTTATATATCAGTAATTAGATTCCAACACCATCTTTTACCTTGCCTATCAAAAGTAAATTTATAACGGACTTACTGTACCTCCCCTAGAGGTGCATACAAACGAACTCAAATTAAATTGGTTTAAATTAGTTTGAAATCAGCATCAAGATTAAAAAAAAAAAGACCTAGAAAATAATTATTTCAGTAACATTCTTATAGCTTTCTATGAGAAGCAAAATCACAAGTTATTAATCTATATACAGACAGATATACAAACACACAGATATTTAGCTCTCATCTGGGAGACATGAAGTCTCTTTTGTGTTTAGATCATTTACTTGCATTTCTATCTCATGCAGTATATGTTTTGTGTAAGACTTCTATTAATAAGCACTTTAGCAGATTCCTTTTTAGATGATGTAAGAAAACAGCCAGTCTTCCTGCCTTCCTTATTAAGTCATTATTTACTGTTAATAATTGTTACTAACAACTTCGTGTTATGGCATATAGCTTTATACACTAGAGCAATTTTTATCCAAGCATCCTAAGGTACTTATAAAGTTAAACTGAAAATCATGGTGGTAAAACGGACAAGAGGGTTGTGTGTTCTTACATAAACAGCTCAAGATGGGAAAACCCAAATGATAAATAATACTTTTGGTTATGCAGCTATTTAGTAAAAAACATTTAGTAATAGATATTTGTAATTACCTAGTCAGAACATAGCTAGGTAATATATTGTTTCAGTATCAACGCTCAGGATAATCTACCACTTCTGCAGTTACTTCCAACAGCAGCAAGAGACCCATATTCCCTGAGTCACCCATTCTGAAGTATTGCATGGGTTACTTCACAAATCCTGACCTGCTATCACTTCTTGAAACTTTTCCTATTGATGCCTTAAAACAAAAGAAAAGACTTTCTAAAGAAGGTTAGGAAGGTAATAGAAAGGCAGGTATTTAACGAGAGCTTACAGCTGCACCATGACATGAAAATGCACACACGTAATAGATTGTTACAGTTTTTTAAGTCCAACTATTCAGCATATTTGTGAAAAGCTTGTCCAATAGGAGGCACAGACACTTTGGCAGTCCACCCTTTCAGCCTGCCCCTCTATTGGGGTTTTTCCATGGGTTTGTGCCCTACATCTTGTTATGTCTGCGAAGTTTGGTGAAAAACAATGAGTTCTTTCTAAAGAATTCCTTCCCTTGTGCAAAGACAAAACATGTAGCAAAAATGTGCTAACATTAACTATTGTTCTAAAATGTGAGAGAAGGAAAAAAACATGTGAGAAAGTGTTAGATACTATACAGCTACATATTAAAATCTACAGATCTACAAATACACAAAAAGGCAAAAAAAATCTTCAAGCATCACTATAGGCAGAAGTAGAACCTGAAGAATAATTTGAAGAAGCAAAATGCAGAGGTCCTCAGAGGAGGACTTTATCTGTACTGTCAGAATAATAATCATAGCAATCATAATCAAGATACCTGAATTACTGGTCTTAGAATGCAAAGCTAATTCTGGCTCTACAATGTGTAGGAACAGAGCAGGACACAAGGTCTTGAGGCCTGGATCATACTCGCAATTTTATAAGTTATTCAATTACTTTAAAAATATTTTGACAGGGGAGAAAGGTGGATATGTATCTTCAGAGGCAGAGGAAAAGAAAATTTCAGGATACATGTGAATTGGATATGCTGCAGTTGAAAGGGCTCTGTGTGTGTGTGTACCTTGGTAGCCCTTTGGCTTAGAGCATTACACAGTTACATGCTGCAAATTCTCACCAGTGTTTAACTTCAAGCACTAAGCAGAAGAAACAGACTCATCTACTTGAAAGCAGATGTTCGCAAACCATTGACAAAACCCTTTGTTTACTCCACTACGTATAAGAAATGTTAGCTCTGCAACAAGTCATAGGTTGTATCCCACATGGATTGTCTCTTGTTTAATAATATGAATTTATACCACAGTCATTTTCTCTATGGAGATTCTAATACATATCTTTTTCCAATAAACAAACACCTGTTTTCATGAATTTCATTGGAAGTTTATATAATTGAGCCATCTCTTGATTGTTACATCCATTTCAAATTGATCAGTGAGCTAAAACTTTGATGAAGGAAGTCTCTGGGCATCCTGGTAGAAGTACCACATTAGCCTTATTTCCTTAAGAAAGCAGGTTAAAAATATGTGTAAACATCTTTCCAAGTATGTTACTGATCAAGTAACACTAAAGTCTAAAATAAATGGCATGTCTGGATAAAATGGAATAGTGTGTTAGGTTCAGTCTATTTACTTTGGTTGTCTCTATATTTTGCTACTATTTCTATATGGGTACAGGACAGGGCAGAACTGTATGACATGCCAATGCTCTGCTCCACCATGTGAGGCGAGATTCAATAAAATACCACCAGAGACTCAATAACGTCACCGGGTCTTGAATTCAGTTCCTTGCAAGAAATTTAAAAATTCCATGATCTGTCTCTTGTACTGCATGTTGATATTTATCAAACATGAGATAATGAAGCATCAGGGAAATGTTACTGATCTTATCTAGAAATAAACTTGTTATTAGAATTTTTATAGTAGCTAGGGAGCTGTACCAAGTGAGCTATACTATCAGTTGGCTTGCAAATATGTTTCATGTTTGTGTTCCTAAGGATGGTTCTACTGCAGAATTGACTTTTATCATCAACTAAATCGTTAACTTGCTTAGCATTTACAACACTTCAATACTCTGTGTAGTTAGGAAATTATTACCAAAACTTAATGATCACCAGTTTCCATACTTCCCTCTTGCATTGCTACAAAAAAAGTCTAGCAAAGGTAAGAGCTCAAAATACTTTGTATTGATACAGTGAGAACACCCTGATAAAGTGAAATATGCTTGTGCCATCAGCTGAGAATGTGAATTGGTAGAAGCATTTCTGGGAAGAAGAAAATCGGATTAAATAATTAGTGTCAATTAGCCCAAGCAAATAATTCTATAAACAATTGGTCTCTAGTGCCCTGTTTAATTATGTGAGACTTTCATTGCTTCTTATCAAGTCTGCTTTGATTTATGTCAGACTCCTGAGCATCCCAGAAGTATAATTAATTATTGTCTTGTAAAGAAACCTTTGGTAACTAATGGTAGCAGAAAAAAACACAGTATCTTTTAAAAAATATTCCACTATGGAACTGTAAATACTTGAAAATTATTTTAGATTTCACGGTAAAAGGTGTTCACGCTGCAGAAGAGACATGATAGTTGTAACTAAAGGCAAACTTGTTAGAAGCAGTAATACGCTATCTACCCTTATATTAAACAACCATTCTGTGCTACTATAAACAATGTACACCTTTGTAATCTGGTTTTAGACGGCAACATCTGTTTTACTTTCATTCAAGTCTCAATCTATATTAAGAGAAATTAGAGAGTTATTTATTTTCAGATGTAGGCAGCAAATCTAATTTCTGCAAAAGAAATTCATATCTAAGATAAAACTCTCCTTAAATGAGAATTCTTTGAAAGTTCTAGCATGGTCAGTCCTTCCTAGCATGGTCAGTCCTTCCTAGATACAAGAATCTCTGCTAAACCCAGAACTACATGAAAACAAGTAAATAGGAAGATAATGGAAAATTGGTTCAGTTTCACAAATAAAACATAGTACGCGACCTGAATTGTGCTATTTGAATGTGTAGGTGCATCTCCTGTAAATCACTTGATCCTGTGATTCCTCTGGTAGCTTTGTTACACTTGGAAAAATAAATGCAGTACCCTTTGCCTTGAATAAATTCCCAGGGCTAATGCAAGCAATGGCATAGCAAATATATAGGCAATGAAAATCATCAGCTAATGTAAGTGTGTAGTAGATATTTTCCAAGTTCATTGAAAACAAGGTGAATTTCAAAATGCTCATAGCTGGTCCGTACTGTGCTTTAAACTACTGATAGTACTGCTAGAATTAGTGAAGAGATAAGTTACAGGTCTTTTTTGGTCAAGTACTGCATGGAACACCATCACTGTACCTTAGCAGTTCTATCACTATTGGAGGCTGTCAAGCACAACAAAGAGTACTAAAACCTCAGTCCTTAGAGACTTAAGAAAAATGCCATGTGCCCCAAAATCCTGGCCACAAATTGCCCAGATGCTGTGGCTGCCTTTCCCTCTTTTCATTCAGACTTCTCTTCCACAGAGACTGGGGAGGATGGGCCCAAGGATGAATATAGGAAGGAAATGAGGGGAGAGGGGCAGTGCATTCTACAGCATTTCCATCCCAATATGGTCTTTAACATAGAATGTATCCAGATGCATAGCTGGACTTTCCTGAAATTTCAGTTACAGTATAGTGGGATATTAGTAGGCCATTGCATCTTTTCTTTATCAGCTGCAAAAATCTGATTTTACAGATCATTTCTATAGGTCTTCTCCAAGAAGTATAAGGATGCTATCATATTGTTCCTTTGTCTCCACTTTTCCAGGTTAAAGACCAGCTACTTCAGTGTCACCTTGAAAGTTAAGTGGTCTAAGTCCCTGACCTTTATAATCCTCTGCTGGGCCCTCCCCACTTTCTACACATGCTTTCAGAAACAGAGAACCCAAGGATACAAATATTCCCAGTACAGCCTCATCACTAACCAGCACAGGGGAATAATAACTTCCACATATCTACTGGCCTCAGTCATTGCAATATGGCTCAGTAGCAGAATTTTTCTGTTTGCAATGAGGATGTACTGTTGGCTTATACTCTGCCTGGTGTCCACAGTGATTCTCAGGATCTTTTCAGCCACTCTGACTCTCCTCACCTATTCTGATGACCCACAACTCTGCATTTCTTGCTGAGCTTCACAGATTTTATGTTGGCTCCATCCTCAGCTTTCTCAAGGCCCCTCTGGACTGAGTCTCTCCTGCTTAGCATGTTAACTAACCCTTCTAATTTGCTCAGAGTACCCTCTGTTACATCACTGTTGTTGTTGATGAACACATTGAACAGAGTCGTGGTGGTCTTTTCATTGTCAGCTGTTAGCTGAACATGAAGTCATCAATAAATACCTCTGGGCCCAACAGTAGAGACAAGGTACAATGAATTTAGCAGTTCCTTATACGAGAGGACTGTGGGAGACGGCATGAGAACCATACTAAAATCAAACCTTGTGTCCACGACTCCTCCCCCATTCACATAGCCAGTCATTCCATCATATCAAGTAATCAGGCTGGTCAAGTGTGATCTGCTCAGAGTTTGTGCTAGAAAATTCATCTCAGCATTCTAAATACTTCCTGGATTACTTGCGCAGTGCTATGCTGCCTTCCCAACAAATATCTGTGTGGCTGAAATCCCCCAGGATGGTGAAGGCCTGTAATCCAAAGATTCCTGTAGCTGTTTGGAAATATCTTGTCTACTCTATCCTTCAGAGTTAATAGTTATGTGAAAAGGTGTCGGACTCATCTTGTATGGAGATGCAGTCCCTCATCGGGAATTGAGGTGGCTGTTCTCTCCTAAGATTAGGACATAATTCTTTTCATTATGATTGCCTTGTTTAAAACCAACTGCACAAAAAGTAGAAATATCAAAAGTCAGGGAAAATGCAGATGATGAAGAATGCATTCCCTGTGAAAATTGTAAATGTTATACAAAAAAACAGAATGGTCATAAAAAAGGCATTGGTATAAATGCAAATGTTGAACTAACTCGAGCATGACAATGTCTGGGAGACAACACTTCAGGTACAAGTTCAGAACACCAGGTTATGCAGAGAGTTAAAGCAGACAGCAGGCACAATGACATGTTAAATTACCCACATGATGTATAGCTTAATGAACCCCCTTGTGTTGATCATGCTTGGCATTAATCAAGAGCCATGAACAGATTCCCTTATTTTCTCAATGCTGCTCTGATAAACTGCAATTTCATTTAACCTTGGACAGGAACTTTAATAGCTTCCACGGGACAACTGTCAATACTTTCCCGGGTATACAGTGATTAAACTGCAACACAAGATGCATGTCATGAATTTTCTTCATTTGAAATTAGAATTTTCATTTTTAACAACCATTTGCATAAAATATGCTGAAAATATGGAAATATGTAAAGGCTTGCATGATCCTTAGATAGAAATGCACCAAGACAAAGGTTTTTAAAAAATAAAATAATTAACATATTAGTTAACATATTGAGAGCTTCAAATAACCTTATGGTTGGGAAACAAGACAACTAAAGGAAAGAATCCAAAGAAAGGCTTGACAATGTTTCCTTAAGTTAGCTCATTATGCATCAGATATTTGACATTACATGCTTCTTTAGCAAAGGCAATACTTAGAGGCTAAAAGATTAGCAAATGTGGGGAAATGCTTTGTTTCCCAACTTCAGTGTTTTCTAGAGACACCTTGGGGTGCTTTTCTCCTCTAAAAGCAGAGCTTGTTTCTCCCTGAGTCCAGCCTCTCTGCCTCAAAGGCACCACAGGAGAAAGAATTGCTAGATCCCCTCAGTCTGGGTGCCTGGAGGTTACTAGTCCAGGGAATGCCAAAGAGGACAAAAATTAAGACAAATACAGATCCAGTGCCTTTCCTAAGCAATATATTCTAAATGAACTCTACAAACAACTCTTTTTTCACTACATTCATTTAAAAGATATTTCCATTTTTTGCCACTGATGACAATGACAGAAGAAAACAGGATCACAAATGACTGAGAAATTTGTTATTTCTAATTCACTAAAATCTTCATTATAGGCATGGACTACAATCAGAGGAACAAGCAAAATACATCTGCCTCTACTTAGACATCATCAGTTAATTTTGCAATTTTTTTTTTTGTGGGTTGTTTTTCTCTACAAAACCTAACTAATCTTAATGAGAAAAAAATCCACACTTTCCCAGCTTGCACTGGTACCAGTGGAAAGCACTGCTGAGGGTGCTGGTAGCAACCTGTCTGCAACAGCACCAGCTTAAATGCCCTGGTGTTGACTGATGTGGGAGATCTAGCAGCAATGCACAAATGCACACACAAAATAGGAAATGGGTAGGAAGCAAACCAGAGAAAAAGGATGATTCTATCAGGATGATGCACAGGCCAAAATCAGAGATGGCAAGAGAAATCAGGAATAGGGTGACCAGGGCCAACATAAGCATATAATTTAGGAGCAGATAATAAAAACCTGTCTCTGTGAAAGTAGGTGAAGGCAAGGTTTCTGAAACCTTCAGAAGAGGACCATAACTGTCAGGCTAAAATGCTGTCTTGGAGAATTCCCATTTGTGTAAACTGGTTCATTTGCAGGTAGAAATCCAAAAATCCTTCAGTGAGAAGTAAAAGTAAAAAACCAAAACATCCTGCCTCTAATCAAAGGCAGAGCAAAACTAAGGCAGCACTGGAAATATCTTACAGGGTTAGTGCCTAGAATGTGTACAAGTTTTCAAGCACTTGTCTTAATTCAAGCAGAATATAAACAGACTGAATCCCAGCTCAGACTCCTCAAACCATATTAAATCAGCAGCCATACTGGTGCTAACTCCCAGACTAGGGTACCAAAGAATTAATTGTTTTTTATTGAACACCTAAGAGGTAACAGTTACTACTGGCAATTGATGCCAACGAATTGAACACTTTTTTGATATCTCAATAGGTCTTCAGCACAAAATGGGCTGTGGATCAATAGGACCTGGAAAACCCTGGGCAGTCACAACAGCTCTAGTGCAAACCCATTAGGTTTGCCTATTGGCAGGTAGGTGAAGTTAACACTCCAAGGGAACATAACATGAGGTAGCAGCAGAGTGCTCTGTTCAAAAGAAAGGCAGCTGGTATTGTAAATGTGAACAAAACTATTTTGATCTCCTAGGCAATTTCTCCACCCCCAGTTCCTTCATGAGCTAAGTTTAAATAAGAAAAATTTGATTCTGTTCTCTATATGCAGAAAAAAAAGAGCAGTCTGTGAATAACTGGAGACTTGTTATTCTACTTAAAGGATTATAGTCCTGATCTGGACAGCACTTAATATAAATTTAGAGACACTGATGAAAGAATGCGTCGTACTTGCACTTGAACATGATTCACAGATTCCCAGCCAAGACAGTTACAATTGTGTACTCTGCCTTCCTGCATAGCACACACTGCAAGAGTTCTCCCAACAACTTCTGCCTCAAGCCGCAGCTTGTGATAAAGCTGTAGTGTACCTTCAACAAAATATGCAGGTTTGATTTGACATATATAAAACTGACTGCATCCTCTGGCAGTATTTTCCATTGGTTAATTGCTCTCCCTCCTCAGAAGTTTCAGTTTGAAAACTGCTGACTTTGACTTCTGCCATTGAATCAAGTTGTATGTGGCCTTTTGTTTTGTTTTGTTTTTTAAAGAATCTTCTTGCCTCACCTAATATTTAGGTATGCAGAGAGTTGTAGACCACAGTCAGGCTGTTTCTTTACATTTACCTTTTATATAATCAAAGCAGATCAAGTTTCTTTGGGCTGCCACTGCAAAGAACACTTTCCAAGGCTCCAATCATTCCTGCAGCTTTCTTCTGAATCTGCTCCAGTTTTCCATCATCCCTTTAAAAAGTCAGTATCTTAATGGGACACAACATGCCTATAGCAATGCTGACATGCAGTTACTACTTATTAGTGATGGTCAAATCTAGGTACCTCTCTAATATCAAAGAACATAATTTAAACTAAGAGAAAAATACATGTGAAGTTGACTTAGAAATAGTTTCTTTTAATTACTACCAAATAAATCTTTTTACTGGTAATTTAGGATCCCACAACAGTACAGTAAAGCCAGGAATGAATATGTAAAAGTTTTAATTTAAAAAGAACAGCATGAAGCTTGAAGGTTGATTTAACAGATAGTGCCAAGCTCAATCGCCTGGTGCTAAGTTGGAAAATATTTCCTTGGTGCTATTAGAAAACACTCTTGGCTACAAAACTAGGGCGTAACTAATGCTGTTAGATTTTACATATATTGAAAAAGCAAGACTCTTGGTGCCTAACCTATACCATATCAGACAAATCAAGATGGAAAATTAAGCCAAAAGAACAAGCAATGAGCATGAAAACTTGGAAGGTTTATTTCATTATGATTCCCTGTGTACTCCAGTTTAATAAAGACAAGAGACTTACAGTTAAACTCTACATTCTCTGAATAAGACACCTTTAAATAAAAGAGAGCTTTTCCATTTTATCAAACTGCAAATACATTTGATATCCCATGACAAATCTAAGGAATTACAATAAATGTTGGATGTGACAGCTGTAAGGCTATATGAACATGTTTCTTGTCACAGAGACAGGGGCTCTTTTGGGACAGATTTTGTGATCTTTGGCTTTGACCAAGTCTTCCAATTTATTTGGCTAAGATTATAGATTCAAAAACCCTGGATTATCTTGCCCCATCTTCTTCCACATGGTTCTTGTAAAGAGGCTGCCTACCGTGGTCTGTAGCCCTATGCCTGCACAGGTAGGTAAGTGGCAGTTTGCAGTGACCCTTTTGCCCTTCCCACGGGGTCTCCACAGACACCAATCCTTTACTCTGAGGGAACAGGTGGGAAACATCGAGGGAACTGCAGGGAGACATTTGCATCCAGATATTTCTAACCATAAAAAAACCTTAATGGTTTGCAAGAGATCCCAGTAGCAGGACATTCCCCCTCAACACCACAGCTGGTAGAAGAGATACAGCTGTT
Organism: Atrichornis clamosus; assembly: GCA_013400975.1. NCBI lineage: Eukaryota > Metazoa > Chordata > Aves > Passeriformes > Menuridae > Atrichornis > Atrichornis clamosus. Next base: position 10,202 of record WBMZ01001987.1, on the reverse strand, counting down.
ACATCCTGACACCTGAACGTGCATACCCGAAATAAGATGGTGGCATGGCACCAACGTCTATTTAGGTATATTTGTGGGGAATTTCCAGCAGGTTGATATGCATTTTTTTTGCCATGTTAATGCTATTACTAGCTTTACTCTTATGGACATAATGAACCTAAGTGTATGACTGGTAGATGAAGGTTTTGATTTCTTGAACTATGTCAGCCAAAGTTTAGAATACATTTATGCTGAGTTCATTCTTGGTGTTACAGAAAAGCCTTCCAGAGCATCAGCAGAACAATATTAACTAGATAGTTACTCAAATCTCTAATGCAAAAGAGAGGTGAAAAATCAAAATGCTTTAAAGAAAAGAAAGGAAGCAAGAATTCATCTATTTAGGTGTGCCAGCACTCTTATTACCAGCCAAAAGTAATTGACTAACTTTTTCTAAAATTGAAGACAGAATCTGCAATCCATTCAACAGATGCAAATTTCAACATTATTTTTGCAAAAAAATGTTTGAAATAGCTTTTTACAGAAGACATATTTAAGTAGAAAAGTGTATAAGCAAAAATTACTTAAATCAGTCTCTTTGTTAATTAACAGTATATTCTGAAGTTCAGATATTTTGATGACTAAAATATTGATAATATACATTTATATAGTACCAGTGATCCGAAGGAAACAAACCTCAAGGGAATTTAAAGACTGTGTGAAGGTCTGAACATATCCCTGAAGAAGCCTCAGAGGGGAATGGGTGACGGATACAGGTGAATATAGAGAGAGATGGTACCAGTTTGTGCTTTGCTGATGATCTAGAGCAAGATCCCACAGCAGATATTCCATGTAAAATATACCTTCTGGCAGAAGCAGGCAAGAGGAATAAGGCATTATACTAAAATCAGATGCTCTGCTTGAGCTAGAGTCTCCCTCCCATCAATAAAAGTTAGAGAAAATTGTGGGAAGGGAAGGGAAGGGAAGGGAAGGGAAGGGAAGGGAAGGGAAG
>WBMZ01001986.1:0-102369 GCA_013400975.1 Atrichornis clamosus | reverse complement strand
CCGGCGGGCGGGGCGGGGCCGGCTGCCCGCCCCTCGCAGGCACCACGGCACCGCCTCCGGGACCCGCTCCGCTCTGCCCTCCTCCCGCAGGCAGCGGGGAGCAGGTGGGAGCCGGCCAGGGCTGGGCACTCCTCCGTTTGCATGGTGCTGGGCGGAGGAGAGCCCACCCAACAGCAGAGCCCCGCCCGGCCCGGCCGCGCCCGGCGCCAGGTGCCGCACGGCGGGGCCGAGGGGACGGCCCTGCCCCTGTCCGACCTGCGGGAATGGAATCGAGGCGTGAACTGGCGGGGACTCCTCTCCGCCTTCGCTCTGCTTGTCGGCCTCAGGCCCCGTAGCCTGCTTGAAGGTCATGGAAACCCCAGGGCACTGCACACCTGTACAGAAGGGATAAAAAAGCAGGAGCTCAGCTGGTACCTCTGTGCGGGGAGCTGCCCCTGCTTTCCAGCTCGCTGACCCGCGGCAGCTGGGAAACTGGCTCTGGCACAGTTAGCATTGTGTGGTTAGGATCTCTCCAAGAAAGTCTCTTTAGGAAGTAGCTACCTGAACTCCTTGCTATTCCCATATAAATTTTTTGTTTTCCATCTTGCATGCAAAGTGGTTTTTATGAATAAAAATCATCTGCTGTTGTCTTCATCCATGACCACAGAACCCAAAGAGTATGTTCTCATTTCCCTAGGAGTACTTCCCTCATAGAAAACAGCTCTATTGCATTATAGGGTGATGCAATATGTAATGCCTAATACAGTTTAAAAAAAAGACAACCCATTAAGGAAAAGCTTAACAGAAGAAAATCATCGTCTGATCTAATTTTAATGACAGCACTGACCATAAAACATTTTGGTGAATGCCTTTAAAAATTACAATAAACACAAATGCACATCTTCAATCTATTGTCTATATTATGCAGTGAGCAGAGATAAATACATTATAGACACAATACATCAAAGCATTATCAAAGTTGCAGTTCGATGACACAGTTTCTGTGTCTGCTGTCTAAAGCACAACAATGCTGTCTTATGCTTCCAGTGAGGCTACACAGACAATGGAAAGAACCAAAATGAAATAGCTCACAGAAGCCCCCAGGTTACTCCAACCCGGGGATTAGCCTGAGAAGAATATGGGCAAATTCCAGTATTTCATTTTTGCACTACTTCCTACAGCCACTCATCTTAGGCAGGAAATAATTCCTTGGCAAAGTTTTTCTGGAAAGACACAGAACACTTTGTCTAAAAAACCAACCAACCAAAACAAAACAAGAAGAACAAACCAACAAAACCCATCAAATTCTGAGGTATTGGAGATAGCAGTGTGCTTTACAAAATTCTGAACTCCTCTGATCTCTGACAGGAAAATTCCTTAAGTATCTGGCAGAGGTCAAGAGATGCTGAAAACCTAAGTTTATATCTCTCCTTTAGTAGAAGGCTGAAGAGGCCAATGTAAATGGTTCTCAGCTGGAGCCCTTGACCTTTCTAATCCTTTGGCATCTTCAATTACTTTATAGAATTTTCACTAGCATTGCTACTTCAGAATAAGGAACTGAAAATAACTGAGGCTTAAAGTACTCAAATATTGGTTTTCTAAAGCCATAACCGTGTTTTGCTGTTGTTCCTCCCCCTGAAAAAATCCCCACAAACAAAGCTGTATCATATTTTAATAGTTCTGACACTGTTTCCTAAGCCTTTTACATTTCAATGCAGCAATAACAGTAATTGCTACCTAACAAAGAGTTCATGAAAGGCTTTTAACTAGTTTCACCAAGATACTGTTAACCAACAGTGCAGTGTTTTGATAGCATTGAATCTAAATCTAGCTCCCAAGACTCCTCTGCTCAGCAGAAAAAGCTGACCAAGAGTTTTTTTCCCCAAATCAAGACAGCAGATGAAAGAAAAGGGGATAGGAAAGTTAGAATGGAAAACTGTAATAAAACCACCAAGGTACTTCTGACAAATATAGTGAAATAATATGAAGGACAGTTGGAGAATATCACCTTCTATATATTGGCAATATACTTTTTAATTTTTTTAATTGATGAGACAAACTCAAGTCCTCAATCAGAGCCAGTCTCTGTGCACCGAGGTATATAAATACTTTTTACCTCTACAGGCTTGGTCGGCGCCTAGTAATTCATAATCCATAGAGCTGAACTAAAATCCACTGAAAAAAGATCCTATTAATGTCAGAGGGGTCTGGATCAGTTCCTAGAAATTCTGACATTGGAATAAGATACTTAGAAAAACCACTACTTAAGTACAGTGGAGGAAAAATAAAACACATGCATACAAAACAAAAGGTTTTTTCAGACATTAGGAAAAGTAAATGGAAGGAAAATGTAAAAGCTGTTTGTAAACTGGACTTTCAAATTGTTTCACCCAGTCCAGCTCAAGGGCTCCTAGAATAATATAAAGCACAAAATTAGTATGTTTTGATGTACTTGGCAAGAATAAAATGACTGGGGAGGAAACATATGCAGTTTTTGTAAAAGACTCTCCACAATTGCAGTTAAGTTTAAAAGCAAAATGGAAACATTTCCCTGAACGTACAAAGCATACTATAGAGCAGTCAAGACAAAATAATTGATAATAATAAAATATTTTCTTCCTTTGAGGGTTTTTACACAAAACTGCAAGAAAAATCTTAAAAATCTTGGTCACCATGGCAAGAAAGCAGTGCAAACCCCAAAATTTATGAAATTAAATCCCATTCAATCTATAGAAAAAATTCCACATGCATTTTTACAACTTCAATTAGGGTCCCAGCATCACTGGTCTATGCCCCAGGCATAACTGTTGACAACTGAAGTGCAACCTAACCATACCTAGAGGAGTGTATACACTGATGTAGTTTCAGTCTAACACTACAAAAGAAAAAAACTACACCAATATTGTAGTTCAGAGCTGGTCACTGTTGCAGGTATGTATCAGTATTTTTTACTTGTTCCTGGGTAGGAACAGTATTTCACTATGAGACGAAACATACAAAACAAAAACAGAAATCCATTAACAGCAACATGAAAACATATTTTAAAATAAATGAAGATAAACCACTACTTTTAGATTTCTTAGGTTGCTGGGACAATCTACTCGACTCTTCCTCAGAAAAAAAAAAATCTAAACCCCAAAAGAACTGCCTGTCTCAGAACTGACCATTGTAATAGCCTGGCATAAAATTGTGAATAGGACAGAATTAGCTAGCATTATAGTTTTGTTCTGAAAAAAAAGAAGTTACTAAACACAGATTTTATTTAATAACAAAATATAGAAAAAACACCTCTTAAAACATTCAAGAAATTAAATTTAGCTGTTTTATTAAGTAACAATGGCAAAGAATTAAATTCCATAAAGCACACTATAATGGTTTAGAGAGATAGAAAAAAAAGCCATCACAAATATTTGATGAGAAGAAACCTATGGAATAAGGATGAAAGTGTATGCCAAATATAAATTTGCTAGTCTGGGAATAAAAAAAACCCAAACAACAGCACAAGCTGAAGTGACATATACAGAGCACAAGCTGATTGGCTTCTTGAAAGCAATTTGCCTTGTATACCTCTTTCATTTGCACATATTCCTCTAACTTCAAAGGGCAAAATTTCCTCCTAAAGTAGCCCTTGCTATTGACTAAAAGCAAATAGAAATCTTACAATAAAAATCAACTCAAATGCTTCAACCTCATCAGAAAAGGTAACCACAGGAAGTTATCCAGGAGCACAGAAAACCTGCACCCAGAGTTTCCCGGATGTTGACTCCAGAGGCTTGTGAGGTTTTTTTCTTCCTTAATGCAAATACTGAATTCCACAACTGAACGTTTTTTCATCAGAGGATTTTTAACCTTCTAATTTCAAACAACAGTGATATTTACAACCTAAGCACATGGCAAGTAGTAACAGATGGGCAGAAACAAACAGATGGGTGAACACAAGGTAACAGCACGATGTTTACGATGAGCATAATAAACAGCTGCCACAAGTAGATGACCATCATCATACCTCTTTTCACTTGCTCCTTGCCTGTCATAAAAGCAAGGGTCCTCCTAAATCACAGTCCCTACTGTATCTATTTTAATAGCTATTCTCTGGACTTTTACTTCTTGACTCTACAGTACTGTGCACTGAGGTGTCCAAAGCTCGCCATCATTATTCAAGCGGATGCAGCAGGATGAGAGTCATTCATCATAGAAGTCACTGGAAACCGCAGAAGTAATTCCAAATTATTCATGATGTCTATGAAAATATCAGCCACCACTTTTAGCCACTGCCAGTGAATAGCAACAAAAATTCTCTTGCACGTCATTTGCCCAAATTTAGTCTTGGATATTAGCGCAGACCAGAGATGGTTATATGATAGAATCTGAGCTGGGAAAGCAGAGATGCAGACATATGTTCCCTTCCTAACTGATTACCAGTAACATGGTAGCTAAATATACTTAGTTTTAAATGGTTGTTGTTCTTTGTTGTCTGTCCTGAATGTTATAGTGACAACAAGGAACACAAACCTATTTCTTGCTCCATCCATTCCATACTAAAGTGGATGTCTACATGGGATGTGGACATGATCTCGTTCTGTCTTATGCAGGAACAATAACTTCCACAGAACCCAGGACAGAGAGTGAGGGGACTGCCAATGTCCCTGGTTATGAAGACATATTTATGTAATTTCTTTACATTTTTTATACCCTTCATAGCACAATGAAAACCTTGCTAGTAGCCCAACTGTTACTTATCCAAACTGCATGCAATGTTTTTAAATATGGAACACAAAAATACGAGAAATCTTTAGCCTGACCTATGCCACTGAAAATTAATACAGTCCTTCTCCTTTTATCTGTAGTTTTTAATTTCTCATGAAAGCTTGCTAAGAATAATATCTTCAAACAGCTCTGTTGCTGTGTTTAAAATAGGCCTACAGAGAAATGACTGCTACCTCACACTGTTTACATAATATCAACAAATTATACATGTGCTCTATTCTGAGAGCTAATACCTGCATGATATAAATTACTTTCATTGCTGTTATAGTCCCAGACTCTATGGGTTCAAACTTAATTTTCTAATACATTTATGTAGCTTAATAAAACATGGTGGCTTAGCCTACCAGAACATAAAATCTTTGACCAGTGTAACAAAAATACTTCAAACGTTTGTCTCTACTCTTCCATGAACTAGCTGTTCTCAGAATGCCTTTTTTACCTACTCAGTGTCCTTGAAGCTTACCCCAAGGATTCATTTTCACATAACACTCTAAGATGATACTGCAGTCAACTAGGAGCTACCTCAACCTCCCCCACGGTCCACACTTGCCTAATTAAAGATTCATCACTCCCAAATGCTGCAGTGTCAAACAGGAGCAACTTCCCAGCCTGACCTTCTACGAGCCTGTGGTTTGTGCTGGAGAATAAACAAGACTGGGACTTACCTGCTGAAACATAAAAAGGCATAATGCAGCTTTCATGTTGCACATTAAGTTCTGTGCATGCACTGTAAAATTCTCACTGCAGAAGCCAGAGTATTATCTTTAAATGTTCAATATATATTGAATACCTGTATGCAAAGCTGCATGGGCAGCGTTATCAATAAACTTTCTGCAGAAAACTAAAATATCTTCTTCCTTATTATACAGATTCTGGTTTGTATGCATAGTCATATCTTTCAACTCAAAAATATATTATTGCTGAGTATTCTTCAATTAAAAAAAGATTGAGGCACACTACTACCAAGTATAGAGACTTTTTTTGGTGACTTTGGACTTTTATCTTAGTTTCATTTACAAGAAAGTTGGGGTTTGCCTCCAACACAAAAAGATACAAGTTCTTATGACTCATTTGAGTTGTATCAGATTCGGCACACATTTACATCTGTACTTAATGGAAGAGAAAGCTGAACAGACAATACAAAGGAATCCACTTTACTGTTATAGAAACCATAGCTGTAATAGTCTCTAGGTTCCATAAATCTTTGAGATTTAATATAACTAAAACATACCCATATCATGTCCCTGCAAAATAAATATTGCAAAGCTTGTGTTTTGACCCCAACACCTACATTAGCCGGTTAAAGAGAAAAACATAAGAAATTGGCTGCAAACCAATACTGGGTACACAGCCTTCTTAAGACAATAGAGCAGGCATTGCACCAAATCAGCCATGAGAATTCTGGAAGTATAGCTAGTACAGCTTAGGCTAGCAAATAAAAATATTCGTAGGATTCGTAGGAACCTTGTTTTCACTATGTAGTGACATCTACATATGTATATATACTTATCTGAAATATACGTATAGTTTAAAAAAGGTTGACTTCATAGTCAAAATAATAATTTTTTTAGCCATCGGTTGACTTATTTGCCCCTAGGATTTCCCATAAATGGTCAAAACATAGATTTCTCCTTCACAGACAAGGGCTTCCACATAGCTTCAGGGATTCTCTTTCCCCTGGCATTTTATGCTAGCCGTGCCTTGATGCCCTAATTAACCTAAAAATTAAGATTGAAAAATGCTAATCTTTAAGTCTTCACTTCCTTAATCTGGCATGAATTGCAACGTATTTGAGTGAATATACTGCAGCTACTACCTCAGGGAGGAGAACGACAGAAGACAGATGCTACAGCCCAGTCAGTTTTTCAAAGCCTACACATCTTGGCTGAAGCAATTTTGAAACAGCTGTATTTCATCCAAAATTTGATTATGTTAATTATTAAATATGGAGTACCAGTGTTGAGAACACGTTAAACTATGACAGTGCTAGGCCTATGGTCTGTCTTTTCTCTCCTGGCAGGGTCCTGCAGATATTGAGAAGAAAAAGAGTGTATCAGCATTCCTGTGGATTCCTTCAGTAATACCCTTTGGGGAACACGAGCAGTTGCCAGTCTACTCCAGATTTTTCAGAACAGTTGTGATTGTAATACTGACCCATAGATCTTCTTCACACATAATACAGCTTATGAGCTCTCAAAAAATATGCAAAATTTAACTCTGGCATACAGGAAAATAATTTTAAATGGATTTAGAATTGATCTGATGATATCTGTGGTTTGACAAACCTGAGCTGAACCTTGTTCATAAGTAATAAATGTTTACATGTGCTCAAAACTCTACCACTCTAAACTAAATAATAATTTTTCTACTCTGCACTCCTATTTTCACTACAGGTAAAAAACTCACGTTCCAACAATTTCTTTATTATCATCTCCAGTCAGATGGAAATTGATCTAGGCTTCATGATACAGATTAAGTCTGAAGAAGCTATCCACTGTGTGCTTCAGGCAGGAAACTGTCATTGGGGATATGAATCAGAGGGTATCACACCCATTTAGCATTGCTGGACCTGTAATGGAAACATCTGAGGCTGTGTTAGGGTCTTGAAGTTGCATGCTGCATACATTGGGTACATTTTGATGGCCTTATTCCGTATCTGTGCAATCATAATTTGCTTCCCTACCTCCTACCACAAGTTCTTCTGTGAGCATATAAATACGGCCAGTTCTCTGACAAGTATGGCCACAACTACTTGCAGCTTCAGGCAAACCTCCCTCACCTGCCCTTTTCATACCACTTTAAATCAGTCCCTAGGGACCAGCGATGAAAGGAGGCAGAATCAAAGTAAATCTTGAAGACTAAAAGCAGGGAAAGGGAGCAACATGGGAATTCAATCTCATGTGAGGCACAGGCATCAGTGAAAGACAGAATTTTTGGTTCTCAGGTGGGAACACTCAGTGCTAGAGCAAGTACTTGGGACCACATGCTTGAGACCTCAGAAAACCTCAGAAATTGAGTATGAAATCATTGCAGTCTCCTAGCGACCACGGTCTAAGATGTGATCAAATAAAGGCCTAAAGCATAAACACAAAACATTTGTCAGCTCTACAGCTTAAGGAAGTGGTTTTAATACGAACTCAGCTACTATAAAGTTACAAGTGATAATGATAATAACCTGTATATGGTCAAGGTGAGTAAAGGATAACTTCATTAGTTGCCTGTAAATAAATTCCTAATTGAAGGCTAAAACAAGAAGGTAAGTAAAAGACTGGTAATGAGCCTGACTCCCAACTCTTCAGATCAGTACAAAGAATGATAATTTTGATATAATACACACATTATATAATTAACAGTAATACTCATGAACATAAGGACACAGAGGAATATCACTGGTTGCATCTCTCAGTGTGAGGAGAAAAAATACTACTAGAAGGAAACAACCCCTCTACACTAGCAGACCAATAGTAAACTTTAAACTTCATAGGGTCTTATACAGTAGATATGAATATTATTTCTACTTAAGCCCTGCAGAAATTTCCGAGTTCGTATCAGCTGGTCTGTGTGCCTCGATAGAGACCTTCAGTCACCAAACAGAAATCATGTTTTATATTACATAAATTATGATTTCAAACTTTTTCCCATCAGAACAGGGCAGCTATCTTTACTGTAGAAAGTGTATTAAAAATGGAAGAGATAAGCTCTTCAGTCAAAAAAAAAAAAAGCTATTAGAGTTATCTTATGTCCAAGGAATAGGACTGGGGGAGGAGGAAAAAACCAAAAAAAGCCCAACAACCCTTTACAATTTCCAATACACAGCTAACTTGTCAGGTATAAGCATCTTAATTGCAAAGATGCCCTTAGCACTTTTGTTCAAGTATTTATGACGTGTCATACAGTTTTCATTCTTCTCTATTAGATAATCCCACTCTCAACCCCAAGTTCCTTTTGATTCAATAATCACATTTTATCCTATATTATTTTAGCTTATCATTAGCTAAACTCCTTCATATGATGTCTTCAGAGAAAACTTGGATTGGTCCCATTTTAACACCTTACCTCTTTTGTTTTCCACCCAATGAAAGAAAAAAAAAAAAGGAAATAAATAGGTAATAGATGCTTTAACATGTTGGTACTTTCTGAAGGCAAAACATTTATCTGTATATAACCGTAGCATTTCCTAATCTTTTTAGTATATATTGCTTTGGCTTCTCCAGGAACATTCGATCTTTGAGATAAAAACCACAGGGGGAAAAAAACCCATGGGTGGTTTCACGTGACTCTGCCTTGAAAGTGATTTATAGAATAGTATCAATAGGAGGACATCTTATTTCAAAACATCCTACAGTCTCTGGAAAGATTACAATACTATCTAGAGGAGGATGATATGCAAGCCAAATTCTTTCTGAATGTCTCTAGTCGTTAGGTTGTTGCACTATAATACCTCATATTAATATGAACTCTTAATATTACCACAACTAGAATAAAACTTTTCTTTGTATTCTCTTTATACTATTACTATTTTCAATAAGCTAAAAATAAATCCATGGCTTTGTGAACATATGGATCAGGTATTAATGTATGGCATCTTATTCATAGCAAGATTTCATGCTTAACATCTTCTCTTACCGTAAGAATCCATTTGCAGTTTGCTTTCCTGCCTGTGACTTTTCATCAAAAACTGTTCTCATGATCTGATCACTTTCATCATTTAGGAGCAATGCCAACTTCTGAACTTGCTCAGCAGTGTTAAAACAATTTCCCAGAACTATACCCATTGTGAACCCGCAGTTCACACAGGTCACCAAAGTCCACGTACTTGCCCATAGACAAGAAGTAAATCAATTTTCACTTTAAATCATGCAAGACATTGCTATGACTGAAGTAGTTAAGGTACTTGAATGGGGGAAGACAGACAGTTGCTGTATCACTCCTTGTTTCTTAAAGGTAAATTACTGGGCTGGGCCCTTGCTCGGCCTCATCCTGAAACTCATGTCCTGGTTTTGATTCCAGAATATGGAGTTTCTTGAACTCCCATCCCTTGTAACACAGAACTAGTTTACTTCTGTTGACATGTGCAGGCCTCATGGGCTTCTCCAAAGAGGAGTTAAATCCCCCCATCTTTATCTGGTCCTTTACTAGATAATCTAGTGCATAGCTATTACCATCTAATATCCAAAAAAAAAAAAAAAAAATCTGGTTTACCAAGAATAAATGCCTTTCCTTTTCCAGCAGTGCTTTACTTTAAAAGAAAGTGATCAAATTTTAATGATCTTCTTTTGTTAGCTTAAACCAAGTGCAAAAATTCCTCCTGTCACTTCCCTTGGGTTTGAAGGGTATCATTTTAGATGGTATAAAGATTTTGGAGGTGAAAATTTAGTTTTTAAGAAGAGATTATAGAAGTTGTAATAAAAATGTTACAGAAAAGCGAAGCATAAGCAAGCAAATAACTAATGCCAAGACATTTTTCCAGCAAAAAAGTTCAGGACCCTTTGGAAAGCAACATTGAACCTTCAGTGTTTTTCTAGAGATTTTATTTTGTTCTATATATGAAACACTTGCTCTAATCTGCACTTAAGGCTGGGGAGAAAGGTCAAAGTGAAGCATGATTATTACTTCTTGTAAACGTGCAGCATCTGAGAATTCTAATTCTAACAACAAAGACTTCTAAGAAAACTCAGGATTGCAGGAATAATCCATATAAAACAAAAGGTGATTTTTAAAACAGCTGAAACTGTATAACTGAGGCTGGTTAAAAAAAAAAAAAGCCTTGAAATAATTTGCCTAGAAAAATACTTATGCAGCCTTTGCTATTGGAAAGTGCACATGAGGATAATGCTTTAAAAATTCAGTTAAACTGCAGCAGATATCCCTTGCACTAAAAAAAAAAAAAAAAAAAAGACAACTTTTTGCTGAATCTCAGAGACAAAACAAAAGTTGCCCTGTACTTCCTTCATTTATGCATATAATAGACAGATTTTCCTTCTCTTCTGGGGTTTTAATAGCTTCCCATATTTTAAAATTATAATAACAAGATGCATTACAAGAACTGGCTTCCCCATCACTGGGGATATGAGACCATAAATTATCTCCTGGTTTGTTTTTTGGGTTTTTTCTTCAGTGGGCAAGTTTAATGGTAGAATGATATGTAAAAGGCAATAATTTTTTAAAAAGTCGTTTCAGTAGAGCTGCATAAAGAAGTGGGTTATACAATAAAAAACACTTGACAATTTTTTGGGGGATTCTGTGGTTTGGATTTTTTTTTTCTTCTCTACCAGTAGAATATACAGTAATATTAGACTGTAATCCTACAGTCTGAAATATACAGTAATATTAGACTGAAATCCTACTAACTGGGAAACATAATAAGTGTCTAAATTTGAGGACAAAGTGGCAGAGATTGAGGATTACACTGAACAGAAGTGTCAACAAGTAAAGCATGGCTAGAACAACCACCGAGAAGAGCTTCAGAAATGTCCATTTTCTCTGGCAAAGGTTTTAATTGCCATCACAATGAAATTCCACTTCTGGTTGTAAACTATTAGTCTTTACTGTGTTATTTGCTATTAAAAAGCTCATCAGATCAAACTGAGCTTCTGGAGGTCTGAAGTCCTGTTTGTTTGCTGTTGTGATCTTGATTCACAACCACAAACTACTGCTGGCATGGCCACTGGCTCTGAGACATAGAATCAAAATATTTGTCAATGTCTCATGCAGAAGCTTGTGGGGAAATGAAACAAAACGAAACAAACAAAACCCCCAAGCTAACAACAACAACATAAAATCCCCCTCTGCTCATGCTGTAATTAGAGAAAAGGGTTCTTTCCTGCGAGATCCCATTAGACCATCAGCTCCATAACCATTTGTACATACTAGGAGAGACTGAAGGAAGCTCACAAGGAAAAGGAGTTTCAGTTCCTTCTTACCCATACAGGAATTTATTAATACAAGAGGAAACAAAATAACTTAAATAAAATATAACCTTCCACTAACCTCAATGTGTATCAGATCTTAATTTCTTGAATCAGCATAGGTATTTATGCATTATCAGTGCTCTCAGCAAGCTTCTTTTCCTCTGGGGAATTTTCTGAGAGAAATATTAAGTTCAGAGATAATTTTTACCTCAATCCTTGCTTTGACATTTACAACACTTCAGAAATGCATTTCCTCTTCAAGGATATTTTCATCTATTAAAGAATATTTATGACTGCTGTTTCAAAGAAAACCACCGGAATGAGAATTCAAGCAAAAAAAAGAGTGAATATTTACACTTGCAAGTGCTTATACACTAACTCCTAGCAAGACAAAAAGTAACACCTAAAATGTATTAAAAACTCGGTTAAGAAAGGTGTTAGTGCACAAATTATATTCTCTTATCTGTTCAGTGTTTCAATGTTTCATACAAAATTACACTAGAGAACATTTAAAAGGCTTAAGATAGTACTACAATTTAAGTGGCAGGAAATTAATCTACAAAGCAACTAAATTAAAGACAACTAAAAGGAGGGTGGCCAGCAGGTCAAAGGAGGTGATTCCTCCCCTCTACTCTGCTCATGAGACTCCACTTGAAGTACTGTGTACAGTTCTGGTGCCTCCAACATAGGAAGGGCATGGAACAGTTGGAGCAGCCCGAGGAAGACCACAAAGTTGATAAGAGGACTGGAGCACCTCTCCCCTGTGAAGACAGGCTGAGGAAGTTGAGGCTGTTCAGCCTGGAGAAGAGAAGGTTGCGTGGAGACCTCACAGCAACCTTCCAGTATTTGGAGGGGACCTACAGAGAAGCCAGAGAGGGACTCTTCATCAGGAACTGTAGTGATAGGATGAGCGGTAATGGACACAAATTGAGAGAGGGGAAATTCAGGTTAGATATTAGAAAGAAATTCTTTACTGTGAGCGAGGTTAGACACTGAACAGGTGACACTGTCCAGGGAAGCTGTGGATGCCCCAACCCTGTTTGTGTGCAAGGCCAGGTTGGATAAGGCCTTGAGCAATCTGGTCTAGTGGGAGGTGTCCCTGCTCATGGCAGAGCGGAGTTTGGACTAGATGATCTCCAATGTCCATTCCAACGCCTTAACATTCTATGGTTCTATGATTTTGTGAAGCAAAGATAGCATGTGATTTCACAAAAGCCTCAGACCTGATTGAGAAAGTTTATAAATGTAGCCATTCCTTTGGATCACTAGCATACACCTCCAGAGTAAAACTGCCCTTTAAAAATGGTAATTCAAAGGGTTCAATACCCTGGAAGTCAGGGCAGCATCTGAAATTTTGTTTTAGAGGGCTACACAGTTGCATACAAACTCCCAAGCCTCAGAAACCAGATGGATCATCTGATGATAGCACCCAAAAATTCTACATCATTCACTCCAATTCTTGTTACAAAAATCCCTGTAGCATTGATACACTGGCTCTGAGGTGTTAGCTGCACCTGTTTGTCCCAAACAAATGAACAGTAAGTACTAATGGAATAGGTTTAAGTTTTCAAGAGAGAGTAGGGAGATTATTATTTAAAACACAGAGTCAAATTTTGCCATTGTTAGCAGTACCATACTGCACTTACTTTTTTCCTCCCCCCAAAAAAATAATTGCACAAAAAATCCCCTGCTTTCCATGCAAGACTGCACTCATTAGAAGTTTGGGCAGAAGAATCAGGCTCCTAAAAACACCATCTGTTTGTATATGCATATACCTAGCTCAAAAACAATCAGAAATTTCAGATGTTCAGCTTTTTGTTTAAAAAGGGAGGTGAAACCCAGCAAATGCTGGATTGTACACTTTTAGATATTTATGAGTGCTTAAGAGTTGCATACAAAGCATTCTTTTTGAAAGCTTTGATGACAAATTTTCTAGAGAGTAACAACACAAATACATGAATTACTAAAATGGAAGCCACATTTACCTAACAATTTCTAGTGAAGCTTAGAAGCCAATGGGGGCTCAAAAGAGCAAATTTGGCTTACTTAGTTCACTTGGAAGATGGCAACATTTGTTTTATGAAACTCAGCAGCTTTCTGAACAGTTGGTGCACTGATATTTTAATGCCAAACCTGAGAACACCACTTCCAGCAATGGCATTTCTAGGGAAATTGTTACAATTTCCCACATTCAGAGGCACGTACAATCAGTAGTTCCCGGATTACAGAATCACCCTATTAACCAAAATAAAACTGGAAAGTGGTTTATTATAAAAACCTTTGTTAGAGACCTCTAGTGAACAATTATTCAGCTACAGCTCAGAAGGCAACAGCATTTTCAATCAAACAAGACTGGCATCATCAAATGACATCATCAAAACAGCATTAAATATCACAAGTCTTCTTAATGATGACGTTATTAATCAACATCAAAATTATACTGTCCCCAGAGAAATAAGGTAAGTTCTCACTATCTTTATTTAGATATTTGCTTTGCTAAGATTAGCATTTACAAAAAGTGTTGTGCTTTCATATTGATAAACTATATTTTTGGGTGAGTTTTGCAGTCATAAATCTGTAATTGTTCCAAGTACTTTCATGCACTAGAAAGGCTTTGATTTCTCTTATCTAGCACAATTATTTCCTTTGTAGCAATCAGAAACCCACAAAGTACTTTGCAAGTATAATGGTTCCTATAAAAAAGTTGCAGAAATGAAAAAACATACAAGACTCAGACACTGAAGAAAAGGATACATGAGGAAACTAATATATCTAATACCTTTATTTTATTGCATTTTTATTCAAGATGGAGTGGCTTACTCATATCTGAATCAATTTTCCAATACAGTTAAACTGATGTGGAAAGTCCCGCTAGTGCCAACTACAATGAGGGTTTAACCCGGTTTATCGCCAGGATAGTGAAATAGTAGATTGCAGGGTACAGATGGCAAGAAGTTGAACAATTTTTGTCAGTTTTGAGTAAACATCTACCACCTTTATTAAGTGATTACAGTTTCTGTGCCTGTTCCAGTGCACTACCTATTTTTCAATCATAAACAGGGGAAGAATTAGCCAGTCTGAAGAACTCATGTCCTTGAAGAGAAAAACAGAAAATAAGCACGTAAGACTGAGTGAATGTAGACATTTTGCATGATCAAATGAGGTCACGTGTAAAAACACGATGTAAAATCCTAAGACCTTTGCTATCCCAAACAACCAAGTAGCCAGTGTTCTCAAATTGCTATCATGCCATTACCTGCATCAATTATTACAGGTATTTTATCTATGAAATGTTTTTAACAAACATTATGCTCTCCGTGGCATCACAAGGTATTTTATAGAAAGCCACATAAAGCCAAGGTAGAAAACACTTAAACCAAGATAGAAAAACACAGAAACATTCCTGTATTCTAGAAAGAGAGAACTACAGATAGAATCCTCTATATATATACACACACACCTATCTCTGAGATAGATATACATAAACCAGAGATTGACAAACAATAAAAATAAACAATTAGTTCTCAGGGTATCACTGATGTCTCAACTTACAAAGAGAAGGGAGTTCACATAAAAAGTATTTTTAAGAGTATTTAAGCAAATTAGTTTTATGGCTCTAAAAATTTGTATGAGAGTTTACAAGATTTTACTCAAATACAATTTATCTTTTATTAAGAAAAAAACCCTCACAGTTCAAACAATATGAATGACATATTGGAAGATTTGGCTTCTTTGGGTATCTGTTCTTTAAATGTTTTTCCTTTTCTATTGCAAGGCATATGTATGACCAGACAATTTTAAAGGTTAAATTTTGAATTCTCCCAGCTGCACCAGAGAGAATCAGAAAAAGTAATTTCACTTCTAAAATGTATTATCTATAATTTAGTATTTACTTTCCATTTTTATTTGTCTATATTACACAATATTTGCATTTCAAATGTCAAAACTCAAATTCTTGTATCAAAAATCCCAGTATTGGTAGAGGTGATTTTGTTCCCACATGAGCTTCAGACATCATAAGCCTGGCAATACAAGTTGTGTCGTTCTCATGCAAATAATCTGGAATGAAGTTCTCTTAAGACAGCAAAGTTAAACTGTTGACAATTAAATTAATTGATTTCTCAGTACACAAATATTAGGAAACTGAATTTCTAATGGCAACCTTAGTTTTTGAGAGTATCTTTTGAAGGAAAATGAGTTGCCTGTAAAACGTTCTACTGTTAACAAAAACAAAACTCAAACAGCTTGATATTACCACCATGCAATTAACTTAAAAGAGGAAGTATATTTTTGGATACAACCTCAGCAAAGCCACAGCTTTTAAGGAAATATGACGTGAGTAATAAGTGTCACTCACTATCAGAGGTAGGGACTGTGACAAGCTCCAGAAAAGGGCACTGCTAAAGGCTTTTATTACTTTTTATGTACCATCACCCAACTGCTGTTAAGGAAATTCAATTACCATTTGAAAGGTCATTTATCCAAATTATTCAGTGCTACCAAAGAAATCTAACGTGCAAACAATTTAGATAAGGAACCCTAATGATCCAGTACCCCAAGTTGTCTGCAATTTGTCCTTGGATTCAAGTTTTACAGGTAAGTGTTCATTGCCCTTAGAAAAAATAATTCCATTAAATGCACACTGACAGCTACAGCAGCTGTTGAAAATGAGACAAATAAGTTTTCATACATTGTGTAGTATCTGACAGAATGTTTCACCATGTAAATACTGTAAGAAAAAAATTGAAAGGTGAATACTGTACATTGCACTAATACGATATATTGGTTGTTCCCTCATACTTGGACAAATATTTTTTCCACTCTCTGTGTTTATATACTATTTCTTTCCATATATGTACACAGAGACATAAAAATACTTTTAAAAATAACTTTTTAATAACTGACCTGGTTATTGAGGCATTGCATATCTGCCCATAGCAAATATATTCACTGCACATGCACAGAAGCTGTTTAAATTTACCTTTTGAGTTCTCAAGATCTCATCCTTCATGTAACTTCTTGCTGAAAAGGCTGCAAGTATGTAGTATATAACACAGCATTGATCTGGGACAAAATTCTACTGATTTTGACCAAGTTGGAAAGGCCACCTATACTTAACCTGGAAATTATAAGTGTTTGGTAAATAGATGCATCTGTGGGACTAAAAGATGACAATACATCAAGGACATCACAGGACTGCCTTTTTTCAGCATCCCTAACAACTAGTTTCAAAAGAAAAGCTACGAGAGTACAAACTCCCCTCAAAGATTTCATGCCAACACAGAGGAAGGCACCTGGGCAGGCGTTGATTGAGCTCAGCAATAATCCCTCACCAGGACGGGAGCAGTGAAGACTTTGAACAGGCAATTAGAGGAGATGACCACCTAAAATCCTGTCCAGCCCATTATGTGCAGATGCTGATGAAGCAGCAACAGGGAACAACATCAGCTGATTGCCCAAGCAGCACATGGAAATCCAAGTGTTGCACAGCATGTCATCTCTTGTGGTTTTTTGTCCTACTAATTTCTGTTTTGTCATTAATACAAACAATAATTTACAGATCAGTTTCCTGTGAAGTTTATTTCTATTGAGGGTCCTTGTATGCTTATATTCCAGCACATTCTTAAGTGAATAGAAGAAAAGAAGGTCCTAAATCTGAGGAACTGATCATATTTGCAATGAGGGCACAATTTACTCCGACACTCTGTGGGTGAACACAAGCTGAGTATCTAAAGAAAGTCAAGTTTAGCTTTCAAGAAGACTTGAAAGCACTTTACTGTAAAGTAAGTGTAAAGAACAGTTTTTCTTTTACAAAACCCTTTAAAAAATAAAATAATTGAAAATAAAAAGTATTAAAGCATAAAAGTTTAAGTCTTAATTAGTAAACTCAAGATATCCTGGATACGCCGTCTGTTTTACAGGAGCAAATGGTGGGAAAAAAGCATTAAGCAAAATCCAAATAATTTTAACAAAGCCTAATCTTGATTCACAAGTGGGGTGTTTATCCATGAAATTTTTTTTCTGACATTTCTCAGCATTAAAACACAAATATGAAATTATCAGTGATACTAAGGAGTCAGAAAAATTGTAGTAAAGTTATAATTAGTCTTAAAAAGAACTATACTTCATAGTAAATTCTGAAGAGTATATTTAAGGAGTTATAAATAAGTTGTATTTGTTTACATGTCACTGCTAGCATATTCTAATTTAGAAAGAAATAGATTTTCTAAGAGGAATATTGTAAAGTCAAAAAGGTATTAGCAAAACATTAGACAAAGAAATGGCTCCTTTCAGGAATAGGCATTCAATACCTCAATACACAATGCTAAATATATTTGCATTTATTAGTTGTACTCATACCTAAAAATAGAGGTTTCTGCCAAGATTAGGAAAAAATCTGGGAGAGATTTCTTGATCAAAAACAATTTTTAATTTCACGAAATTTTTGATTTTACCAAAAATGCATATACATGCAAAGAAATTGCATCAGTAACTACAGCAGAGTGCCTGCAATGTATTTGCTAAGCTGCAGGACACAGAGGTCCCCATTTGACAGGAACTGTCTGCGTGCCTGGGCTGAAAGGGCAAACTCGTTCAGCCAGAGAAAACACAGAGGATGAGAGACTGAGGAGTTGTGTGGTACTATGACATTTGCAAAATGATGGCCAAACAAGTCTCACTGGTGCTAGTTTTTCGTGTTTTGTCAGTGAACTGGCAGGATAGCTATGCCACTTTACCCACAGTGTACTCAGCAAACATTTCGATGGAAAAAAGCTTAGCATTTCCATGGCCATTTCCTTAATATGAGTCAAAGCATATATCCTACCAAAATTTGTCTTTCTGTAACATAGGTATGAACACAATCTTGTCTCACAGGGGTGTTGTGAGTATTAATCATCCCATAATATGTCTTAGGTCCTTCCAGAAGGAGGAATACCTTAAAATTTTACAGGCAGTTAGTAATAACTAGTAACACAAAACCTATTTAAACTATTTTCATCATAATGAAAATAAATTTTTTAAGAAGAAAATAAGATTCTTCTCCACTTCAAAATGTGACAAGTTACACTTTCATTAAAGCAAACTATAAACTTATTTTCCTATTTTCAATTGGAAGCAAAAGATCATTGAACATCACTTTTTTTTTGTAAGTTGGTATGTCCACACTCAGAGCTATCTCTGCTTTTGTTAACATAACACAAACAGAATTTGTTCCAGTAGTAAATACATTATCTTTTTAGCAGTTAAACTTACTATAATGGTATTTTAGGGATAAAGATGGCAGAAGAAGACAAACTCTTTTTGTGCCTTTTAAAAATAGACTACATTTCTAGCCATTTATTTCTGTTTTCGAAAGACAATAGAACATTGGTTTACATGTTGATTCATTTTATTCAACACTTTAAACTCATTTTTCCTTCTTGTTTTTCCTCTTTTTAGTTATAGTGTTCTTTAAATTACACCCAAATCATACAGATGATGATTACACATAAGCATCCCTTATGGATTTTACTGTGGTTCCAGATAGTCTCAGCATATAACAGCATCAATTTCCTTGTCCTGCATGTAATAATATCATAAGCATCTCTTCAGGACTGAATCTGTGGCAGCTGCCTGAGTCAGTAAGAAATCTGTTGGTCCAGAATATGACCAGTCACAACAGTGTCAGCATCCTGATAACCTCAGCTTCTACCAGAAAACACAGCTTTTGTCATTATTTCAATAGTTTAATTGTATCACTTTAGTTCCACATGATAACAGCACACAAATCATTCTGGGAAAGATCTTTAAAGAAAAGGTCAATGCCTGAAAGAGCTCTTGGCAGGGTGTGCTTTTAGAGAGGAGGAGACAGATGTGTATCCCTACCTGTTTATGGAAAATGGGACTGTTTCTTTTAGCAAAATTCCAAAGTAATGTTAGATGAGAGTGATGCTTTTATAGGGTAGAAATACACTTTCAAAAAATTTGAAAAAAACTTCTAAAATTTTCTAGAAGCTGAGATCGAAATGAGAGGTTCACAAATAAATCCATAGAGCATAGCACAATATAAACAAAAATAATCAACTAAGGAACAGAAAGCAGATAAATGCATGTGGCCTGTCAACTTTAAACAGCAGCTTCTCAGGAAGCCGGCAGAGATGTAAACAAAACCTATCAACTGATCTAGAAAGGACTAAACTAGCCAACAAAAGACAAGAAAATGAGTACCATGAAGTCTGTTTACAAGTACCTGACACCACAATCCAACAGGACAACAATCCAATACACACAGCAGCACAAGCCTCAGATGCACCTCAGAAAACAGACTATGAAGACATCAGTTCTGTAATAGTGGGATGTGTTTTCCCCTCAAACCAAGGATGCATCAGCAGTATATCGCACAAACAAACCAGACCACAGTGTTAATAACATCCTTAGAACAACAATTCCCTCATACATTTAAAAGGCATGGAATACTGACCCTTACATACCCACATCCACCAGCTTTGCTCATTGTCTTATAAAAGGAGAAGGAGGCTGACACAGGGGAGCAGAAACTGAAATGATCTTGAAGATATGCAAGAGTGCTATTGATTTGCTTTTTTATTCCAGTGCATGCTCAATGAGAAAATTAGATTAAATCAGTCAGTTAAATATATTCTTGGAACTGAGTTGATGGGTTTAGCTATTAAATAAGAGGAAGAAAAGCAAAACAGAAAAAAACAAGCTGCATTTTAAAATACCAGTCTTACTTCAGACAGTTCATGAGACCTAATTTTTACTTCAAAAGCAGTGAAGATTCACTACTTTTTCAGTGAGGTTGTGTTGGTTTCATCTAATGTCATTGCAATAATAGAAGATAGCCCATTTTGATTAATTTTAACAAAAAAAAAAAAAACACCAAAACCAAACCACAAAACCAAATGAACAGCAATTTTTTTTTTCTTTGTATATTTTCTTAAAGAAACTGATGGGATTATTTTCTGCAAACGTTTACTGATTAAGAAAGCCTCTGAAGTTATCTGTGTATAGAATTATTCTCCACTCAATTCATATGCAAATAGACAAATACATTTCAGAAAACAAATACAGAAAGCTATAAAGCCACCTGGTAACCAATGATGATAGATATCACAAAGTCAATTTAACTAGCCATAATCCTACCCATAACCTCTCTTTGAAATGAAAGAGAGCAACAAGCAAAGAGGTACAGAATTTGGTATATAACTTCTTTAGCAACATTGAATACTTCCAAATAGGTTTAATATTACAGCTGATGCTCACAAAATAGATTGTCTTTATCCTTTAATTAAAAAACCCCAACTTTCTATGAAAGTCTTTTTAGATGGATTTCACATTGAATTCTTTCTGATTATTTAGGATATTCATTAAACTGAAACTTTTTGCATGCATCTTAAATTTATCTTCCATGCTTGTTCAGGTCCCAAATGATTCAATTAAAGTATGGTTCCAGTATATTAGAAACAACACTTTTTTTTTTTAACTGTGAAACTTGTATCCAATCAAAAAATGCCAGTACATCCAAACTCAGCCAATTTGCAGAAAAATAGACTCCTTTAGATATAAATCTGCATAACTAATCTGCTTGTTCACCCTGCAAACTTCTGTCCCATTCCAGAGCTATGTTTCCAAGCAGTTTGTGTGTTTCCTGTGAGCAGCTCCGCACCTCCCAGGACTCATGGGATGCCAGAATTCACTGCATCTCCCATGGAATCCACCATGCTCTGGCCACCCAGAGCAGCCAAGGTGCAAGGCTGTGGCTTGCACTGTCACTCTCCACAGATGAGCAGAGCAGACCCATGGCACAGGAGGTGTGAATTCCTTCACAGGACTCACAGGGCCCTGTTACAGCTACAACGTGGTGAGATTCACATGGCTGCTTTGGACGTCTGTAAACCTGGGTTTGCAGGGTATTTCTGCAGCAGGAAAAACACTGGGAAGCACAAGCTGGCATACTTACAACTCTCTGCAAATGTAACATAATTTCTCAGTACCTTGCCAAGGGTTTTGTCAAGTGTAATTTAAAGCCTTGCAAATAACCTGGCTTTTACCACTTCCTTTGGGAAGCGAATCAACAGCCTATTATATTTCACTGACAACTACCCAGCATGATGGTAGGACACTACCACACCCCAGGAGTCCACTCAGGAAGATGAAACTCAAGGACTTTACCGAAATTTCCCTATAGCAGATACACAGTTTCCTCACGTCTCAAAGGAGCTGCAGATTTTATACATTTGCTCACTCCCTACACACATTTATTCACAACCCTTTGTGCCTTCACCATTGAGATTTGTACAACTACTACTATAGACTGTAGGGGGATCTGTTTCCACATATGACTTCCCAGGAAAACAAACCCCAATGATATTACAATATCTTAAAAAAGTTGACTCATTACAAGTTTTGTAGGCAGAACAGAGCACCTCATACACTGAAGATACTTGTACTTTGCTGCTACATGTTTGGGGATGTTCAGGAATCCAAATGTGCTGCAGCATCCAAACCCAAATGAACTGAGTTTCTCTCTGCTACATCCCACTTTCCAGAAATGCAGTAAAAAGGCTCCTGCAGAGTTTAAAGAAAGGACAACCCTTTGTCTGTGCACAGAGCCATAAAACAGGTCATGTAACTGCATCACCATAAATGAATTTAATGTTGTTTGGCAGAGATTTAGGAATCGTGGTACTGTAGATTTACAAGCAATGCCATTAGGAACAGACACTTAAATTCACAAACAACAGATGAACATTAAACACGTTTACAATACTATATACAATGTCCCCTACATGACAAAGCTGGAGAAGTTGCTGTAACTCACCTCCATAGATCTTACATATAGATCATCAGACTACATAGGATTTTCCCTACTGTTACTATAATGCAACTTTTTTCTTTTTGAAGGGGGGCACAAACAGCCAGGTAAGAAAATTGCAGATGTCACCAAAGCATAAAAACATTTCAGTGATTCTCTGAACACAGACAAAGTGTCATTTTTTAAGCTTTAACAGAACTTGAAAATCTACAAATCAGCATTTCAGAAATTAACATTAAACCCTTTTATTATTAGATAGCAGTAATGAGCCTTTTTTGTTATTTCATGGTTGGATTATTAAACTAGATTGGGCTTTTGCCAGATTTTTAGAATTTTACTTGAAGCTGCAAGGTAATGCCTAATGATATCAAAACCAAAACTAAATGAGATATTATCTGAGAAATACGCAGTTTGTTGAGACAAAGGAACTGAATCTCAGAGGACAGTCATGTTACGTGATTATTTCTGCAATCTATTATCATAAGCCTTGGGCAATCTATTAGTAAATTAAAGTATTAATTATTTCCGAAAGAAGTGATGCATAGTTTATCATCTGGAACTATATTTTGAGAAAGCAACATTTTTCCTTGGAAATATAAAGGAGGGGTTTTAAATAAAAGACAGTAGGTAAGTTTTAAAAATAACTTTCAGATAAGGGGATGACTACTTTAAAGAAACATTTAATGCCGAAACATTTGCTTGTCAAAACAAAATGTTTGAAACATTAAGTGTTGACTGATAAAGCATTGAAATACTGGTATGGAACAACACAATGACAATTTTTTACATTTATTAGGGCACAGTTTCAGAGGATTCTATTTACTGGCACAAATAAAGCCATTTCTGGTGCCTGTCTACCACCATGGCCACTTAAAAATTCAGTGAACTGTCTCTGCATTTCTGAATGAACTCTGGGATAGCAGCCAAGGCCTTTAGAAGAAGAGCTCAACTTCTGGATCTGGCCAGCAAAAGCTGGCAATGTATTTCAAACAGCAAACATTTAATCAAATGATATTTACTTAAATGAAAATGCTCATTGGGAATTCCACTTTTTCTTAGAAGACAGTGTATAACACAACCAAAAATGCACCTTGAATTCAGCTCTGTGCTTGGGCTTTGTTTCCTTTGGGACAGACTCTGTTCAGGGGCATCCAAGATGTCCCACAGCCAGGGAAGGTTATTCACCTGAGGAGCCACACCAGTGATGCACACAGTCCTTGGAGAAGTGATGCAGATATCTGTGCCAGCGCTTATCTTACACCCCACTGCAACGATCAGACTGCAGAAAGCTTCCACCAGTGGTACTGTCCTCAACACCTCTGCTGCCTTGACTCATAAACCTGGTTAGGATGTGTTATCACCAGGGTAATTTTCTAACACAAGAACTTAAAATGCATCATTTATACACCGTTGAGCACATATGCACTACAACTGTCATGTAAAAATATAAAATTAGCACCTGAACACATAAGCAGGGAGGTATGGAATGCAGAACATTGCAAAATAGTTTCCACTATATTCATTCCAGAACAGCTCTGGAAATTTAACTTGAATAAGGTATTAGCCACAATAAGAATCTGGTATTTTGGTTAAATTATGTAAGGTATTGAGTGCATTCTCAGCAAGTTTGCAGATGACACAAAGCTGTGCAGTGCAGTTGATACAACAGAAGGACAGGATGCCATCCAGGTGAACCTGGACAAGCTTGAGAAGCGAGTCCATGGGAACCCCCTGAAGTTTAACAAGTCCAAGTGCAATGTGCTGCAACTCAGCTGGGGCACTTCCAAACATGAGCACAGACTGAGTGAAAAACTCATTGAGAGCAGCCCAGCCAAGAAGGACTTGGGGGTTCTTGTGGATGAAAAGCTGGATATGAGCCAACAATGTGCACTCACAGCCCAGAAGGCCAACCACAACCTGGGCTGCACCCAGAGCAGTGTGGCAAGCAGGTTGAGGGAGGTGATTCATGAGACCCCACCTGGAGTACTGCATCCAGTTCTGGGTCCTCAGCACAAGAAAGACCTGGATCTGTTGAAACAGGTCCAGCAGAAGCCACAAAGATGATCAGAGGACTATAAAAACTCTCCTAGGAAAATAGGCTGAGATTTGGGATTGTTCAGTTTGAAGAGAGAAGGCTTTGGAAAGCTCTCATTGTGACCTTCCAATACTTAAAGGGGGTGTATAAAGAAGTGGGAGAGCAACTCTGTATATGGGCAGAGAGCGACAGGACAAGGGGGAATGGTTTATAAACTAAAAGAGGAGAAATTTAAATGAGATGATAATAAGAAATTCTGTGAGGGTGGTGAGGCACTGAACAGGTTGCCCACAGAAGCTGTGGATGTCCCATCCCTGGACGTGTTCAAGGCCAGGTTGGATAGGGCCCCAAGCAATAGGATATACTGGGTGGCATCACTGCCTATGGCAGGTAGGTAAAAACTGGATGATCTTCAAGATCCCTTCCAACCCAAACCATTCTGATTCTATGACTAACAATTAAAAAAAAAAAATTGCAAAGACTTACAAATACAAAGCTCTAGTCTGACACTTCCTCACAGTTCTTTATTCTCCCTGGGTGGAATTATGTCCTCAGTACCTGTCTGACTGCCTCTCTATCTATCATCCTTCTAACAAGGTGAAGGAAAAGCAGGAGAGATAGAAAGGAAAGATTCATCAGTGAAGTTTAAGATGAAACTAAGAGGGCAAGCAGAGCAATCTCCTTGGACAGCATCTGTTTTGAGTATCTGCTTACTGTTTGAATTCCAGAATTGCAAATACCATGTAATAAAATGCTAATAATCAAATCTGAAAAAAAAAATATATTACAAGTTTCTATATGCCTTATAATTCCTTAATCCTTAAGAACTCACAGCTTGGATTTAGAGAAGTTTTAGCAATTTAAAACATATGTGTATATATATATACACACACATACATACACACACAATCCTACATTTACTAGAATTCAGTGGTTTGTTTTAAAACTATAGTGCAATGTTGACAGCATCTTCTTTTGTTTTACCTAACTCAAGTCACATAGCAGAAGTTGCTAACCTTAGTCTACCAAAATGTCCAGTTCATAAAGTTCTAAATTAAAATCCTACACGAAGGCCAAAAGGAGTTGAAAACAAGTTTATGTGATTTGTTCTCCTTCAAGCACTTTTCCTGTTCTCCTTCAAGCACTTGTTTCCTATTTTCAGTGTTGTGACAGGCAAAAGTTAAAGAACATTTAACAGATAATGAGAGCACTGAGTGATTTGAATACTAAAGCATAAGAAAATTCAAAGAAATCAATAAAATCTGACAGTTTCTCTCTCGTGCTGCATTTCTCAAGGATGGAGTGGAGGGAGAGAAAACGATGCATTGGTCATACAGTCACCAGAAAGACAAGGCAATTTTTCTAAGTTGCACTTAAATGACAACCCTTGGAAATCAGCAAAGCTTTCTCAGTCTCCATCAGCTGCTTCTGTGCATTCTTTAAGTAAGTGTGGCTCTTTAATGCCCAGGTGCTCAAAATATGCCATTTCTTAGGCTCAATACAGTTACTTCATGAATAGCTGACTGTTCTTTGAAAATTCCTTTTTCTATTACCCGTTCCTGAAAAATCCAGTTTTCTGAAAGCTTTTTGAATAATATACTTAACATTCAAACAAACCCATAAACTTTTAACAATATCTTGAGCAAATACTAAATAAAAATAAACAAAATCCCAAAAGAAGTAAACCGAGAAAATGTTTCATTAGGGTATGTGAAATCCATGCAACCTGAATAAGCACAAAACTTTTTGAAGAACCTAAAACTTGACCAAAGGCTAACCAAAGCAAGTCCACTATTTAAAATTTTTAACACAGAGCTCTAACATTTTCAAGAGCTGTACTCCAGCTACAGCCCATCCAAGTCTCCAATATTTCTACAGGGTGAAGTCAGATCACAGACAGGTTTAATTTGTCACATGCAGAAATTAAGCATAACCTTCAAACTTTAAAATGAAGTAGTCAAGCGGCTAAAATAAAGTTTTTCAAATCCCTTTTATAAGTGAACAAAAACTTACCTCTTCCTGTGCAGCTAGTGATTGAAACCATGAAAGCTGGCTTTAACCAGGGCCACCTAATGGGACTTCAGAAATTCTACAATTCTGAGCAGCCAACATTATATTGGATGTCATCAGACATAACATTTCCAAAGACTAAAATGTTAATGTTTGCAAATGCATATTTTAATGCTAATTACACTATTTAAATAGTATTAATGAGGATTTTGTCTGCTAGTCAGTTTTGATAGAATTTTACATAATTTCATGTTATATACGTATACAGGCCTGCATTTTATCTTTAGATGAGTCTGTTTCATAGAAGCCTTGAGGTTTTCACATTATGTACCTGCTAAACACTTTTGAAATAACCATGGATGCAATTCAGATGGCTACCTCGTTTTTTTAGGTAAGTAACAGGAGAATCAGTTGCTTTTATTTTCTCCTAGCATTGCCACAGAACAGGCTGTCCATAATTAAATCACCTAGGTTTTGTGATATGTCAGTATTGTATTAGTGCTCCTCTCTAGACGAGTGTCATCCTGCACTCAGAGCAAAACACAGCATGCAAAGTACTAGTCCTGCATCCACACTTTATAGGAGATTTTTTTAAAAATTATTCTTTTTAGATAGTTAATGCCTCTTTTCTTCATATATTCCCATAAAACTTTTAAGAACTTGGAGGGATGAGGTTGGTGGAAATCTGTGAGATGCACTGGGCTCATTTAGGGACTATCCACAAATGAGCAAGTATTCCTTGTTCATTTTATAGACAGGCTGAAGTTGGGCATCAGGAGTAATCTAACTTTTTAAATGGATTTCAAGGGAACTAAAATCATGTATCAGCTAAGGGTTTGCTCAAGGTCAATGAAAAGCTAGCTAGTACATATGCATCTGTAACAAAATGCATGTTCTCTTAACAGTCTTTATAATCAAGAAGTAAAAATTATTTTCAAGGTTTATGCAATAAAATGTCATTATGAATGACAGTTATAAGCTGGCCTAGTTATTCTGAGAGCAGCAATAAAGACTTTCATTTTTTCATTGCATCTTATATTTCATTTTTGGTTGCAGAGGAACCTGAAAAGTCAAGAAATCCATTAAAAAAATATATTAAAAAATGCTCATGTGTCCTCTCCTGATTATCATTTGAAAACATGAGGGCATCCTGCAGATCTTATTTCTTAAACCACTGAAGTCTCGTGATGAAAAGAAGTTAATATGCGCAAATTTTTATTCACAGAAAAATAAAGAAAAAAGTCATAAAACAAAGAGAAAGCTAGGACATAAAGAGGCTGGTAGATGCAGCCTCTGCTTGGGGCTCCCCAGACAAAACAGGCCTGCAGATGTTGCCAGCTGCAGGCAAAGTGCTTGGCTGTATTAAAAGGAGTTTAAAGACAAATATTTGAACTCATGTCCTTTCTAGCAAGCTCTAGTCACAAGCATATTTATTTAATTGCTCTGTAAAATGATCAAAATTAACACTTGCATACAGCAGCCAAAGTTAGTCATTTGTTCTGTGTGTTCCCTCTGTTATTTTCAGGCAAATAAATCTGGAGCAAGCAAAACACTCAGCAGAGAAGCACCTTCAGGGCAGGCAGTGTCACGAGCTTACAGGATACATGATAATTCCCGCTTATCGCCGCCAATACAGCAGAAAGCGCTAATTTAGGCCAATGTCAGCAGAAACATAAAATATACAATCTGAGACCCCACAGTTGCCAGCTACTCTACATGACAGCTTTTAAGGACTTGGTGAATATGGACATCCATCTGTGGAGGTGCTGGTATGATCACAACTCTTAACTCTGCAGCTAAATCCATGGAAAGCTAGATGTTATAGTGGTGTTTGGGGCTGTGATCTCCAGCCAAGAGCTGATCTCTGAACATACCTGGATACACAACACAGAGGGGATCAAGGAACTGCAAGTTATTCAAGTATACGGCTTGAGACCCTCAACTGGGACCCCTTTCCTGGGCCTGCGTGAATTAGTAAGTAAACAAAACATCGTGCACAAGAGCGAGTAAGCACATCTGTGCTGAAAATATTAAGAATTATATAGAGGTGCTTGATCAAAGACTTCCAAGTAAGAGAAATTAGGGCAAATAAAGAGCATTACTTCTCCTTGTGTAGCCTTCCAGCATCAGTTATCTGTGGCTTAAGAGTAAACAAAGCTTTAGTAAGTCACTGTTTTCAACAGCACTTAATGCATTTTTCTTACTTGAACTTGTCTAATGGCTTTTGAAGCTATTAATAAAATTGTTAGCAGACGTAAACTCCTGTATTTAATTAAGCATTGTGTGAAAAACTGATTTATGTCTGACACTTGGTACTTTTGCTAGTTATTCTATGACTCGTCTATCCTTGGGAAGACCAGATAACCTTCCATATTTACTTTCCTCGCTCCATTTATATGCCAGTGTCCATTAATTATCTTGACACTTGGTTTCCAAACAGTGTTTTAGATTTTTTAATTTCTCCTCACATTAAAGCAGTCCCATTCCAAAAACAAGAGAAAACACAGTACGACCTTTCTCTTACACCCTTCTGATTTACCATATCCTTTCTGAAGCAAGTGGACACAGAGTTTATGAAGAGCAACAGTCATATTTTGTTACATGCTTCATTTCCATCACGGTTCCCAAGGGTATACATGCAACCAGAACTAAGACTGTCTAATTTTGAATACATATATTATCCACTTGAATAATCTACATTTATTAATAGCAATTTTATTCTTTTTTTTAACTTAATAATTATTGAGACTTGCAATCTTCTGCCAGTATGTCCACCAAGTTTTAAATATAAATATGGTGATTAACTTCTGGAACTTCTACAAAATTGTTATTTTACCATTCACCTTTTCTCCAAGATTATTTATTAATGGGAAAAAAAAATCCCTTCCTATTAATTCTTACTCCTTTTTTTTTTCTTTTATTTAGTCTCTTGCTGGTCTAGAAGTGCACCTGCCCTTCCCTGCTATCCCATTAAAAATATTTGGTGAGAAAATTATCTAATTTTTAAAGTGTTTATCATACTTTCATCAATTCTAACAAGTTTACCCGAAAGCTTACCTTAAATTCTACCCTAATTAATGCCCTAGGGTGCAATTTATCGCTATAAAAGTAACATTTATTCTTTCCTTTTGCAATACATTGTTACTCATCTAATCACTTCCACATTTTTGTTCTATACATCAGATTTATTACTCTCTTATTTCTGCAATGTTTTTAAAGACGATTTTTACTTTCTCTCGTTCCTCTGGCAGTGGAGTGAGTTTAGCAAGAAGTTATGCACCATACTGGGCAGCCTGGCAATTTCACAACTTTGCAAGTTTGGCTACTTCACTTAATTGACTCCAGCAATTTTTTGCTATTCATTTTATGGGCTTGTCCTACATCTTTTAGTTTATACAGACATGCATTGGAAGAATTAAAGATTTGTAGGAACATCAAGGAGCTGTTTTATAACAGGCAAGCATACCAATGGCTACATGGAAAGTAGACTTAAAACATCATTTCTCTGCCTCCTTTGGACAATAGCATCAATCAGCATTTCTTCCACACAAGCAAAATCTCCAGCCATAAACTTATCAGGCTGGTTTGGGAAGCCATTCATTCTCTCTCATTCTAATAATTCCACTTTTCACAGCAAGTATTAGCTTGGGGCTGAGCACAGGAGATCAGAGTGTATGGAGTATTGGTCTCCAGTAAAATAACCTCTGATATCTCATGCACAAAAAGAGAAACCTGCTGATGCTTCCTTTAGAAATACTGATTAAACACACCCTAATTTTTTATTATTTTATATATTTTAGTATTTTAAATGCAAGATAAGAAGTTTGATGCTTCAATCAATTCAATATTCTCTATTTAAAAATGTTTGTTTTCCCTTTTTTCTCAACTAATAAGGTAACAAAATTACCCCAATTTTATGTGTGCACTATACAACATGAACAAGAATAAAATTAATATAGCTCAACTCCACTACTTTTTCACATTTCAATCACTATTAGGCTGCAGTCATTTGAAAGCTTTTGTTTCGCTCCAACACACCTAGGAACTTCTAGTGCATTTGTTACACCTTACCTATGATATCAGGTTTCACATTATTTTTTAGTCTTACTGGGCAGTTTTACGTAAGAAAGAGGTATGACTTCAGGACAAAATCAAAGAGGAGATACATCCATTTTTCTGTACTAAGACCATTATGACACCTGTCAGTGACTGTGGAGGAACTCCATTCTGCATGGAACATAAACACATTAAGGCCTTAATGACTCCTTTGAAACTATTCCTTCTGGCTTTCTATTTCTATTGAAGAAGCCCAGCATGCATATTAACAAGATTACCCAAATCACTATTTCTGTAGAGGTATCATTACTCGGACTCTTGACCACATGAGTGTATCACTTAAAAAACCTCCCAGAGTAATAGTTCTGTAGCAAATTATGACTCTGCTGAAAGGCTGATGTAGCAATGGGCAAAACCTCAGTCTACAAAGGCTCACAGGACATATTAATGCTCAAAATCCCCTTAAAGCAAAACAAAAGATAATGATAGAAATTGAAGGGGTTGGGGCTTAATGTTACTGGTCTCATGGGTTCAGCAAGTGCTGAAGACAGAAGCTATGATTGCCTAGGACAAGTCCTGACACACACCTATCCCTCCCTTGCCCCATCTAATCACAGTCATCTAACTCCCAAGTCAGTCCTGGCAGTGTGTGAAATAGGCAGCTTATGCCAGAACTTTCAAAATTCTGCCCAGATGGAGAATGAGAACCCAGTTTTGCAGAAAGTGAGCACCCCAAAGTCAGTCAACACAACAGGAGGTGAGTCAAGGATAAAGAGGAAGAACTGGGAAGTTCTTTGGTGCCTGTGAATGTGGTTTTGAAGTAGGACTCACTCGGGAGGATAAAAGACTTCAGGATGATTTGAGGAGAGAAGGACGGACAGCACTTAATTTGAAGAGTGTACCCTACCGCCAAAGCTTTTTTAGTCCTACTTGGACTGACTGCAAAAGTCAAGGCTACAGAATTGTTTATTGAAGTGTACATGCAATAAACTAACACAGGACTATTCTGTTTGTCTGCGCTGCATGTGCTGAATCTCTAGTCATGGATATGCTCGGACTGTAACAAAGAGGTGTGAGTCTGAACCCTTCACTTGAGTACGCACTTGTGAAAATTAAAAAAATATGCAGAAGGATGTTTTTTCCTCCTCACTTCCACATGATGGGTTTCGCCATTCTGGAAAAATGATGGCTGCTTAAGCTAACACACAACACTTAGCACCAGGTACTCACAGGAGCACAGAATACTAGCTTCCCACCTGGATGCCTCCTTGGAAGTTGTCACTTGATATTGTGACAATGGATTGTGCTGCACCATAAAACAGCTCTATGCCTAACAACTGATTTTTGGTGTCTTAAAACACACTAAAATGAGGCTTTGTTCTGGAATGGGAGGAGAACAAAAGAGGGTAGGAAACCTTGGCAGTGGTTGGAGCTTTTCAGTAGAAAAACAACCAAAACCATAAGAACTCTCAAAACAGAGTAACAGTTAACTGCCAAACCATCCCACAAACACTGAATAAATATAACTTAAAGCCAAGCAGCTGATGAGGCATATAATGTCTGGTCTTGAGGCTATTATTCAGAAATATCTGCTGTTGTGCACAGTTTAGTGTACACAGATTTAAGCAAACGACAGGCTTATTTGGTTACTCCAGCAAAACAGTGGAAAATACCATGAAAATAGTAGAATGTTATATAAAAACCTGTATTTGACTCTAACCAGTTCTTCATGTTGCTGAATTTCAACAGGATAGCAGTGAAAAAACTCACCCAAAATCTTAAGAAAAAAACCCTAAAAAACCACAGAGAAAAAAAAAGAATAAATTCCATATTGAATACGGAAGTCATCTATATCGGGGGAAAAAAAATCCAAATAAAAGTAAGTGTGAATTGGGGCTCAAGAGGGTAGCAATCTCATGCAATCCTTCATCACTGCTTAGGAGTTAATATTAAAAGATACCTTCATAAATTAAATCATAATTATCTTTACAAGATGAATCTGTGTTCTGAATAAATATTTTGATTTTCAACTTTTTAAAGTCTGCTCACAAAGGCAGGAAGGTTACCATCATACATTGCCAAAACCTCATTTTGCTTATCAGGAAATTAACAGTAGGCTTTTAATCAATGTAATGTATTTAATACTTCTGCACACACATAACCACAGCCTGTTCCCACAGAGTCCCACATTTCATGTATACCAGAGTTTTGGCTGGTTTAAATACATGAGAGTTATGTATCAGAACTAGGTACCTATAAGGGCACCTGTTAAGTCCCAAGTGCTCAAATTTAGTCACATATCCCAACTCCACACAGAGGTCAGTCCAGAGAGCCTAAGAAGGGGTGACCATGTACATTCCTAGCTCAGATGTTTTCCCAACAACAGCCGATCCTTCAAAGAAAAGTGTCACCCTAAACATTCACTGGCCCAAGATCCCAATAATTTCTCCATTAAGAGCAATGTCTAAGCTGTAAGAAATCCCAGTTTCTTTTCAGGAAAAAGTGAGACCTAACGGAGATGTATTAAAATAATTAGCTCCTTGAGGAACAGAAAAAATAAACAGAACTCCAGAACATGGAAGGCATCAAAAGCTCCAAGATAAGCCTTGTTTGTGGTCATAAATGCAGAACATTTGGGACTGCGCAGAACACCACTTGCTTTCTTTATCCTGAAAGACTGTGAAAAGGCTCCTTTCTTACTCTTAATGCTTAACCTTTTTAGGGGATATTCTATTCTTCTACCAGTCACACAAGTATCACACCTAAGACCCTGATGGTGTCAGAAAACCCTGCCCCAAGCTGAAAACAGGTGGAGAAGGGGAATCAGTAGTAAGTTCAAATAAAATTGCAGGAATAATTTCTCATGGATAGACTGTCAAGGTGCCAAGCATTTTCCAATAATAAGGCATTATCTGGACAACTAAGACCAGGTTTGGGCTCAACAGATAACAACACAAAACATCTCAACTTCAAACGAGCAAACCCTGTTCTTTCAAATAAACAAAAAAGGGTTTTAATTGCTTTGCACTCACAATTTTGATTCACTTTAAAAATCAAGCACATCTCTCTTTAGAAAGAAAGTCAATAGACTGGGTTTTCCTCTCCCTCATAGCAGCTCAGCAGCTATAGAAATTAAAAGCATTGGAGGGAACATGGTGCTTTCTAGGTAAAGGCTAGATTTATTCTAGCAGTGTCAAGGATTTCTGCAGTTTGGATTTCATCTATCACACTTTGAGTAGACAGACTACACAGCCAACATTCATTGTGAAAACTCATATGATCAATAACAGGATCAAAAAATGAGAGCAGTAGGCCACATAATTACCCTTACAGACAAATTTTCACTCAAGACATCAGATGGAATTATAGCAACTTCAATAGCAGAGTTTGCTAAGGGGTGCCACCTAAAGGGCTTTCTTTTACTGTATGCTGACCTGAATTTGTGCTCTGTTTCCAGAACAAAGAACATTTACTTGGTCACTTGTTTTGAGAAAGTATGTTCCTGTAAGCAAAGCTATTAATTAATAAAATACTTTTGAGAATTAGAACTTCAGTCATGGAATGCAGTTTTAGTCACTCATTCTTATCCCTTAACCTATAGTCTTTCAGTGAATACTTGCAGTCTAACAGAAATAGAACTGCAAAGATCTCTCTCCCTTAAGACCCACAACATTCAGGAGCCAGACCTCCCTGACTCTTACTTTTTTGACTCTGACCTTGTTTGATTGCTCATAAGTGGGTTCCAACTTTGATAAAGAACTTGGGGTACTGCCAGTACAATTTATAGCTGTATTAGTAATCATCATATGTGGCCTGCTCACATTCTTACAGTTTGCTATTTGTAAAAGACAAATGAATTAATTTCAACATGGAGAGAGGCCCTTCCACTACACAGATCCTTCTATCATTCAGTCACATACCTTCTAACTATCATCAGTGTCACCAAGCAAACTGAGTGCAGGAGGTATGAGTAAAGTCGCCCCACTTGGCTCTGTTGGGAGTTAGTGAGGCAGATTTACAAGCATACAGCAGGGCCTTGACAGGCATCACAGAGGAGAAGAAAGAGATTAGGAGACGATAAAGTTGTGGCAAACATGGTGGAACACAACTGATAGTTACACTTATTTATCTTGGTTAAAGAAACACAGAAAGATAGAAAAAAGATTTGTTTAGGATGATCAAAGAACAACAAAGGAATTCAAGTGTGTAGCCAGCACATGACAATCTTCTCAGAATCACAGAACGGTTTGGGCTGGAAGGGACATTAAAGATCATATAGTTCCAAACCCACTGCCATCACAGACGCCTCCCACTGGAGAAGGTTGTTCAATGCCCCATCCAACCTGACCTTCAACCCTATCAGGGATGGGGTATCCACAGCTTCTCCGAGCAACCTGTTCCAGTGCCTCACCACTGTCACAGTAAGGAATTTATTCTGCATATCTAACCTAAATTTCCACTGTTTCAGCTTAAACCCATTACTCCTCGTCACATCACTGCTGTTTCTGATGAAAGTTCCTGATATTGAGGGAAGAAAACTAGTAATAATTCCAATCTGTAGTATCAAGCAGTTCAAAATGTAATACATTATTGCTATCTGGATCCAGATGACAGACAAAACTCTTCCAGAAATTAAGAAAACCACTGAGCCCCTTCTTCCTGCCTTTCGTACGATGCCAAGCCCCTACTGGTGTCTCCAGCAGACACGAACATGTCTTGCCTTCATTTGCTACCTGCTGACTGTGTATCTCAGCACGCCAGTCCAGCT
The DNA here is from genome assembly GCA_013400975.1 of Atrichornis clamosus. Classification (NCBI taxonomy): domain Eukaryota; kingdom Metazoa; phylum Chordata; class Aves; order Passeriformes; family Menuridae; genus Atrichornis; species Atrichornis clamosus. Next base: position 67,027 of record WBMZ01001986.1, on the reverse strand, counting down.
CAGTCAGAGGGGATGCAGTGTGATGAGTGTAACACGTACCTTGAGAAGCACCTACCACAGCATGACACAAACCCGTGTGCACAGTAGTGTGCCCAAAAACATCTTGCTACTTCTTCAAATTCCCACTTCGTAACATGACAGCAGATAACACTCTTAAAAGATGGAAAGCATCATAATGAATTCAATATACTAAGACATTAAAGAACAATGTATCATTTATAAACATTGCAATCCCTTCATATTAGTAATCAGTACTAGAAAAAGAAAGAAAGTGAGGAAGGCAGAGATAAAGACCACATTATACATTTTGTCTAAACTAGCAACATAGAACTGGATTTGAACTGAAAAAATTCATTAAATATTCAAAAGAAATAATTTCAATCATAGCACAGATTTTATCTTATCCTCTTTTTTTAGTCTTGGAAACACTACTGGATTTGAAAAAAACGATCACTTAGAGAATACTGATAATTTTAAAGAAAAAAAAATAATTTGGTATTAGTCTTCCTCACTAAAGCAAAGATTTTTGTTTAGAAAAAGAATCTCGGGTAGATTACATTGAAAACCCTAAAGGGTGTCCAACCAAGCAGCCTCAGATTTATTCACACTACTGGTAAGTTTAAAATTCAGAGCAAAAAATCAGAAGAGGAGAGCTACTAGAAAATGTAGGCAAAAAGTGTCCAGTCTAACAATGCAACAAAACCCCTTTTTGACACATAGAACAATACGCGGTCAAAGAAAACTTCTGAGCGGAACATAATTTTATGTTCACATGTGTAAAAAAAGATAGTAACTATCTATTTCTACTTTAACAAATAAAGTTGCCATTTAATCTGAGGTAGAGCACATAGTATTTGTGTGCTCAGACTGTGCACTTGGACAATAATCTGTTCTTTCTCACTTTTTATTAGGCATTTCATATTTATGTAACATATCTGAATATTTACATAACAATGTATTTATATTACAAATCTAATATTAAATTAAAAACAAAGACAACAGATATGAATTTTTGTAAAACAATTATGTTCTAAAAACTTAAGTTTAAAGCAATTAATTACATTCACTATTATTTTTCTAAAAATAACTTTTAAAAAGAGATCACAGAGATCACGTATCTTTCTGGTTCACAGCAGCCATCCCAGTACTTAAGATGCTAAAAGAAACCATATCTCTCTTTTCAGAAGTGTACAGAAAGGGAAGATAAGTTGTCCATATTTTGACAGGCACCACAAGGAAGCAGAAGACACTATGCACACTATTTGGGGACAGTGAACAGAATCAGGGTGGACATAAACATGGAAAAATTGTCCATCAGTGCTACGCTTTTGGTTTGACCAGCTCACTAAGTGCTGAAGAAGGTCACTTCTGGACTGTGAAGTGGATGGGATTTTATCTTGCTTCATCTTCCAGGCACTCTGGCTCACCTGAGTGCAGCGTCTCGTGAGGTGTACCCGACAGCTCAGATATCTCAACGTGGCACAGCACTAAGCTATGCTGGCATAAAGGCTTGTGGCTCAGTGGCACGTCACCGTGGTTTTAAAGCATGTTAGTTTACCCCAAACTATGCAGGCACAAATGAAAACAAAGACAGGAAAGCTATCACTGATATACTGATTCTGATATGATGCTTAAGCAACCACATACTACTAAGAGATTTCTATTAAAAGGTGAAAGTGTTTTTTAAACAGTGTATCAAATACAAATACATCAAACAATATATATACAATGAATTCAGTGCAGAGTAGGTATAAAATATAATTAGTTGCATTTAAAAAAAACCCTTTTCACACCATATAAAAGAAACCTCACCCTCTTTTAAACATCAACGAGCCATTTACAATTAATCAACAAACAGGCAAGAACAGAAAAGTGGTGCCCTAGCTAATTACATCTACAAGTAATATTTTTAAGACCGAAATTATTAAGTAACAACTGCTTAACAAGCTATCATACAATACAGAAAGAAGAGCCATTAAAAAAATCAAGCTGGTAAGGGAGTACTACCATGTTTATCATTTTGTTTGCTATCAAAGCTCATCAGTCTTGCTTTTGTGTATTCCACAACACCAATAAAAGCACAATAGCTAACAGAAATACTTGAAGGAGTTTCCAGTTCTATTACTTTCACCATTTCCCTATTACCACTAGGTGGTGATAGCTTAACACAGATCAGCTTCCAGTCTGTTAAAATCAGTGTAAACTGCAACCAGACAGTACCATTTTAAACAAAATTTACACGTCCTCTCTGTGCACTAAAAAGAGGAACCCTTAATCCTTTTAACTGCATAAAGTGCTGTAGCAAAGACTTACCTGCTTCAGTCACATCCTTTCACTCTGTTCTTATCCATTAAAACACTTACAGATGCCTTGAAGAGAACTCAGATCCTTCACTCAAAACAGCCTTTCACCTTGTTTCTGGCTGAGTCACATAGCTCCTGTAAGCTTTACAATCTTTTTGTAGCAGATGCTTCTAAAAAATCGTGACAGCTCTATCTTTAAATCCTTTTTCCATGGCACTACTTGTAAGACTTCTTTCACAAGTCTATTAAGACCCTCAAAGGTGAGACTGCCACTTTTTATTTGCCTCAAACTCTCCTCCAGATTCCTAGGGCAGTTGAAATAGATTGCTTTTAGATAATACCCACGTCACTGCACTTTTTATCAGAATGTTCAAGTCATAACTTTCCTCCAAGATCATTCAACCACAAAACCTAATCACAAGTCCCTCCATCCACAAGTAGCAAAGCAAAGTTCAAGTGAAATTACTTCTGCTGAAAGGCTTGTCCACCAGGCACACCTGAGCCCTGTTACCCTCCCTGGCTGCAGCTGTAAACACTTCTTGGTTTGGATGGGGATGGGATGTATTATCTAACTCTTACTGCAGTGTGACCTACCTGCAGAACTTCTCTATCCAGTTTAGAAGATCATCTCTAATGCGTTGGTTACAATTAATATTTTTGCATTTTTGTGAAGCTGCTGTTGCTCTTAATGTTCCTGCCTGATACACTGTCAGTGATGTTTGTACCAAATTGCTACAACACCCCCTGTGTCATCAGCCTGCAGCCCCCTCTTTCATTGTGCTCCCTACAGAACTAAAACGGATCATTTACTTCAGTACCTGCACCTGTCTGAGTCCACACCATACTTGCTCAGTTCTAGGTATTTTATAAACTGCATTAGAAGCTGCATCTGGTTGCAGTGCAGGTACCAAAACTATAAAAAGCTGAAATAGGGAAAAAAAAGCATGACTTCTCTATTTTCATATTGCTTACAACTGTATGCATAACTGATGATGCTTCTGAAATATGATTATGCTTTTTGTATGAATAGAAACAAGTTAAATTAATTTGTTTCTTACCAGGCTTACATCTGAATAGCTGAAACTTGATGGGTTTAATCACATTCTCAAATATAATACTATATGTATTAAAGGAAAATTAGTAATACAACAAAACCATGAAAAACATAAATCAGTATTTCTACCTCCAGCATCATCTTACTCTGTTGTACCAGCAAGAACACTCAAAGTCCTATGATGGTGAAAGAAAAGTGCTAAGGCTATTTGGTGAAATTTCTTACAGAAATTTATTAGTATGAGAAGGTTGCCCAGCAAGGGTAAAGACAGAACTTATTACAGAAGATACATAACAGGGAAAACAAAGAAAAATAACTGAATGACTTTGTATTTCCTTTGCGTTCCACCAACTTTTGGTTGAATTTCTCTATTAACCTAACATCACTTCTAGAAAAGTTGTTTCTCTTTAACTCGCACACAATTGCTGCCCTGTAGTTAACAGCTCAGTACAAGTAACAGTTTGGAATGAACTAAGTAAAATATACGCCAAGGAAATGGGTAAGAAGGGTTTAACAAGTACATTAGTTAACAGCATGGCTTAAACAGGTTTCTAATTAAAGCTGAAAAACTTTTAAAATACAAGCAAACCAACATAAAAAATTAAATAGGAAATCAGAGTTACAAAGCAGTAAAATACACGGATCATTTCCCAAAAGGGATAGGCTTTCCCACTAAACTGAAAGATCTCATGCTGTTCTCAAGTCTGTATCAGACTGTCATTAAAGAGCATATAAGAGAATGATAAATTCATGAAAATAAAGAATACAAACCCAAATCCTTGATTAAGTAACTTCATCTCCTAAAAACCTGCTCTTTCTCAAGTAAACTAGAAAATCATCTGACAGTTCTCAACACTTTCCTGATGCTCCTCCTTGTCCCAGGGTTCAAGGTGGTGCCTATTCCACATTACAGGCCATGAATTGTACGGTACAGGAATGCCACAACATGTACAGCCTCTCAGGCCGCCCTTCCAACTGGATTAAAAAATGGTTTAAGCCACCATCAGACCAAGACTTTGGCCTCAATTCTGTCCTGCAACAAGGAATTCTATGGATTAACTATGGCTTGTATAAAAACAAAACCAAAAAACAATGAGAAAATTCACCCACAAGTCAGGCTTGTATTATTAAAAAAAAAAAAAAAAAAAAAAGGTGCACAAAGTAAAATCTGTCTTTGTTCAGTGCTTATTCTGTTTCCTTTCAATTCACAGATTTTCTTCTTGGCCTTGTGCTGATCTAAAAAACACTGAAGTTAATGGAACAATTCTTACTAGTGGCAAAGTTAAACCCTCTAAAGAAGGAGCAATTAGAAATATTCAACACAAGTCTGTACCATTCAGCAGACCAATAAAATCAATTTTCTATTACCTCTTAACAATACTCAGTTTTAGAACTGCTATTTGATCACAACAGGATTCCCAGGGAAGCTTTCCACACAGCTAACCATTTTCACTGGACGTGTTTCTGCTGCATTTTTATAGGATCCTGTTTCAGGGATGAAGTTTGTGTTGGTATGTTTTTTGCCGCCACCTGTCATGCTCCCTTACTTCATTTTGAAAAGGGAAATAGGGGCCAAGTCTCATTCCTTCAGGCAAGAAATACCACCTGCTTTTCTGGGTTTGTATGATACAAATTTTCTTTCACTGAATTAAACTCACAGTACTGTCACTTAGTGTAAATGAGAAAGCAAAAAGGGCATTTTAAAGCATCCCAAGCACAAAATGAATGTTTGAATAATATTCTCAAATGCAGTTTTAAAAAAAAACACCACCAAGCAAACAAACTCATGAGGGAAAATAATAATAACCTCAGGAAATGTCCACAGTGAATTCCAAAGTATAAATAGCTCAGTTGAAAGCAGAACGAAAGTTGGGTTGTGTTATCATGCAGCTGAGCCAAAAATAAAGCTTCTTTGAAAATGCTTTAGAGAATCTCATAATTCTTACAAATCTTAATGCCTTAATCTTTCCCTTTAACCTTTCTCCAGCTAGATAAAAGGAATTAAAATAAAGCTTCTGATGCTGAGGAACAGAATGTTTGGTATCTATTGTTGATAAAAAGAAGAAGAAGCCTTTGAACATTGCTTGACCTCTCCCTTTTTATCAACCTGAAGACAGCATTTTTGTAGGTATTACATAATTTCAGTTCTAAAGTACACAATTCTCCAACAGACATTTTCCTTTGGTCATTTTTCTATAGTAATTGACGTAAAAAAATACAAATGTATGAAATAAAAGATATATTTGATTATTTTAATATTTACCTTGAATTTCAGTTGCTAAACAAACCAAGTTCAAACTATTTATGCCCTAAGGCAGCCGCAACTAGAAAATTCTCTAAGAAAATTAACTCATCTTCCCTTTATTAGTACCAACACCAATCACAGAAGCCCAATCCTTTTCATGCTAATGACATTGCAAAATGGCACAAAATAAGTCAACTAAGAGAAGTCATCCCTGTCCCTTTTTTAGGCTGTTTCCATTTCCCTCAAATGAAATAAAAGAAGTCTGTAGTCAATAGTGTGAGCACCCACCCCACCCAGTGTAGCATATTCTGAATACTTGATGATACTTACAGCAGAAAAACACAAGTTCCTCTTTTCTTCTCTTTTATATAACTAAAATTATTTGGGATTCTTTTTGATACCAGGAATGGTGTCTCCTCCTACCTTAAAAAATACAGTAGGTCTTTTCATTCCATAACCAAGCCTACTTTTGTCTTTACCCTTTTCTGAAATCAGACAGCAGAAAATTCTTAATAATATGATGTCAAGATAGACAGGATGTTAATTATAAAGAATCTGATATCTCCATATAAGTTTATATTAGTGATTAAGTGCTCTGAAAAGACACAACCTGGTAGGACATCTGATTGATTCTTGAATTAGTCACTTCGCAAACAATGCAAGGTGGAATTTATTACCAAAACTAAAGAATGTTTAAACAAGCGTGTCTCTGAAACACCTATGTACTCATTCCTCATCCAGAAAATGTACCATGACTCAACCTCAAACAGTGAGGAAAAAGCTGATATTCCTGAAGGGGAGTATTTCAGAAGGGAAAATTCTTACTGCATTTTAAGAGTTGAAGACTCTCCTTTACCAAACAAGAGTCAAGTCCAGTCTTCCCTTTTTCCGAACTAATATATGCAAGATTTCCATAAAAACTCCATTTATCATCTCAGAGTTGTTGGTAAGAGAGAAGTAGACAGTTTTCTGTGGAAGGTGATAACATTGGAGCCAAAGAGGACACCCCTTATTGACATCACTAAAAACAGGGAGCTTGAATCAAATGACATAGAGAGCCTTTGTTATGGTGGGACCTCCTGTCAAAATTTGAGAGTTCTTGTAGGCCGAAGAGCCCTATCTGAGTATTTCTCATTACATTTTTAGTTTGCAGAATGAGTTTTTCCCAAGTGAATCACTTTCTGTATATATTGTGTATACTACTACTTGCTGATTTCATGGCACTTTGAATGTGTGCTCTGTGGTGGTGCTGGTGTAAAAAGAAAAGCAAGGTAAATAAGTTATTAATCATAATTTGCATCCATTAATTTCTTTCCAGATTTGCTGACCAGATGAAGAACATGCCAGGGCTTTTCTGAAGATGATAAATGAACTGTAACTCCGTTAAAAAAAAAGCATGGAAAAAGCAGTGTGTATCTAATTGATAAAGGGAGGCATTAAGGCATGATATACCTTAGTGTGATGGAGAAGTATTTTTAATTACGTCTTCTGAGCACGGTTTACCCTGAATAGCTGCAGTTTTAGTACTCCTAATACCTAACCATTACAACTGCTCCAAAAGAGCTTCTAAGAACATTCTCCTCTACTAAAGAAACTGACTCCCACAGTTGGAAAAAAATATTCCATAATATTTTTCACCTTAAAATTATTATTTGGTTCAACTGAAAGATTTTATGGCTCTAAATCAGCATCCGTCAATTTTTCTCACTGTACAGGAAAAAACTCAAGTTCCTCTTTTTAAAGCTCTTGTCTTTTTAACCCGTGTTTTGTACCAAACATCAATTTTCCTAGCTGTTCAAATGGTTAAAAAAAAAAGTCATAGAATGGGTTAGGCTGGAAGGGCACTTCAAGATACTCTAGTTCCAATGTCCCCTGTCATCCACTAGATCAGATTGCTCAGAGCCCCATTCAACCTGGCCTAGAACATTTCAGGAATGGGCCGTCCATAACTTCTCTGGGCAACCTCTTCCAGTGCCTCACTACTCTCATCATAAAAGAAATTTCTTCTTTGTATCTCATTTAAACCTAGTCTCAAAGCCATTCCCCCTTGTCCTACCATTATGTGCCCTTGCAGCCACTTTAGGTACTGGAAGGCTGATTCTTCATGCTCCCAACTCTCACTGCCATTCTTTATAGCAGAGGTGCTCCAGCCCTTTGATCATCTTTGTGGCCCTCCTCTGGACTCCTTTCAACAGGTCCATGTCTTTTTTATGTTGGAGTCTCCCAGGAGTAGATGCAGCACTCCAGGTGAAGTCTCATCAGAGGGAAGTAGAGTGGCAGCATCACCTCCTTCGGCGTTCTGGCCACGCAGATTTGATGCAGCCAGGACATGGTTGGCCTGTGAGAGCACATTGCTGGGTCATGTTGAGTTTCTGCCAAACACCCCCAAGTCCTTTTCCTCAGGGCTGCTCTCAATCCATTCTCCTTGCAGCCTGGACTTCTACTTAGGATTTCACCAACCCAGACGCAGGACAATTCCCCTGACCCAAGGGCAGGACAGAATCACAGAACGGGTCAGGTTGGAAGGGACTGCAGTGGGTTATGTACTCCAAACTCGCTGCTCAAGCAGGACCATCCCAGAGCACTTGGCACAGGATTGTGTCCAGACAGTTCTTGAATATCTCCAGTGAGGGAGACTCCACAACGTCTCTGGGTAACCTTGATTTTGGCCTTGCTGAACTTCATGATGTTTACGTGGGCCCATCTCTCAAGCCTGTCGTGGTCCCGCAGGATGGCATCCCCTCCCTCCAGGATGACAACCACATCACACAGCTTCTTGTCATTGGCAACATCTCTGGGGTGTCTCTAGCAGTTCTCACAATCTCAGATCATGCTTCTCCAGTAGTTTTGGATCAACCACCAGAACTAACATCTGGCTGTTTGCAGATCTCTACTCACGGGCACTAGCAAAGTTGCTACTAATGTCTCAGTAATGCTAACTATGTGAAAAGAATGAGATTTCCTTGGACAATTGTTACAGTGTCTTTCCTTCCGAAGTTGTAGGGAGGTATCCAGTTTTAGAGATGACAGGAAAGAAAACAGATTGCTCACAGTCACCAAGCAAGTGGCAGCCTGGCAGATTTGCCACTGGGGCCAAACTCAGCAACAATGAGCCTGAGACTCTGTGTATACCTCCAGGAGATACACCCCAGCCCGTAGGTGAAAGAAACTCAATGTCATATGTCTCTTTTAAGTTTTCCTGTTGTCTGAAGCAGCCTTCTTTCCTCTGCACTCCAGGGGGGAGCTAGATGCACGCAGCTCACTCTGAATAAGCGGTGAGAAGTTCACAGTTCCCAAAAATAGCATTGTGTACAGGCAGTAGCTGTGTCTCAGAAGCAGTGCAGCTCTGCTTACGTGGCATAATGCCTGCTATAGTTAGCCTTGCTTAGTCGGCTAATTAGCTGAATGAAGGTCCTGCACTAGCACTTGCATATTATTTCCCACTGCAGAGTGAGCTCAGCTATGGTATCTCTGCATAGTTTATCACTGTGCAGAAAAACAGCTGGATTCCTGGCACGTCTGTATGGTGACAATCAAGCAGGTAACTAATATACATCCATCCATCTCTGTGGTTTGACCTACATTTCACTTCTAAGCTGATTGCATGAAAGAAGAAATTCGGTTCTTAGTTTACATGTCTCAAGGAAACATACATTCAGAGAATATTTTACCTTAAAAACATCAGAACATATACTTACACACTAAAAAAAAATTACTTATTACAGCTCCATAAACTCAAATTGTCCCTTTTCAATATATTTTTATAGTTCTAAACCAATTACTGTATTTTAAATAAGTCATCACAGAAGAAGCTACTCCAAAATTGAAAGAATATTTGTATTATATGGTAAGAAAAAAAAAAAGTGGAACCATTGAACTTTTCCAAAGCATAGTGCTCTGATACTTTTAGCTTTTGTGAGTGCTTTATTACATCATTCTGACATTTAATTTACTGAAACAGTACGTGGTAATGATCCTAAAATATTACTTGGGGAAATATCTCAGTATCTTACCAATGTAAGTAGGCATTTTTCTCCTCTGGCAATGACTGTTTTAAGTGGAAAAATTATAAACAAGGGAATTTATGAATTCATACAGTATTTATCAATTTTTTACTTGCAAAAAATCTAGAAAATGATGGCATTTACTAAATTAATGAAAAATAAATATACAAAACTTCTTATCTGGAACTTGAAAATCTTGATAAAACGTGAAATCAAGATAACTAAAAATGATTAGAAAATTCACCCAGAGGATCCCACAAAGCATTGCTAGGCGTTTAGGAAAGCTGAGGGATTCAATATCTGTGAAATGCAGAAGGTTCATTTCCCCACAGTCTTTTCCTTACTGAAGTAATTTATTTCTGGCATAAAGAGGGGTTTAAGTATTATTTCTCAATTGGCAGATTTTTTACTCTATTTGCAGAAGTGCCTCTTGCTACAAAAAAACCTGAACTCAAGCTGCTTTGTACAAAAGTCAAAAGCACAAACAAAGGTACCTGCACTTCTCCGAGAAAGGTTAGAAGTATTTCTATAAGTGACATTAAGCAAAAAGAATAAATCATTTCCTGTGCACTTCCCTGAGAGCCTAATGCAATGAAAGGCAGCTGACAATCAGACCTGCTCTGACAACAGATGCTACATTCTATTTGAAGTTCAAATTATTTTATGAGCTACTGAAATACACTGATGTATGTCCCTGTTCTGTTCTGTTAAAATTCAGTAAGTTTTAAATTTTACTTCTAGTTCAAGTTAATGAAGATCAAACCTAAAAACTCTGAGAAAGTAGCATACAAAAACCAAGTTTGGAATTTTGCCTGGAAATTGCTCAAAAAAATTTCATGTCTATCTTGTCCTTAGAAACAGGACTATGGTACCCTGCTGGATATTGTAAACAAAAGGTTAGCCACGCAGTTTGAGATCTCATGCAGAAGATGACTCCTCCAGCAACAGCATGACAGTCTATTGTGTGGATGGACCAGCAGCTCAGAGGACAAAGTCTTACATCAATTTTATCTGCAGTTCCCAAATCTACAGAATCTCCAATCCTGGTGGTAAGTAAACTGTGTATTATGCAATAACAATCTAACAGACAGAGAAATGACAACCGTAGGATGCTTTTAACAATCAGTATAGAATCTGGGGTGAAGAAGCCACATATACGTTTGTATGAAAAAACGACCCAGAAATCAAGAATTTAATTTCTATCTAAGAATCAACTGCTCACTGAATTCTTGCATAATTGTGAAGGAGTTTTTAAAAGGTTGAAATCACTTATACAATATACCAACATTACAAATCCATAGAGTTTATGATCATTTATTCTGAGATATTTCATAACCTCAATATTATTATTATTTAAAAATTACAAGATGGGGATATAAAACAGCTGCCATTCCAAAGGTCTGATCAAAAATGGATCAGTGGGCTTTATGATACTGAAGAAAGGCTCTTGTGAGCTCTTTTCAAAGATGAGATCATAACCTATAGTTTCTGAGTGGAGAAATAAAATAGACTAACAAAAGTAGAAAACAGACAAGAAGACTAATGAAAGGTTCAGGTTAAGCTTTCGTTTTCTATTAATGAAATGGACAAATGTTGCCAACTTTTCATACACAGCACCCCAATGAAAGTGAAAAGACAAGTGGCAAAATAATTGCATGTTATTTTTACGCTTACCTGAAAGTCCTCCTCTGATTTTACAAATGATAGAGCTGACTTATTTATTAATTTATTAAAAACATAACCTTATTTTTAATAATATGAAAAACATGGGAATCAGGTTTTAATTCACAGAAAGGTAAGACCTTCAAACTCCACCAAAGGTTTCCTTCTGAAACAAGTGCCAGTATAGTTTTGGCCTATATCAAAGCACTTCAGTCCCTATAGAAACAGTAGAGTCAGCAGGGACACAGCCCTAAAAAAAAAAAATCAGAAATACTGGTGCTATTATAGAAATGTGTCCTGTGTGAGTCGACCCACTGGAACATAAAAGAGGATGTTGGTTTAATGAGCAACTCCCATTAAACCCTGTCACTGACAAGATCCTTACAACTAACTGTGGAAAAAGACATGGCAGCAAAACCAGGCTTGGTTTCACAATACATGTTTAAATGTGACTTGCTAACAGGCTGTGTCCAAGAGGCATAAACACATTTTTGAAATCAAATGGAGGGAGGGGTTTATAAGAACAATGATTGCAGTTCTTGCAATTTGGTGTTAAATCCAATTTTATTTCATAAAATGTCTGAATATGGAAAAAGGTATTTCCATAAAATGAGAGGACACAGAACAGACACTAGCTACATGTGAATGGAACAGTATTTTCGATATATATTCAATATTCTAAAATTTTCTAAAACATCATTTACTTTTCCATAGCATATGAGAAATCTGGACATCTGTTGTACAATACATGTTCCACTGCCTTCTGTAGGATGTTTTCACTTATTTCTGCTAATTCATTTCCTTTCTTTTTGTTTAACAGCTCATTTCTTGAACTCTGTCAACATCTAGACAAAGAACTGATGTTTTGGCCTGTCCAAGTAGGTATAATCTCCTCTGCCTACTGTTTAAGAGTTTACTTCAATGCATAATCAAAGATCTTTAAGCTGGGATCCAGGATACAATTTAAATACTGTCTTTATAGACATTTACATCCAATGATAAAAGCACACTGGCATTAACAATGCCAACAATCAGTACTGTGTCCATGACTCTTATATGAGTGCCATATATATATATGCCAACTATAGACTTGAAGAACACAGAATTTCTAATTACAAGTGTGATAGTCACAAACAAAGGGAATAAATTACATCACTCTAAGGGGGAAAAAAGCAAGAAAATTCTCTTTTTTGCATTAGAACTTCTGAGGACTTGTGAGAAGGCTGTATATTTGATATGTCTCCAGTCATGCCTATTTAGAGGAATGCTGAAGCTCCTGATCAATCAGGAACCCAGCATGGTTTGCCCTGTCCTAAGACATTGTCTTCCTTTACAAATTTTTCCTTGGGGCCTTAAGCTATACAATTTTTTTTCTGGATTGGTAGCTGAATGCAACAACTTGTTATCCCAACCAAAGAGCATTTTCTAGTTTTACTTCAATCACAAGACTCAGGATCTGATGTGAAAGAGCAGCAGATACTGTCTACCTTGACTTTTGCATGGCTTTCAACATCTCTCACAACATTCTCATAGGTAAACTGAGGAAGCGCGGGTTGGATGACTGGACAGTGAGGTGAATTGAGAACTGTCTGAACAGCAGATACCCAGAGGGTCATAATCAGTGTCACAGGGTCTAGTTGGAGGCCTGTCACTGGTGGTGTCACCCAGGGTTCAATACTGGGCCCACTATTGTTTAACTTATTCACTGATGAATTCGATGAAGGGGCAGATGCCTCCTCAGTGAGTTCACTGACAACACAAAGCTGGGAGTAGCTTTGGGTTGATCCCCCCGAGTGCTGTGCAGCCCTTCAGAAGGACCAGGGCAGGTTGGAGAGATGGGCAGAGAGGAACCATCTGAAATTCAGCAAAGGCAAGTGCAGGGTCCTGTATCTGAGGAATAGTAACCCCAGGCACCATCACAGGCTGGGGGCTGACCTGCTGGAGAGCAGCTCTGCGGAGAAGGACCTGGGGGTGCTGGTGGACAACAAGCTGTCCATGAGCCAGCAGAGAGCCTGTGTGGCCAAGAGGGCCAATGGTACCTTGGGATGCACTGAGAAGAGTATTGCCAAGAGATTGAGGGAGATGATCCTGCCTCTCTACTCAGCCCTGGTGAGGCCACACCTGGAGTGCTGCATCTAGTTCTGGGCACCTCAGTACAAAAAAGATATGGAGCTCCTGGAGCAAGTCCAGGGGAGGGCTACATCGGTGATTAAGGAACTGAAGCATCTCTGTTATGAGGAAAGGCTGAGGGAGCTGGGCCTGTTCAGCCTTGAGCATAGATGACTGAGGGGACCTCATCAATGTCTGCCAGTGTCTGAAGGGAGGGTGCCAAGAGGAGGGAGCCAGGCTCTCTTCAGTGGTGCCGAGCAACAGGACAAGACCACTACCAATACTAATACCATACTTCTTGCTGTATCCATATCAATATGAAAGCTCATGGAATAAAACCTTTATGAGGGGCTCAGATATTTCCATAAATTTCTCCACTAATCTCATCAGGTAGACTGAATATCAAACTTGCTTTGCAATTCTTTCTTTCAAACTGCCGTGTTTAATGAGTTGTTGACTACTACGGCATACACGATTTTGCAGAACAACCTAAGGTTATGCTAATGTCATTGACCACAGAGTATTAATCTTAGTATTTACCCAATTTATGGAATACAAATGTATCAATTGTGTATCAATTAAAATTACACTGCTTAGACAGTTTATAATGAGCAAGAAAAATCACATGTTCATATACTCAACTCTCTTTGTGCCAACACATTAGCTTTGTCCCATTAAAGAGCTTTATGCCATCTGTACCATCTGTGATACCAGCTGGTACATTGGTCCAAAAATATCTCTTCAATTATAGTATACTGATTAGTTTTTAGTATTGATTCAATTGTAGCTTAACTGAATTATAAAAATAAATTTATATTGGTTTTCTTCCCGATTTCTGTGATTTGGTTTTGGTAATAAAAATTCTAAAACTTCCTGTTCTTTTCTTGAAATTTGAATAGTTTGAATCACATAAAATGAAGTAAATATATAGTTAAAGTGAGGTTATAAGTTAAATAATTTAGGTATTGGGACCTTGTTCAAAATGAGACACTAACTATTTCTAGCAAAAATGAAATAACATCTTATTATTATCATTATATCATTTTTATAATATTATCATCTTTATTATTCAAAAATTAGTATTTTCCCCCCAAATCCTCCTTCTAAACAAATACCGTATACATTAAAATGTAATTTTACAAAGCTAACTGATGGGTGGTATTTTTTTACCTACATAAAGATTTAACTTATCAGTATAGCACTATTTTTATAAAATAAATTGAATGAAATTCCTGCTATGATGAGACTCAGTGGTAAGATTCTCATTCACTCCAGCAAGCCGAGATTTAACATCACACCGTTGACTGAAAGGTGTACGTCCTTCTGTACCCCTCACCCCTTGCAACTTTATGATTGATGCTTAGATCAATCACATTACCCCTACTTTTAAGCTGAACTACAAGCAAAGATCTAAGTTTTATGTTATGAATCCTTCACACTCAGAAAGGCTGGTATATATATTAATTACGTAGGAAGTATACATCAAAAGAACCGTACCGTGATCATAAATCCTAACAGCATTAGTTCAGCCCCTTTCTACATATGCATTATGGTGTAACCTTTTAATGACGAAGATGTGCCTTAGTTTGAACGGGAGCTTCTTTTGATAAGTTAATTTAATTCATGGATATTAGCTATTTACCAAATTCAAAACTTCACACTTTCCTCATTTTGTGCCCCCATAATTTACTTATCAAACATTATTGAAAATCTGAACTGAAAACATAGTTCTCTCTGATGTTCATCACTGCAGTGTCTGAGTGCTTCACAAACATTATGACATTTATATTCACAATATCCTTGTGAGATGAGAAGTTATTATTATACCTACTTTATGCAGAACAGAGGCACAGTGAGATTAAGATCAAAGGTATTGACTAATTTGGGCACTTGGTAGGAAACTCATGGAAGCTCATTTTCACAATGCTTAATACACAGCCTTTCATATATGTTCAAAGCCTAGTTAGTAATGCTGCAAGTGCTCAATATTCTGCAAATCAAACCCCAAGGATTCACTCAGAAAATAAGAAACACACACAGTGTCAGTACCTAAAGTTAAGACTAACTGACTCCTTTCACATATCATCAGGGGAGGTTTAGGTCAGATATCAGGGTATCAGGAAAAGGTTTTCACCCAGAGGGTGGCTGAGCACTGGAACAGACTCCCCAGGGAAGTGGTCACAGCACCAAGCCTGACAGAGTTCAAGAAGTGTTTGAACACTGCTGGGCACACAGTGTGACTCCTGGGCTGTCCTGCACAGGGCCAGGAGCTGGACTTGATGATCCTGATGGGTCCCTTCCAACTCAGCATATTCTGTGATCCTATGATAGGGACTCTGTGGGAGAAGAAATCTTCTACTCCAGCATAAATTAACCATATGGATCTCTTTTCTTTTTTTGTATCCTGTTTTGTTCACTATTTTTTAAATTGTTCCATTGACAATTAGCAAATTGCACTGTTTGTTTACTAAAAAGTAGAGGGGTTTTGGTTTCAGGCAAGTTGGACAGCTAGGAAGGAGATAAACAAATAGCTGCAGTAGGTTACTGTGGCCCCATATAATTCAAACTAGAAGGAGATGGACTAACTTCTGTGTTTGCAGACATTTTCTCATAGCAGAGAACATTGAGATTCAGAAACACAATTAATTTTATGTTTCTGTAGGGACAAACTGTGATGTTTCCCCTGCTCTCTCTGATTTTTCTCACTGGTGACTTTTCATCTCAGTTGCATCAGAAATGGTATGACATATGAAGGGACACAGTTTCAAGCAGTGAAACTACCACAGCTTGGGAAGGTAGCTCTTGTCAACTGAAGGGTCTTAAGTCAAAGCATTTTACCTCTCAACCAGCAAAGACAAACACAAACATGTGCAAAGATAAACACAGAGACATTTCTAAGAGCTCAGCTGATAGATGCTACAGTTGAAAGCTGTAGTACTTTTATGGCTTTAAAAATATATAAATACATTAAGTAAAACAAGGAAGTCAGATGTAATGATGCTAATTATATTTAGAGGAATTTGGTGATGTGAATTGACAGAGGTTTAAATACTATGTATACTTGCTGTCAGTCACTCTTGCTGTTACATCCAAAATAACTTTAACCTATTCACATGCCTAGGCCAGCAGCAGCTGATGAAACTGGCTTCATCTTACTATTGCCCTAGACCTTGAGTTCTTGTATTGTCAGAAACAGGTTTTCTCTGCTGTTGAGAATGATGAACCCAACTCATACAAGTATCTTGCTTTTACACTCACAAGACCAAAGACAACACAAATTAAATTATGTATTAGAAAAGAACTTTTAGTATTATAGGTATACAAATTTTTCAACTTTTTCACCTATCATAATTTTCCTTTTCCCAGCCTGTATAATAAAGAACTTGGGTTGGCCTCAAATGTGGAGGGTTACAGAGGACAGTACAAAAAGCACGTAGAAAGCTCAATATTTCCAGCACTATTTTCTGTGACATATGTGAAGTCAAGCATGCCTTCTGCTTTCCTACACAGTATAGGTTTGCTGGAATTGACTGAAGTGATCTGCAAGATCCAGCTGCACTGTTGACACATATGACTAATACAGTCATTGAGCCCACTGAACATTTAAGACAGTTGGTGAAGAACTTCCCCTCCTTACTGACGTTTTATTAGTTTCTTACACACAGAAAGGATGAGTAAGAAAGTTAAAGCATAACTGAGAACTGGTCTCCTTGCCAAGAAGATAATGCTACTCAGAGGAACAGCCGGGAGGTCCCAGCAGGACAGCCTAATTTTAGCAATGAAAAGCCCCAAGTCCTCCCACTTTCCCCTTTTGGGCTGAAAGGAGGGCAAATCTATCCTATCAGAACTGTTGTCTGCCAGAACTACCAAGACCACACTGCAGACTCCCAAAGCAACAAGTATTTAAACTAAACGGGAGGTGGGGGAAGGGATGGGGGGAGCAAACAAAGCAACTTTTAATTTTGTCATTTCCTGTTGGTTTTCCCTCACTTCTGCCCTACCTCTTCACTTCTGAGTTATGCTGGGTTTCCTTTTATTTTGAACTTTTGCGAAGAATTACCCAGTCATAATGCTTCACCAACACCAAAAAAATGGAAAAAAAGGAAAAAAACTGCCTCTGCATACTTTTAAGAAGCTGCTTCTGTCAGCTCGCTTGTTCTGCAATAAAAGTGCTTCTTCCAGTCACAGAATTTTTCCAGGGACAGATGTTTGCAAACACAGTTGTGTTATACTGCACTAACACCCAGTACACTTCGGTAAACAAAATGCAGATATCGCCAACCACCACAGCAAATTCAGTTCTTTATGAGCCATACCATTTATAAAAAGACATTCAGAGCTCTCATTTAATCTGGAATACTCTCAATATATTTATCCATTTAAACTGCTGGAATAATGCCCAGATGGAAAGTGGCAAGATGTTTAAAGATTGATTCCATTTTCTAAGAATGCCATGAATATAAAAGTCCTTCCACTTAATCTAATATGCTTCTTTGGCCTATTATTTTTGGATCGATAAAATGTTTTTAAATTAAAAATCAGCAGTTGGCAGACACAGTAAAAATCAAAGACACTGTGAGTACAGAGACGTAATAGAAATAGATATTGGTTTAATAAAGGATATATTTGAGTTTCCAAAAGTAGTGAAGCTCTACCATTTATAATATTCCAAACATTTGATTGCTAGAACTGGATTTTTTAAGTAATAGATTTTCAATAAATTAGCAACATTTCTTTTTTTTTTCTTTTTAAGAATGGGACACTGATCTTTTTATAAAAATGAAGGAAAATATGGGGAAGCAAAATTAGACATCAGAGTCTCCAATGGAGAGGTCAGAATTTCACAGCTTGCTTTCATGTTCAGGGAATATAATTTCTATATTGTAGTGCAATTGATAATTTTCAAATATCTGCATAATATTGATGCAGTAACTCCAATTTTGCTAGGGAAACAAGAAGAATTAGAGAAACAATTATATTTCTGATATAACTAGCTGATTAAAAAGGAGTTAATCAGCTACTGCTTTCATTCCTCAGCCAAATTCAAGAACATGTTAGAACTGTGTTTTAAAAATTTAGACTGATTGAACAATGAAGTTATCATCGGTAAGTAGGATTACTGATTTCAAAGAAAAATGAAATTTCATTACACAGAGTCCAGAGTGACATTCCTGGAAAGGGTCCAGTCAGCTTGATGGTTCCTTATGCTTTTTATATGAAAACACATTTGCAATGATTAACCAAAAACTAAATGGTTAATAAAAATGGTCGGTTCAAAGCTCTTAATTAGAGCTAATTTTAAATTGTGCACTCTTAGGAAGCTTATGCAAACCACTTGGTGCTAACACTGGTCAGTAGGAAGAGAAAGAGAAGAGACACAAAAAGCAAAAAGGCTTGTGAGTTCAACGTGCTCTCCTGCAATTGCAGAGCTTTTAGGCAGCAATCTGCCATGAGTTAAGGCTTCCTCTTCCAGCATCGTGCCCCTCCTGCTAACAGCAGTGCTGGAATTTGAAAGGTGGCAATTGCAGGAGACCGTAAAAATCCATCCTGACATGAAGGAAACACCTCCAAGAGAAAAGGAGAAACAGACCTTGCTGTGTAATGTTTATATAGCCAGGGAAGCATAAAGCAGAAACTCCGTGAAGTGATACACCCACATCTTTCTGAGTCTTATTTCTCAGGGGTTAACTGTGGAGCATATTTAATCCTTTGAATGTTAAACCCTAAGGAAATCTGATTTCTATGAAATACCATCCTTACAATACAAGCACATTCACTCTAAGGAGAGCCAACTTCCTAATCTGCACTTTGCAACTTGCTATCTTTTTATTAAGCATCTTTAAAAACTTAGTTATGGATAATACTTATTTTTATAGGCACTAACAACTGTTTCAAGGGCTCTGAAGATGCATGCATGAATTCTCCCCAAACTGTAAACTAGTGATTATTGCAAAAGTTCTGCCATTTTATTTTAAAACTTGGAAATATTTAAAAACCTTGTAAGTACAGAATAAAGCAGCAAGGTCTTTTGTCATGACTGTGACCTCTAAGTATTAATTTTAAAACTTTAAGAAGAATTAAAAGCTTTATATGTTCATGGGGTGTTTCATATCAGAAATATAGGAGAGTGATTATTAAACTTTCTCGAGCCAAAAATGATGCAATGTGGTTTTATACATACAAAAGTGCGTGTCAGACCCTCACATATGCAATACTCAATTTAGCAAGTGTGTACACAAATACACAGTAAAAGCACTTTTCAAAAAATTAATCACTCTGGAATGATTCTAAATTGTGAGAATCAATGCTTTTCCAATTCCCATTTTAATGATCCGAAAGATAGCAAGAATTCCCGCATAATACACTTTCCTGTTAATTTGTGCAATTAACTATTACTGCTACCCTGAAGAGAGTATTAGAAGCCTTACTGAGATTAGATCTCTCTGTGCTACAAATTTAAAAGAAAATTACATTAACCAGGGAGAGACTCTAATTTTATTGCCATGATTTGTCTTTCAAAGTTAGCATTTGGCAAGAAGCGAAAAAACTACAAGGTGCCCCTTTTTGCCAGGTACCTTAATATGAACTCCTCTGTCTGGGATTATAAACAGGCTTTGGTGGAAAGCAAAAGAAAAAAATATTAAAGATACCATTACTTTTTTCCTCTTCTTTTCTTAGCATTTTTTAAAACAACCTTTTCATACATAGTTAATATGTACAACTACGTATTTATTCTAATGTGGAGAATTATTTAGCTAAGAATAGAGTCCTATACTGGTTTCAAGGAAAAAATCTGTAATAAATAAAAACGTTCACATAACAACACTTTTACACTTAAATGGAACATATCCACATTTTCCATCCTGTTAAGTGACTTGAAAAAATATATTTCTACAATGTATGCAATATTTGTTCAGTAGGTAAAACTTTCATGACATAAAATGGAATATTTGCATACTGAGCCAGAAGGTATACGGCAACATGAAACCTCGACTTACTAGAGCTTAAAAAGAAAACAGTGCTAATTCATAGTTCATTGTAATCAAAGAAATACCCAAAGCAATATTGATCAATGTTCATTTGTTCTGAAAAACAATCACTCACAGACACAAAGTGAATAAGGTTTTCACCCTGTAACTAGTAGCAAACTTACTTAAGATTAACGTGTACACCAAGAGCAGCAGCAACAAATTGCAAAACATTTTTCAAACAGATGAAGTGGGCTAATCATTGCTTGACTTGAATTCTCAAGTACATTTCTTTGTGTAGTTTTTACAAAATAAAGATTTCTGTATAGCCAAAAACCATTAATGGCTCCATTTTAAAATGGATTTCTATGTTTCTATTCAGAGCATAAAAACTCAGATATATTAATCTCTTCAGTCATTAATGTGCAGTAACAGACTACAAAGTCTCCTTTTTGAGCATTCAGGAAAGATCACATAGGATTATGATCTAATTATTTACATGTTGAGAATCTAGAATGGAAAGGAGAAGTGGGTCTGGCAAGGGACATAGTACTCGGTCTCTCTGCAACCTCTCTATCCCTCCATCTTTCCTTCTTTTCCTGCCCCCTCCCTCCCACCTCTTTTTTTCTCAGAGGTTTTCAGACTCAAAATAGCAAAGTCATGTGCCCATATAAAGTTCTGTGAAGTACTCTCATGTAAATCTGCAATTTCCACAGAAACTAAACATTGCTTGAAGCATCTGTGAAAAAGCCGAGGGAAAAAAAAAAACTACAAAAACTACAGGATATAGTTTGAAATTACATGAAGTAAAAAATGACACATCTGACAGACCATAAAAATTCAATTACTGAATAAGTTAAGATTTGAACTATGCATTAGCAATTCTTTAAGAGAGGACTGTTAGTAAAGAGCAGCTAATGAGACAAGGGAATGAAGTCAGGAGTATGCGGTATTCCTGACACGGAGTATCTATTATTTATTGTAGTTTTCTGACACTTTTATCTACACCATTTACTTCATATTTTTCCTGTAGGGAAGGTTGACTAGGACCAGGCAGATTTCAGTAACTATCACTCCATGCACAAGCAAACAAAAAAGAATATGTTTTTGCTTCAGTAATCAAGTTAGAAAAAAACTTTTCTCTCGTAATTATGGGTAATGACAGTTTCTAGTTAAGGCAGTTGAGAGCTTTGATATTGTAATACAAACCCTGTATGCAATCCTTATGTCATCACTTTCTACCTTACAAGCTGGTCTTGCCTGATCACTTCGCTCAAGAGAACAGGGGTAGAAACAAGCACACAGGAAGTAATGCTGAGAGACAGTAGAAAAACGTTTCAGTCCAAAGGACCCTTATCCTGTATGAATAAAGGTTTTTGTTAATTTAGAACAACTAGGAGGAAAAGTTTTTCACAGTCTTTGAGAGACCATGAGATGTAACTAGATTTCAAAGCAATGCTCAACTTATTTGCATAGGAGGAGCAAAGACAAATGGGACACAGGAGACAACTACTGCCCTGTTAACACAAAGTCCATACTTTAAAAAACAGTACTGACAATCTTCAGAAGAAATTTTTTGAGATATCCTAGTTCTGAGACTATATGAAGTACCCTAGGCAGATCAGAATTTTAACTAGCTCTCAAATAACTTGGGTTATTTTTTCCTTATATAATTCATCAAATGTACTATTTGACAGGGAAAAACACACACATGATTGACAGCTTGGAATTATTCCTAAAGCACTCATATCTCAACACATAAATATGTGATATGAGGAAACGCAAACAATATAAAAAAATATAAATGAACAGTTGATCATGTATTTTTTTTTAGCAGTATGAAATGCAGAGTCAGCAGTACAATGCCTCCAAATTTATCTTCGTGACAGACAACTTGTTGTCCTCTTGGTGTCTCTCAGCTGCATTTCATAAAATCTGCAGCAAAATGTATATTCATGGCATAGAATGATCATGTAAGACTTATAACTGCCCTAGGTTAACTGAGGAGGCTGTCATTTCAGTGAGGGGATTCTTCAGGGCTGCTCATTTTTCAAAGTGATCATTTCAAAGTGGAAGTTTTTCAACACATGCTTTAAACTTGAGCTCAGCGTTTACTGCTGTATCGAGCCCTCGCTGATGCAGTCCCGGCACTAGCCATAGTCTTCCTCTGGCTTTAGTTACAAGATACCTGCTCTCTTCTACTACTGTGTGATGGAATTAGTCAAATTACTGAATCTTGAGTATTAATTAAAATACTGGGTTTAGTATGGAAACATTTCCCGTTGACAACCATGTTATTCCATTTACTTTTCTTTGCAATACAATACAGCTTTTTTTTTTAATTCTCTTGATCATCCAGTTGAGAATGCACTCCTGCATTGAGTTCATGAAGCTTAAATACTGCATCAAAAATGGTTGAGTATAATTATCTTTCTGGTGCTTATAGTATAACGCTCGTCTTATTCCTAGATTTTGAAACAGGAAGAGCAGGAAGACATCCCCAGTGCAAGGACATTCAAAAATTTCATCACAAGAGCAAAGATTATTCATTCTGAAAATAGAGTTAAATCATCCAAACCTTACAGTAAGTCAAATATTTATTTGTCTGCTCCAAATTCATAAATGGAAATTGTCTCTCAAAGTATCAATTCTATGAAGCTAAAACATGTTGACAAACTCAGTTGCAAGATTACACAAACCAACCAAAATATGAAAAACTAATTGTAGAGGAGAAATATATCTGTTTTAAAAGAAAGATCAAACATGCATTACTTTACAGTATTTCCATCTGCAAACTATTACAAGGGCAATGAATTACCAAATAATCAGGCATTTACACTTATCACAATTTTTTAGAATATGAACAAAAATATTTCAGTTATTTGTTAAATACTAAACTGCAAGCCTCAATTGCCCAGTGGCTATTTTTCATACCACTTTACTAGTATAAGTTAGCTTAAGACAACCAATGGGGAATCTGATTTGTGCAAAAGAATACTTAAGTGGGAACAAGCCACCACAATATGATTTGCAAGCCCACCTTCATTCTTCCAGCAGAAAAAGGTAGGTATTGAGCAAGAAGCTCTGTAGCCACCTGCTCTTAGTTCCTACAGCACTGTCGTGAGCACTAGGAATGCTCTAGCACTGCAGTCCAACAAAATCTACTTGGCCATCGAGGTCACCTTGGACAACAGAACAGTACTGAAGCAAGTACCTCAGGATGTCAGTCTTCTTGATCCTGGTAAAAATTCAATGCTTCCTGTAAAAGTATCCCTTTTGAATATGCTTTCTATCATTTAGTACTATATAAAGCAAAATTACTAGCTTCATTTTGAGTTAACTATGTTTCAGATTCTGATTTTGTCTCTGTTGGAGTAACCCAGAGTAACTTAACTGAGTCTGATTTTACAGTGATTCATCTCGCTGCTAATTCACTTTACCAAAATAAAATAAATCCTTAATTCTATCATCACCTATTGACTGGTTTAAGACCCTTTTCAGAGGTGTAAAGTATTAGCCAGTTTGCAGGTACTGAAGAATAAGATCTATAAACTTCAATGCAAGTTGCTTTAAATTCACACATCATTTCTAGAGAGGTGATTGCTTCAAGCTACTGAGATTGATGATAAATAACCTAATGAAAAAATATTAAAAATTCTCATGAACAAAAGCATGATTGTTCTGAAAGAGTTACAGAAAATCTGGGTTTGCTTCATTAGCTCCAGTAACAATACAAAAAAAAAAAGAATGTGCAGTGAATTATAGGTAAAACCTGATGCAATAATAGGAAATCAAACACATATTTAGAAAACCATAATATGCATGTGATTAAAGCAGCCATTTGTTGAAATTATTAACTTGAAGCTTTCAAAAATGAGTGGCCAAGAATAGCTGAATGTTTATGCTTAGATTAAAAGGCATATGAAACACTTATTTACTTGGACAATGCAGAGATCAGTGCAGTTTAAAACCAGAATTAGGTTGTATTTAACCAGAACACTGTTTCTAAAAGCTGAAACTAAGCTTACTAGAGCATAGCCTTTAAAATAAATGTGTAAATAAAGTAACACTCAGGTTATGGTGACTTAACTCTTCATGACAAAATAATGTCATGCATTTTTTTTCATTCTATTTGACACAAATTGAATACACTGAGGACCTGGTTTGTTTTTTATTTTTTTGGTTTTTATCATAAGCTGTGTGCAAGGGAATGAAAAATGCTGCCAAAATGCCGAACCATTTTTTGGGGCAGTGTTTTTTCTTTTGTTTTTACATAATGCTGCAAAGTACAAATACAATGGTAAAAAAATCTGTGCTGAATAAAATTCTTAACTGTTTGTATGTTCCTGAGGGAAAAATGTGAAGGAGATTAACCATCATTTCAGGATGGTTGCTGTTTAATTTATTATTCATAAAAGAGTTTGATTTTCAATTGTGAGATATTTCACAGCCACCTTTTAATTTAAAAGAAGCATTTCTTTCAGTATTTATTAATAAATACAGTACATAGCATCATTATGTATAAATGTGACAGAATGTTACCTTTCTCCATTTCCTCAAAGACAAAGGATCATGTAATTTCCATGCAAATATACTCTGACAGCAATGAAAGGAGGTTTTACTCATCAAAACAGAATTTTGGATTGGGCCCTGATAAATTGATACATCTAATTGCTGGGATTTTACATTTACTCATTTATCTTCTGAATGAAGGATTTTTTGTTTCGGCAGACCATATATTTTTATGTGCTGCAAAATGAATACTCATGCAGTACAATTATTTTTATCACATTATGATAAAGCACCTCAATCAAAGCTGTACCATTTTTAATCTCTTTGCACAATAGACTCAAGACAGCAGAGACTTTTTGTACCTGTAACTTGACTGATGTTAAATTCAGTAATACCATTGTATCTAAAATTCAGAATTCTTGGAAGGACAACAATTTCTCCTACACTAAAATTTTCAATAGGAAAGGTACCTTTAGAGCTCAAACTTTTCCAGGCAAAAATTCGCTTTATCAAGCAGCAATTCCTAAGCATTTTCTTGCAGCTTGCAGGCTTCTGATGATACTGTTGCAAATCTTCATTCTCTTCATGTGTTTTCTTCTCAGGGGCTAACACTTCCATCCTAAACAAAAACTTAACCTTTAGTTTTCCTGAAGGATATATACACAACTTAAATCCATAGACTATGGGTAAGGGAAATGAGGGGAGAAGGGAGGAAATGGGGATAAAGGGAAAAGATTTAGGATTTCATTAACCATCATTTTTAGCTCATACATTCCTAGTATAAATTAAGTGGAATTATTGTATTAATATTCTTTTGTTTTTAATTATTTATATGGAACATTAATGTATATGCAAAATGTACAGATGGGGTAAAATCAGATTTTTTTAAACTTTGATTTTAACTTAAATTATATAAATTATATAATATCTCTAGATGGTAAATAAATATTTACCTCTTACCTTAGTCAGTTGCTTAGGTAAAGGAAATAATGTAATCCTCTATGCATGAACCTATTATCCTTCCTATCTTAGCCTGCCTTACATCAGTGTCATAGAGGAGAGCTGCATTCCTCTAGCTGTTACTGAAAGACAGCTGCTCTACCCAGAAAAGATGAATAGTTGGGATTCTGTGCTGCCTTAATGCCACTGTCACTCAAATGCAGAAAAGCAGCTGAGCCACTTAAAGCCAGTTGTACACTTGGGGACCATTTCTCTACACTATCTTCTCATTCACAGAGGCAGACAAAAAATTCCTACGTGACATTATTTTTCTTGATAGACTGAGACTCTGAAGGAGCCAGGGGCCATTAGCAACAACCAACACCAACTAGAACCAAACCGAAGTCCTACTCACTGGCTGCAAACCCAAGAAAAGGAACCTACCTGGTGTTCCAGGACTTTGGTGCTACTCCAAGGTCAGGCAAGGGTCCTAAGCAACATTCCTGTTTGCTCTTCAGGGAGCTCCAGCCGGAGATGCCGAGGAGATGGCTGCTGCTGAGGAC
This sequence comes from Atrichornis clamosus, assembly GCA_013400975.1. Taxonomy (NCBI): domain Eukaryota; kingdom Metazoa; phylum Chordata; class Aves; order Passeriformes; family Menuridae; genus Atrichornis; species Atrichornis clamosus. The sequence continues at coordinate 40,668 of WBMZ01001986.1, read as the reverse complement.
AGACCTGCGAGCCGCAGCAGCCCTTTGACAACCAGCCATAGACTGCACCAGGGGAGCTCCTCTGATTACAAACAGAAACTGTGCCCAGCCTGTGGCAGGACACCAAAGTGGCCCCTCTTTCACGCCACTCTTTCTCCCCTCACACTGCGCTCTCACACACAGTCTGCATCTAACAATATTAAACACAATTTCTAAAGGCGAAAGCCAAAGAAATAGAAAAAAACCAAACTGGCACTGGTCACAGTACACACCAGAGTTTCATAAACAAAGCTGACTTTTCAACTGTAAACTCACTGAAAGAAAGCATAATGGAACACAGCACCTCACTGCCTGCACTTCCGTCAGGAGTTCCTACTGATTATGCAAAACAATCAAGGAACAAGCTTCCATTTTCCGAAAATTATTTTTTGTAAGATACTATAACTCAAAGGTTTTTTTAATCAGACAGCTTCCCTTTGAACTGAATTAATCTTCATGCCAATTACGCACATTTGTAAGTTTCACGTACGTGAAGTTTCCTGCGGACATGTGAGCTACAGCTTAAGTATGTTGCTTTGTGCAAAATGTTACGCACAAACCCCACACCTATCTGTAACAACTGGAGACATCTCAGGTCTATCCACACAGGCTAGGGCATCAATTCCACCTCTGGACACAGTCCATCAATCTGCTGTAAGTAAAAATCTGTCAGTAAATTCTGTCCATAACAGAGAAGCATCCGCCTTAACAACTGGTTTTTAGGTTGCCAAAGCAAAGGGAAGCACTTCCATTCAGATTCACATCCAGAGATGTATTTCAGGTTCATTGCTATTTAGAACCGAATGCTTGAATTCGCACTGTTGGAGCAATACTTGCTGGTACGAGGTCCTTTCATCCCACAGCATGACACAGCACTCCAGTCATGGCTGTATTCCCATCGCAAGACACAAGCAAAGTAAGCACAATTTCAATATGATAATGGAGTTTCTGAAACTTCTGAAACTTCAGCAGATAAACTTCTTCCAGTTTAAGCATATTTCAAGCTATTTTATCTTATATCTATCAAAGGTGGTATTCTGAGAATAAATACTAATTTTACGTTGGTGTTTAAAGTACTAAGAAATATATTTTCACCACATAATATTCAGTCTGGATTTTCAAATGATTACTAGAACAGAATTTTGGTTTATGAGAACTAAGCATGAGTGTTCATTATTACACAGAAAAAATAGCTATTTTTAAAACAGAATGCTCTCAACTATTCCTACATCCCATCTTTGAATGCAATGAATGTACTCTAGCAATTAGAGTTCATCCCTCTGAACCCTGGAGGTTCAACTCTGATCAGTCTGTGCAAGGCACCCACAGAAAGTCATACACCTTCTCCATTGGAACACATCTATATTGCTCCTGTCCAATGCCAAGAGAAAACCAACATGATGCCCATGAGCACTGGAATATGTTGTCATGTAGTGTATAGCCTTAAACAGCTAAAACTTGGAAGTGTCGTTAAAGCAACTTAAATTCAGGTTTCCTGGATATAAATCTTCAGAGAAAGTGCCTGCCCATGTAACAGTCAGCCACAAAATCCTTGACGCTCCAGCTCAAAAGCCAGCTCTCAGAACATATTCTGTCACCCTTCTCAGAGGGCCTCATCTCAGAGATTCATTAATCTGTAGGAAGTGTGAATGGGGAACCAGACACTGATGTTAAGACTCTGGGAAAATGATCCCATGATGGGATAATAAACACTGCCTAGTGCACTGCCTAGACATGGAGCAACTGTTCAAAAGCAATAGGAGAGGGCTGCTGGATATGCTCCCATATTAGCATTTGCATAAAGTCTTCAGGAGTACAGGAACACAGAGGAGCTTTGCTAGAGATGGGATGTATGAAAGCACAAATTCAATAAGGCTACTGGAGGGAATGGAGAGGTAGAATCCTTATGGAAATCTTTAGGGTTTGCATCTATGCTCCTGAAACCCAGGTATTATTTCCCAGGATGTGAAGAGATTACTAGAGAGAAAACTCTAGAAGGAAGTATTTTTCTAAAAGATGTCAAGATGTTCAGATTGTACTGTATCTGTTTCCTTATTTCAGACCTTAATCAAGTCCATAGCAATTTTCTTCTATAATATAGAAGTATGCATGAATCAGAAGTTCTTTGCAGTACTAATCATCATGCTATAATTTCGTAGTGAGTTTAAAATAAACTTAAGCTGTAGAACACTAAATTTCAAGGCACCATTGAATTCTTCCAAACAAATGATGCTGTACTTAATATAATCATAATACTTAATTTATAAGAGGAATTAACATCACTCTTCTGAAGCAGTGCACTTGATTCATGTCTTTCTCCTCTTCAAATCATATACTCTGACTTAGAGAAGAGGAAATGGATTCATAGTGAATTCCACATTTACAAACCCAGGGAGTGTAGAAAATTCATTACACACAATACAGGAGAAAACCTGGTCATGTTGTAAGTAATATGAGAAAAGTATGTATGAAAAGGGTATCAATCAAGGCTGCACAGGATCCTTCCTTTCCCAAAATACATTACGTCATTTAATAATTTAGGTGAAATGAAAAAAGAAGTTAGAGAGCACTCTACAGAGTCTGAGCAACCTCAGGATCTGGGAATGGGAAGATCTTACAACTGGGAGTGAGTAGTAAAACAGGTAAGAAAGATAATAAACAAACTTATGCACTAGTAGGAGTATCAATGACAAGACAAATGAGGAGGAACAATCTGCAAAAAACCTGAAATGCCTCTGATTAGAGCCCTTACATGTTACTGCAGAAGTAACTGAGAACCTGGACTCTTCCTGACCACATGAGTCAGGAGAGACAAACTGTTTACTGTAGCTTAACAGTGCACAGAGACAGGGACTGCCTCAACAAACCAGGTTTTCATTATTTCATGTTATTGGATTATATCTGTAAGCAGTTACATCCAAAATAAAGCTGGTTTTCTGTATAAAATTTATTTTTTAATAGCTATTTACTATTGATGGTTAAGTAACTATTTTTATGAGTGATCTAAATCATACAAGCTAAAAACTCCAGAGTCACAAGCTGATGAATCATGTAAGGGCTATGTGATGCCACATAGCTACAAATGTTTTGTACAATATTATTAGTTATTTGGACTACAAGGAAAAGTCTTCTAATTGAGTGTACACGAACATGGGTGTATGCAAGTTGTCTCTTAAAATTGCTTGATCAGATTTATCTTTGGGAAAATGAAACTGAACTTTATATGGATTTATGGAAAATTATTTAATTCTTCCCTCAATAATGGAATAGCATTTGGAAAGACCAGAGGCATCCTTATAGAGTGAGAAATATCTCAGGAATATTCCAGGTGAAACAGTCAAAACTAGTATCCATATGGGATTTTTTGGGGAAACTTTACAGAGATGAATAGTTGGATTAGCTGACTACTCTAGCACAACTATTTCAAGAACCTTCACTGATTACTCTGTGTTCTTATAAGGGGCTGGAAGAAAGCAATTTTTTAATGTAAAAGATAAAGCTAGATTAAAACAATGATGTCTGCTGAAAACTTTGGACCACTAGAGATTGCTGCTATAAATTGAGAAATGAATACTGAAAAATAGGGCAAGCTTACAGAATCCAGTTCTGGGATGAATGTGTGGGTGACTGCTGACATATTAAGGAGTATTATAATGAGATTCTTCAGAGAAAAAGGAGGGTTTACTTTGATTTTGTTTCTCTCAGCAGAGGCAATTTTCAATAGTATTTTATGATACCCAATTTTGGTAGATGAAGGAAAGGATTTGTGAGTGGAAAGGAAAATTTCATTCCCTTTTTACAGAATGAAAAATGGAAGAGAAAAAGATGGGAAGCAAAGATATATCAGCTATTTATGTACCCCCACTGTACAGTGCTAAGGTTTTGCTGTTGCATTAACTTGAATTCCATTAACATCTTTCCATCATTTTCATAATTTGTATATTTAGAGGCAAAAAAATGGCAACTGGATAAATACCAGGTAACAAAAGCTTCCCATATGCTTCAATATAAGACTAGAATTTTGGGATCTACTTTTGCCAAGATAAAACAGGCAAATCTTAATTTATCTTGAATAAAGTGAAGAGTTTGAGCAGTGCAGGCCTCTCTGGAGAGTCTGTGGGAAGCATCTGAAAACGCTCCACAAGTATAGAGAAAACTGCTCTTTGTTTTTCTCATTTTCGTACAGGTCATCCTCTTTTATGTATAAAACGTTTATAGGTCTTGCCTGTTCATGCATGGTGAATCTCTGTATTGTAAATGAGGACAAAAGAAAATAAATAGGAATACTGAAGCAGACTGCCCCAGAATTCTTTTGGTTTATTTAGCTCTGCATCTTTTGCTGGGATAGTGCAGGTTAATAATCAATTTCAGGCTGTGTTCAAGTTGCCAGGATTAGAAGGAAAACATCTGTGTTCACACATGTTATCTCACAGTACTTGCGGTCAGTGCAGGTCACAGGAATATCTTCTGATACCTGTAACAACTATTTGACTGCAGCAAGAACAACGAGCAACATAACCAAGAGTAAGCATTTGTGGGTGGGAAATTCAGAGAGCTCCTTCGCTGTGCCAGAGGAATTTCATTTCATAATGAGCTCTCTTGGGGTTACAGATAAATTGGGATGAGGTCTCATCAGATGATTCAGTAGCCAAACTAAACTGAGAGAAAGGGTTTACCTCCTGTCAGGTAGTAAGAGAGATGACAGTGACTCTGATATGAATAGAAAGGATTTTAACGTTAATCCATTGTTTATGGTAATTAAAATATTCCTGCTTGCTATCAGCAGTTGTCTGCAGTGCATCTGCCATTAACTCCCACTGGTTAAAATGACACGGGGGTTTAGATTTTCAGTGGTAATAAATATTTATCAGCAAAGAGAAATATAGTCTATTTACTGGTGAAAAATTAGTTTTATAGCTGCCAAGAAGTTTTCTTCTCAGTACGTCAAAGACTTAATTCTTACAGGACTTGTTACAGGTACAGGGAAACATTACATTTTCCAAAATCACAGGAGGAAATTGGATTAATGAAAGGGGATAAAAATATGCAAACCCTAAGAAGTTTTCAGTTTTTTCTAAAAGGTTTTTTTCATAAGTCACTTTACATTAGCAAATTTGAACAATCACATGCCTTTGCTTTGAAAATACTTTAGAAAGTATTTTTTCAAAAACTGTTTAGTAAAATCAGATAGCTGAGAAGACTACGTGGGCTGGGTATTCCAAAGCTGAAAAGGTCCATCCTCTGCCACTGAGAAGGACACTGGCAGAGGGAGGTCAGAGAGTCAGCTTGAGCAAGGCAAACATGCCAAGATCGCACTCAGCTGATCCATTTTATTTGTGAGAATGGTGTGTTCTGATACTTAAAAAGGGTAGCAATCAACCTTAAAGTGCCATCAATATCATAGCTCACAAAGAATTAACAAGTCTATTGAAATGTTTAAATTCCTAAGAAAATACTTTTTATCTCATAGTAACAGGATGAATATACCCAAAACTAACATGACTCCACACAAATAGGTACTTTTTTTTCTACATCTGCATGTCATCATGCATCTATAAGAAAACGCCGTCTTTTAAAATCTGAAAACTGAAACAGATGAGAATGAAGGTTTATGAGACAAATTATGGTAGTTTTGTATAGAAATTGTGGATGGTGTGGCTTAGTGTATAATTTGTTAGTAATATTGATAGATCAAGTTGCTACTTTAGAACTCACAGAACGGGAGACTGGTCCCAAAGAATGTGTGAAATAACATTATCTGTACCAAAAGTAGTATCGTGAGAGTGTAACTTTGGCAAGGATGGACAAAAAGCAGAGAAAATGAATACAAGTAGATTATTTGATTAAGTTCTGTAAACTTATGGAAATGCCAACAAATTCTAAAGAGAAAGTTCAGCTAGAATTGTTTGGAAATTATCTATTCTTCATTTAAATTGTCATTTTTACAGGTTTTACAAGTAACCTTATTTATCAGTACCATCAGTATGAATCGCATTTTGTACTTTATAGCAATGAGACAATTGTAAACAATGTTCTGTAATATGCAGTGCATATGCTTTGCTTCGTAACAGTGAGAGTAGTCATTTTTAAACTGGTCTTGAGCTTATTATATGGACTGGATACACACCCTCCCTGCAACTGGCCTTGACTTTATTTATGACTTTACATCTATTGCGCTCAAAAGCATTGACACAAATAACAGAAAACTCCCAGTTAACTCGTGACTATCAGAACTCTATTTCAGATGATGATCACTACTTTGGAAAGTGCTACATTTTGGTTTTGTTTAGGCTCTTAATCAGCCCAATATTTGTCAAAATATCCCTAGAAACAATCTGGTATTTCCTTTCTCTGTGAATCTTTATCATTTAGGTATCATTTATAACTAAAGAAACATGCAATGAACTGTCCATTCTTATTTTGTGGCACAGAGTTCCCAAAAAGCAACAAGAATAAATTTGTCCAGTACACATAAACCATTTTTTTTTCCCTATGAACAGATCACCCAGTACAGGACAGAGAAATTATGTTCAATTCTCACATATCCATGTAACTGATTTTTTATAATTCCACAGAACGAAGAATATATCTAGTAAACCTCACAGGGATTGCGACTTATTTAGGAACATCTAAGTAGTTTTGGAAGCAGCAAAAAACACTTATTATTAGCACAGCACTGGTAACAAGAAAGGACTCGTTACCACCAACTCCTATCCCAAAAAAGCTGCTTATCAGAGAGCAACCTGCAGATGGGGCAGCACTAAAAACTGAAGCTACTTGAACAATGGCAAAACATTTCCACGGCCTCTTATTTTGCCTCCTTTTTTATATAAACCATTTATTACTAGAATCTAAAATTATCACTTCTAAGGTATGGTCTCCTTAATCCAAGGTATTTTCAGATATAAACAGCTTAGAATAAGAAAATGTTATAATAAATCATCTACAAAATGAGTTCCTAACTGCTATAAGGCAATCATCATTGCTGTTTTTCACTCACTGAAGAACAGGAACAAAATCTGAACGATTTTGATGATGTTATAATGCCATGTGGGTAGATACAGTCCTTTAAATGGTTTAAGAAGGGAGAAGAAAAGGGGTGCAGCTGAGCAACTAACTGACTAGCCAAAATGAGAAGCTTCTAAAAATTTATTTGATCATGAGAAGTATTTCTCCATTATATGATCACTGCAGAAGGAGCCTGAAGAGATAGAAGAATGCTACTGCACAATACACTTGGGAAGGGAAGAAAAACAGATCTGATACTTTGTTTTGATTTCAAATACAATTGATTATAAACCAGGGAATGAGAAAAGTTTTATGATTTCATATTTCAGTAGAATGTAACTCATACACATCCTCCAAAAAGACATAGAAGCCTCATTTACTAGGGATAGATACACTGCTTGCAGACAGTACCCATGAATCAATATGAACATATTTGTCACTTGGATCCCTGATGAAGTATCAGCTGAACTTTTAAATGATCTTCAAATTCAGAGAAAACAATGACGATTGCATACAAACTTGCATTTTTAGGCTGCCACATAACGTTGCCCTAAATAAAATCACATCAAAAATTATAATCTCATTAACTTCATGCTTGTTGCCTTATGCTCAGTAAAATAATGATAAACATCTCAAGGACAATGAAATACAATACAAAAGCAAAGGTATTTTCAGGTAGAATTTAAAGCTATGTTTCTTTGGATAAATGCAAAGAGAAAAAATTATGAAGCAGATGAAATAAAAGTAGTAGAGATTTCTGAATTTTAACATAGTCTTTCATATGTTGTTGTAAAATTTTATTCTTATGAAACTGTTAGCAAATAGTTTGTATTTTCCTAGATACAAAGAGCCTCAAAGATTGAACAGAGGCTGAGAGAATATAAATTCAGAATATCATCAACTGCACTGTATTGAATTCGCATCATTAAAGCTTGATTCTGATATACTGAGCTCTTACAACTCAGAGTGGATAACAAAGTTATGTAGAATCCAGCACTTTCCAAGATCAGGCTCCGGTGATTATCATACACTAAAAAATTACCTTTTGGAAGTATTTTAGCTTTTTTGTATCTATTATTTCTTCCTCAATGTTCCTGGACTTAGACTGAAAACTACAGCACATTAAAATTCACACTGTGGTAAGATGAGAGGAGCTCAGGAAGCAGAAACAATGCTGGCAAGCAAGAAAGTAATTTATTATTTAAAAAGGTAATAGAAGGAGCCTTTTTATGCAACTTTTGGGTGGCTGCATTCCATATACAGTATTTAATCACAGTACCATTTAGTAAGTTTAATTACTAAGTAATATGGTTTTTGCTGCCTTGTGTCAATACTTTACCTGAACTATTGAATGTGTTAACAGCAAGTTAAAATTGTCTCTTCAGAAACATGTAGTAGCTTCATCTATTTCTAGGCTGTCCAACAATGTTTTACATTAGACAATATGCACAGCAGTCAAAAATAGTTGCATTTGCCATGGCCATTAATAAAAGCATTCAAGTTGTTTATAAATATCTAGAGGCCAAGGGGATCAATACTTGCAATTTAGGTTCAAGCCGAACACCAGTTGGGCTGGTTGTGCCCACAACTAACGACTTGGACCACCCATAAAATTTAAAATTATTACTTTATAGAGATTTAGGGTGTGTTGTAAATGTGCCTGACAGCAAAGGGAACAGAAATATTCTGTTTTGTCACAGAATAGGAAAAGCAGTGTATGAGAGCAACACCTTTAGTCTTCCACTGGAATAGCTACATCTAATGTTTTTTACTTCTAAATGCTTGGTCTAATTAGAGAGACCAATTATGCAATTAGTTGGCAAAACTTCTAGTTGTGGTGTCTTTTGTGGCTGCAGTTACTCAGAGAAAATGAACCGAAAACACACAAAATGAGTTACCAAACAATTAACAACTACAGGTTTACCATTAAAAGAGACTGCTTTCCTCAGTAATCAGCACACAGACTATAAGCAGCTAAAGAAAGACCCTTTAACAGCCAGGTTCTAGCTATTGATTTTCTACAATAGCCTAATGATCCTTATGCAGTACTAAATGTGTGGATAAAAGAGTTTCATGGGAATTAGGAGCTTCTTATCAATTTATTAATCCTTATCTCAGATTCAAACACACAAGAATTTTTTTTTAAAGTATGAAAATACTGTCTTATACACTTATGTAAGTGCACACTTATGCACTTATATAAGTGCACTCATACACTTGCATAAGACTGTGTTTTCATAGTTCTAGGCACCAAAAATTCCCTCTAGGGCACAGTGAAACCAAATTGTGCAGTATAGAGCATCTACAGTTGCCAGCACTTTCCAGAACTGCCATCCCTGGAACACCTGAGAGCCTTTTCTTCCTCAAAATAATCTTGAAATATTGAAGCAGAACTTTTCATTACAGAAAGAACTTTATCAGCATGGGCCTTAATCTAGTGATATATTTACATAAGATCACGTCAGGGAAAAGCTGATTATTGTATTACTTCAGGGGGAAAACCAGTTTTTTTAAGTCGTTTAGAAGGCCAGCACTACACAAAATAGTAAGATTGCCATTTGTGAATATTCAAGGTGTGGTGCTGTCTTTAATTATGTACTGTCAACATATGTTAAATGCCTGTCCAGGTAGAGCAGTGACGGTGTATTCGCAGTGTTACTGTGAAATCCTCCAGGGGAACAGTGATACAGAGTACTTGGAAACTACAGAAACAGATTCATCAGCAGCACACCTTCTTATAACGCTTCCCAATGACAGCAAGCACTCTGCAAGCTTCTACCCCTACCTTTCAGAAAATCAAAGTTGTCACTTCCCAGTGAACCAGTAATCCCTCAGGAATCTCCATATTGTGTTGTTACTGCACAGTAGTAGCAAGGCAAAGAAACAGAAAAGCTGTAATTTAGTAGGCTCACACCTTTGCAATGCAGCAGATCTTACATAATTTGGAAGATGTATTTGATAAACAGTTTCTTTTTTTTCTATATTTATTAAATGAGAGAAAACTCAGGTATTTCTCATTGTTAATGAACATGAATAATAATTTCTCATTTTTCTCTTGGGGCAAATACATACATAAAACATAATTATATTTCAAAAAATGAGGATGAAGTTAGACTATACTAATAAAGGATGAAAAAATGTAAAACTTCATGTATTTCTATAGTGCTTATGAAGGCAGCACAGCTGGAGACTGTTCATCTTGGACGAATTAGAATAAACTTTAGATTCAGCAACTGCACATTTTGACAGCTGAGCAGCAAACACTTAGTTTTTAATGAACCCAAGGAGACTGAGAAGATACCAGCAAGCTATAACCGTTACCTGTCTTAGACATGGGTATTTTCATGTGTCTTTTCAAGTAAGTGACCCAAAGAAGTCCCACATAGTACCAACAAGCTCTGTTGTCACTAGTGTGATCCATGGCAGGGGACTTGGAATTAGATGATCTTCAGGGTCCCTTCCAACCCAGGCCATTCTATTATTCGATGATATCCACCAGCTTTCATGCTTGTCTTTCAGCTGTGTCACTGTTCACTAAGTTTTACTGTGTCATAGGTAAGGTGCTATTAAACACGAATGGTAGGCGTCACTCATTAATGAGAATATATCTATGAATGGAAAAGGGACTGGCACTTGGTCCAACTTGTCAAAGATTTTATCAGCAATTCAGAGGATGCTGTTAATTGCTTATGTGGACAAATGCAAAGATTGATGGAATAATAACAAGGAGGACATTTTATTGTTATAGGATAAACTCAGCAATTTTTTTTTCAGTTCAGCAAAACGTAAAACCACACTTCTAGGAGCAAAGAATAGAGAGGCTTTTCTTTGTTCAAACATAAACCATACCAGACGAGCATTCTGGTTTAGAGTGCAAACTTCCAAAGAGATGAGAAAAGAGTGGGGTAACTTCAAAGAATGACTGCAAAGTACAGGAAGTAAAGGGATTACTACATCTCTCTGTGAAGACACTAGTCAGTGGCAAAGAGATCTGAATACGGAAAATTTTAGGGCCGACGAACACGGAGCAATTATGATTGAAAAGCTGAAAACTGAACTAGACAAATCTGGAAAATAATAAGAAATTTTAGTAATTAAATATGTATGGTGATCCCTTTATTTGTTTCATTTTGTTAAAAATAATAATCATATTTGAAATATAAATCATGATCCAATTCCTGTGAAAAGACCTCTGCCTGAAGCAGGTCAGCTTAGAAGATTACTGTGATCATCTCTGGATTTAAAAAAATGCTACTTTTTGCAGATTGAAGTAAGAGCACTATGTTGGTCCTCCCCTCCTTTCACAGGTTGTTTACAAGGTTACCTTTGTCATCACAAAAAGCTGGAAATAAAACAGTAAAAGCAGGGGTATAGAACACAATTCTGTAGCAATTCTACCACATTTTCTGGCAAATTCCAGAGGTTATGACAATGCTTCTAACACCACCTAAATTCTAGCAAATGAATTCAAGATTAGTCAGTTTATTCAGGATGAAGTCATTTGTCTGCATTTGCCTACATTGTCCTTCAGCAGGGAAGATTGTCAAAGCTCCACACAAACCTGTATGTAATCAGATGATTATAGTTTAGCACTATGTAAAATGCCCAAGTGATTAAAACACATGAATAATTGAAGGGATTCGTAATGGAATAATTACAATAATGTTCTTTAGTAAATCCCTATTTTCATAGCTTTAGGCAATATCAAGTGGTTCAAATTAATAAATCATCTCATAGATTGGATAATTTTTCAGGACCTACAGTTCAGTACTTGAAGCTATTGGTTAGGAAGGAAGTCGTAAACACTGCAAATAATAATGAGATTTTTGACCTTCCTCTGTCATGTAAATTGATGTGTGCCTGACATAGGCAGACTTTGCTGCTAAACTCAAAAGCTTTCGGCTTTGTCATTGTCCCCATCTTGTAATTGGATGTGTTAACTCTAAAAGGGACTAAAATAGAAGAGTAAAAGCAGGAAACAGAGCTAGGAAGAAATGAAAATACTTTTTCAAAAAATATACACAAATCTAGTTCCTGTAAAAGAAAAATTATTAAATACTTTGTAGCAAATGAGGATGTATACCACATGCTTAATTAATGTATAGAGATCTATAATATACGTTATTCTCCAGTACCTAGCTTTTGTACTGGAGATTGTAAAAATCAAGTTCCATTAATGAGAAATAGGCATTCACACCACTTATTTGACTTTTATCTTCCAAGCTTTGCTTCTAATATGTTGATTTTCTTTCTTTCTTTTTCATTATGACCCCTCTTTATTTTTCATTCATTTATGGCAGTACTGAGTAATTGGTGTACATCAGCTGAAATAATGTGGTTCTCATGCTTTGGTATAGTCACTTCTGTCATAGATTGTATAATGGTCAAGAAAACAATGCTAATTTTTCTTTTGCAATGATGACAATAAATTTTAACTGCAGAGTTGAGCAAGCTATACAGAGTTGGTTAAGCACCATTACTATCCCATATTACAGATCAGAAAACCAAGAGATCGAATTAAATGACTAGCTTAGAAATACTGCCAGACTGGAGGGACGACAGCAAGCAAATAGAAACGCTAATTATGTGCCTTGGTAACAATAAAAACGACCCAGACGTTGAGGATAACACGCAGGCACTGCAGGGTCTGCCCCCCACTCGTGACAGGGAGCAGCACAGCAGCTCTCGGTGTGCCTGCTCGTGGCAGGTACCAGCAGCAGGGCGACGCCACACCCTGACACCAAGAGACCGCGCCGACACTGCTGCACCGGGAGGGGAGGTATCAACTCCTGCACGTACTGCACAGTAACACAAACATTATTTCCATATAAAAAGGAAGAAGAAACTTAAAGAAACTCCTGACTGTGATTCTGTAATGAAGGAGGGAGATTGAAATAAGTACAGGAAGCAGAAGACTGAGAAGGAAGTGGAAAGGAGAAGAAATGTTGCTGCATTAGGGTTTTCCATACCATACCTTTCTTTTTGAATTGGAAATTCAATTTGTGATGCAATACCAATGCTGAGAATGAGAGCTGATTCAGGACATGTGTCATTATCAAACTCCTTTTTAAATTTCCCTACATAAAATATTGATAAGAGGGAACACTAACAGTCCATGGAATTAATGACAGTTGTCCCACAAGTCCCCAATCTTTTCTTTTGTTATTGCTTATCATCTAAAAGAGAAATACTAAGGGTTCAACCCATATTCTGAGAAATTAACACTTTGCAGAAGGACGAAACGGTAACTTAGCATCCAGATACTTCTCCCAGATCTAATTCTGTATCACATTAGTATTGCTAAGGATGCTGTGAAGTTCTGATTACTTAGGATAGTTAGGTACCATGGCATTTACTATGCCTACTGGGTCATTATCACAAAACAAATCCTAATTTAGGTGACTGTATTTTGCTTTCCTACATTCCTTTGACAATTCATGAAAACTGTATTGTAGCACTGCATCAGGTTCTTCTCCAATAACCATCACACATGGAAGGGGACAGGTTGCTACTTAGTATCTGTATAAAAATTCCAGAAAGCAAGATTTTATGATGTATGAACTTTTAGCACAAGGATGAAAAATATGGTAAATCAGTCAATCTTCATGAGACAGCATATTTCCACCTTACCACACTAATACATACTAGTTTCTACTCATTCAAAATGGCCAAATTAATCTAAAAAGAAGAAACACTTGCACTACTGAATAATCTTCAACCTTGCTAAATTCCCTCAATTCAATCTATAGTTCCACAGAGAGATGCCACAACAGAGGGCAATCCAGAATTCCTGCATGTTCTACCCTGAACTGTCCTCCTCTGGGTACATGTTTAACCTGATTAAGTGCCTAGAGTTAGGCAGTGTGAACGTATTTCGTAATGTCCACTCATTCTCTATCAAGTCCTAGCAATCATAGGCACTGTGGGATCATGAAATGCAAAAGAGCAATAAAATTGAAAGTTATATTTCTAGCAGTGCAATGGAAGCCATTAAAAAGCCATTACCTGTCAATAGTTGATGTACTGTAGCTACTTACAGTGCCCTATTGTAAGGGTGTTTGTGAGTGGAGAGGTTGGACAGGATGGCGGAACTCAAACAAGAACACCTCAGGCTAGTTAAGTACTGACAGTACTAATTCTTTACAGCAACCACAATATGGTAACCAAACAATAAAATGTACAATATGCCAACAAGACAAGGAGAAAGTTCTACACTATTTCACAATTGGTCTGAAGTGGATTGCACATCCATTTCACAGAACACACATTCAAAATGCTCCTGTCTAGAGGCTGTCGTCCCTTACTGTATTATGGAAGTACCTAGTGGCTCCAGTATATTAGGTACTATACAAACACATATTAAGAAATATTTCTTTTTCCTCTGAACAACAATAAAAATAGGCAAAATGGAGGCCAGGCATAAGGTTGCATTGATTTTCTCCATCTGACAGATGGGGAATGGAAGCCCAGTGAGAGTGAATTATTTGCCTGAGGTGGCATGCAGCAAAGCCAGGAATTTGACCTAGACAACTTAAGTTCCAGACCAGTGCCTTCTCTCATTAATATCTACTTCTCTATGCACTTTTTTTGCCATAATCTAGCAAGAGAATGAGCCCAGCTTTAATAGGATCACAGTCTTAAAATGATACACAGGAGTCAGTAACTTCAAAACTCAGATGATAAATTTTAGGCTGTATTGATTTCAGTTTCTTCCCTCATCTATGTTCTTTCAACCCTCTCCAGTAATTTGATTCAAGATTGGAAGGAAGTCCTTTGAGAGCACATGAAACAGTATTTCAGTTTAACCACTAATGTGATTTTTCATCAATCAAATATTAAATACTTGAAGAGAAAATACACTTGAACTATGAGAAAGGCTTCCGATGGCAGTTCAAAAGATGCACATCTGTGCAGCTCTGGAAAGAGACAACAGATTCACTTTTGTGTTGCAACACTGAGTGATTAGCTTTTTGTGCCTCATACATCCATCTTCTGAAGTATGAGAAATGAAAACAACAGTAAATATGGATAAAACAAAAGTACTGTCTTAGGTAAGATAGCTGCAGACAGCATTTGTACAAGACATTTCTTTACCGTTTGTCACAAGGCAAAAATCACATACACAAACAGCCACGGTCAAATTTCGAAGTGTTCAGAGAATCATTACTTTACCAAGTTCTAAGCCTATACAATGTAATGAATTTTATATTCGTGAGCTTTGTTTCACAGAAAGAGATTTAAAATAATAAATTAAAAAATCAATGTGCCAAATATTCAGCTGATAATAATCAGTAGAATTGGTGGAGTGAGGAAACAAAACTCTCTGAATAAACACTAGACTAGTTCATGATAGAATGCTATGTAAATATTCACAAGAAATGAACTTTATGAGATGTGCCAGAAATACGACCTAGCTGATTTTTTTTTTAAGAATAATATTGTTTCTCTGAGTCTTGGGAAATGCATAATACACTCTGAAGTTCTACTTCTGGGATAACTGCAAAATTATATCCTCATCTGAAAAAAGTAATGATGGAAGAAGCAGGGCAAATGAGGCAGCAAAAACAGAGAGGTTACACAATCACCTAGGTGTCTACTGATTTCCATAAGCAAGTCCTCAAAATTTGATCCTATTTACTGCAAGATAATTATCCACACCACTCAGAATATGGAAAGACAAGACATTACCATTGCAAAAGGAGTCAAGAACCTTTGAAAAGAATATACTGAATGCACATTCTGCACATATACTACAAATGATGAGCAAATTTATACTAAAGATAAAAAATTTGAGAGAAAGCAGCCTGGTAATAAAACTCCCAAAATATGAGGAAAAGTAATAATTATCTACCTTCTAATTTTATCACAGCCAAAAGAGGCCTTGTGGCAAAAGATGTCAATCCCAAAGCCACAGCTTTGACATTTTGACACTTCTTATAAAAACTAAAAATTAATTCTGAGGCTAGTTAATGCAAGAATCTAGGCACCTGAGTGAGAGACTGAATGAAGAGAAATGTTGTTACAGTAATTGGTTGCAAGAAATATTTCTCAAAACTTTTGGACAATTTACGGAGAATAATTGCCCACAATTAAAAGTACCTCCTGCCTAAGCAACTCAAAAATAGGAAGATAATTGCTATCAGAATTATTCACTGGTTTGTTTGGGCTTTTTTCTTCTAACAATGAATACATCAAGAACCATGCAACCTTGCAGGGGAAAGGTAAGGAACTGCCAGTGGTGTGGGAGGAAATCAACAAATATATTCCTATCTCCTAAATAATTCCTAGTGCTGTCATACTTTTGCCTCACTTGCAATGATGGTTTATTTCCTGGTGTACTTGAGTACTCAAAGTTAGAAACAAACCAGGTTCAGTTCTAGGTTGCTGATATGGTTGGAGGGGAGTCTGTATGAGTGGCTTGGGAGTAACTGATCCTTCCAGCCTACTAACGATAAGAACACTTGGTTCTTTCCTCAAAGTTGTGGGGATTCCAGCTGGAGGCTTTGAAGCAGAGCCCAGATGGTTCTCTGATGAAGAGCTGGGTCTCATGCACTGGCCCACAAGATCGTTCAGAACCAAACCTTTTCTGCACACCTAAGAAGTGCAGTTCAACCTCACCTTGATCTGCTGTCACTGTGAAACTCAAATATTCTTAACTAAAGGAACATTTTTTTCTAGACAAGTCTCAACTTCTTATTAATTGCATTGCAAAGTTGGGGTTTTTTTCCTATAAGAAAAAGTTCCTCTCCATGCTTCATGAGGAAGATTGAATATTTCTTCCCTGCATAAAGACCTGTAAAGTTTCATCCCAATGCAATCAAGATTTAAGGGAGTTTTAAGCAGAAATTAAACATCTGCAGATAAGCATTACAGTTCATCAGTTGCAGTAGCAGAAACAGTTGATTACTGGAATTTGAAAATAGAAAACATAATGGCAAAGCTTTAGATTAAAGTAATTATACTGCAATAATTATATGGGATTGAGTTCATTATATTACAAGGTAGTTTTAACATCTCTGCCATTTGAAATATATGCTGGCTGGTACTGAAGCTGAAGTCTCCCTCAAATGCAATGTAAAAAGCAGATTACGCCAGCATTCTGAAAGTAAACTTGTGAATACACAGTCTCTTTTGTAATTTGGTGAAATGCAAAGTAAATGCATTAAAAAAAGAGCTTATCTATGGCACTCATGAGGTCACAAATAAATTTGAAGTCATAAGTATTAAACAAATCAAAATACATTTAGGAAACTACTTAGTCACACTATGGACTAACAGCAAAATATTACAAAATTATTACTTCAACTAATGGAAAAAGGTATCATTTTTCTCCTGTTATCAAATCTGACAGTGTGCAAGTTTAGCAATGATTATGCCAGAAAGACATAAACTTTTAGCATGACTGCTTTTGGAGGGTATTAAATTCAAGTGTTATATTCCTGTTAAGACTTCTAATTCTTAGTGTTTATTTAACTCCATCCCCAGGTGTTGGGTTTTGGTTATTTTTTGGCTTTGTTTTGATTTGGTAGGGAGGACAATTTTACAATAATATGTAAAGATCATTTAATCATCTTCTGTTAAGTGAAAGCACATCCCAGATCAGACTCAATCTTCTTACCCTCTGGGTCTTACATCTGTTCCTCTCCTTCAAGACTTCATGACAAATGCTTTCATACCTTCACTGTTCAGAGATTATAATGACTTTGATTCAATAAAATATTTCTATGTAGAAAAATACCTGATTCCAGGACTTAGCAAATGCTTAATCCCCAGAGACGACAGTTTAGAAGAAGCACTTTTCTAAATGTAACCCAAGGCAAAATGAAATGGAGACTAAAAAATGGGTTAATTTGAAAGTGGATTGATTTTATATACTTGAATGCTTGAGGAACTGCAGTCCTAAGGTACCTAGAAAAACTGAAAAGATAGGAACCAAGCAGGGGGGCACTTTTTGGCTTTAGGTATAATCAGTTCTGAGCACAGAAAATTTCTGAACCATAATTAGAATTCAGTTAACTTTGCGCAAGCTGCCTGATGTTGGCACATTAAAATCTCTCCTTCTAACCAACTGATAAAGGGAGAGAGGTAGGTTTAATGCTGCAGAGCATTTGAATACTAATAAAAAAGAAGAAATCAAAGAAAAAATCATTTGTATAATCTCCAGCAGTGCACATTATTAAAAGCTATTCATATACTCTGCACTGGATGGCTACTGAATTCTCTTGCTTAATTTGCACTCAAATTACCAGTGCAGCAGGCCTCAAACTAAGATAGAAGAAATATGGTAATCTACTGTTTTAAAACAATCCATGACACTGATATGGCCAAATGGTAACAGGAAATCTAAGAACCAAGCAACAAACTGAAGCACAGCAGTGTCTTCACTTGTGATCTAATGTGGCTTTTCTGGTTTCTCAGAATCCACCTGTGGCAGTTAGTTCTCCCATAGTCTTTAAACAGATTTAAGAATCATATCTTTGTTTCTAACGAAGTTCTGGAAACTAAATGTCTTTCCTTTCAGAGTTGAGAATAATTGTTTCTTCTTTTGTTTGCATGGCATAAGACTAGACATGTCTCCTGTATTTTCTAAGAAAATAAGAAGCTTTTGTTCTTCTTCAACTAGACCATGTATTTGCCTTTCTTTTCCCACATTTGCATGTAAAACAACAGGGATATTTTATTCTACACACATCACAAAATGAAACAACAATTTCTGTAGTAAATTCCAAAGAGTTTTACTCTTACTTGCCCAGGAAACAGGAAATAAAAACCACATTTCTTTATCTCAGGTATTGATTCAAGTATCTATGTATTCAACAATACTTTTCCAATTACAATAGGGAAAGAAATCAAATAATGTTGGAAGAATATCCCATATTTGCATATTTTCTATGCCTACTTTTTACTATAGTATGTTAGCTATCTATAAAAATAAACTGGATACAATTCTGAATACAATACTTGCTCCATTTACAAATATTATATTTAGGGTTTCAAATCTAATTTGCTGCCTATTTTTGATCAATACTTCTTAGAATTAAAACAGAGCAACATTTGTGCAGTAACTTTATACTCATTTATTAGCTTGTTAACTCCCTGGATTATTAGGAAGTCTTTGAAGACTTTAATATTTTGATAGTGAAATTACCAACATCTTTGGTGGTTCATTTTAAGTTCTGAGTTGACTAAAATTTCATTGGAAAAAAAAGGCATAAATGCACGAGAATTGCATCTTTTGACGTCAGCAGTTCTGCTAAATTTAACAGTCACAATATGCAACAGCAGATTTTTTTATACATGAAAATTATGTATTACCATTTTTAACCAATCCTGAACTTTTTTCATAAATGCACCTGATATTTAAAATAATAAGCTGGATAAAAACATGCAAAAGTATTAAATAAATTTCCAAGGTCACCAAATCCACTAAAATCTCCATTTATAGATATTCAAGCCATTTGAGAAGGTATTTCCATCTACTGAAAGGAAGGTAAATCAGTAACCACCGGTGGTCTTCAAGTCATTACTAGAAGACATTGTCAGGGTTATCAGACCTTTCTAAAAAATGGGCATGTCCAGAAAGTGCCCAGATCATTGCCAAAGTCATTCAATACAAAGAAATTATTTAAAAATCCAACATAGGGGTTATTTCAGTCTTTTTGTAAGACATCCGATACTAACCAGTTATCACTTGGCTAGAAAAATGCCGAAGAAACTTCTTTTGAACTCAGTATTTTTGCTTCCTTGAGGCATCCATCTGATGGAAGCCAGAACAGGTAGGAACTAACGATAACAATGTAATCACTTTTCTAAAAATTGCAAGACTAGGGTTGTTATCAGTGCTCTCGGTGTGAAACTGAGCACGGTAAAATATTCTTGGTCATCTGAGGAGGATCCAAGCCGAGTTACAAATGCTTTGGAACAGTCCCCTCCTCAGCCTGGCATGAGGCTTGGTAACGGGAGCGGAGTGCCAGGAGCAGGTGAGTGCATGGAGCGGCACGAGCACAGGATGGGCGATCGCTGTGCACGTCGCCCGGGCCCTGAGGGGCTCGCGGCCCCTGGAATTAACTGGCTGCAGGCATGGCTGCATAACCACTAAAGCTTTCAGCCCACTGGGCTGCAGTTTTTAGCTTCTTCCCACAGGCTCTCAACCCTACATTTTGTATAAGTTTTAAACTGTCTGCTTGACTGAAAAAAGGCTCTGACGAATTCTGCTGTGAACAGTGACATTCTTATTAGTATATTTAGCATCACTTCAAAAAACTCTACATTGTCAGGGCTCTGTTAACACATTTATGGTTCCCCTAAGCTGCAGTGTTTCCCAGAGATCAGTATGAACTGGGCAGAATACTCTTCCTTTGTTGTGTCCAAAATGCATGCAAGCAAAGGAAAAGCATCAGATCATTTTGCTATTCAAGCCAAAACAGTGCATTGAAGTTTAATCAGAAAATTTTGTCAATTATGGCCTTCTCTTACTTCTGTGAAATTTCTGCATAGTTCTTTCTTGTTTCAAAATATGGATTTAATATTCTTCTGAGCCTTTAAAAGAAGCAGGCCAAGGAATGGCAGCAGTGTAGAGACAGAGGCTGATATTAGTGATAATTTTCTATCTCCGAAAGAAGTTAAAGCAAACACCAGTTTCTTTCTACAGAGGGCTGAAATTGCCATGACTATAAAAATAACACTGGGTCCAGTAAGATAAAACAATGTGTTGTGAATACATGGTTTTCAAATTGCCACAAGCACTTCCTAAGAGGAAAAATAAGAAAGCAAGTGAAAGATTTTTTTTCATTAAATTAAAAATAACTAGATGAGACTAGAGTTAAGTAACTTGTCATAAAGCTGTGATCTGACTAGTAAAAAAATGGTAATTTATTTCTTCCTTCTATTATCATTACCCAGTGTGAAAACCTTTAATATTCATGGCAAAGAACATTTCCCTGTTCACCACATTTGCCAAAATCCTATATATGTGTATGAAGTGCTGCTGAATGTCTCAATCATAAAACAAAACACAAAACCTCTTCTGTTGCTCTTGCCAGGACAATCTTTGCTTATTTGAAATTCATCTTACAAAACAGCTAATAATCTTGGAATTTAGTCTCAATCTTCTTTTTATAGAGGGACAATTCACAGGAGAATTTAGGACCCTGTAGTGCACTTTGAACAGTACAATGGTCTTTTAGAACAACTGCTATTCTCCGCAGAACCCTTGAAATTTGATGTAAGCGAAAAAGAGCAATTATACTCGAAGATTTCCACAGAGAGAAGCAAAGGATTCAGAATACTGCTCTCCCTTCCAAAGCCTACAGATTTTTTTCTTTTCTTTTTGCTGTTTAAGTAAATTACTGACATTAAGAATAGGAAGAAAAATGTCTCCAAAAATAGAATTAATCATCAAGGGACGTTAATGCCATTGAACATGAGTCAACCTAAGTTACTTCATTAGAGTTTGCTAAATTGCAAACCGCTTTAGTCCTCAAGGGTGCAGAATTCTTATAGGAATCCATAAGAACTCTACGAATAGAGAACCTGTATGAGGAGGACTTAACCGATATTTGATTGGTTTTGTTGAACGTTGAATTATAATTTGAACAGAACTGCAAAGCACTGAGTTACTCCATCAAACATACTGCACAGCAGTCCTTAGTACTTACATAAAACTAAACTTTGCCACCCAATGGAAAGAAAGGTCTTAGGCTGATTGTGCAGAAGAATCAACCTGGCAGCCAGGTAACTGCCAACCCGGGTTTAGAACTGCATTATGCATACACTATGCAACATCACACCTATCCTCTTGCTGCTTGGCTTCTCCTTTCCTGTTAAAGGGAGTTACATGTGGAGCACACATAAACTGCTGCATCAACATTGTAAAGACTAAGTCATATAGATATCTAGTCATGATAACCACTCATAATCAAAAAACAGTGGCAACAATGGGAAGATAGACAGGATCTCTGTCTCTTTTCCTTCTCCACCATTCAATTTTTTATTTCCTGTTTGAATACAGATCTAGTAAGGCCTATTGCAATGTGTCTTCATATCAGACATATTTAAATGCACAGAAAGGAAAAGCATGAAGATTTTTCATTGTCTGAAAAGTTTAAAGTATCAAACGTGCTTTATGTGTTTATAGCACTCAAAAGATAGAAGAGCTGTTATAAAATAATCACATAAAACCACAAGAAGTGGCTCTTCAGGAGAACAATTTAAATGTAAGTGCTTCCCCTATTACTAGTTATGAGAATCTTTTCGTAGATTAATCACAGGATAGTATCTAAGCCTGCTGTCATCCACATTAAAGTAATTACTGGCTCATTAGCTTCAACTTTAATAAACAGGATGTTAAAAAAAAAAAGTACGCTATCAACTTTCAATTATGTCCCAACCTGAAAAGCTAAACTTGGTTGGAAGACAGAAGAAACAGTGTAAAAACAATAATTCAACAGTTCTCCACTTAAAATCATTGACAGTTTACTAGTTCCAGAGCTTTATAACTGAACTTAAATGATTTTATTTCCTAAAGATGATGCCGAAATACAGCACTTAGCACTAGCTTTAATTAAGGTTCCATGTATTCCCAGGTTGCCCCAAGCTAGTATTAACACTCCTCTCACTTAATGAATGCAGAACCCATGGTTTTGAAAGGTTTCTACATTAATTTGGTAAAAGGTAGCAAACTAACATAACCAGACTCTTCTGAATACCTTTTTCTTGCAGTCTATAGCATGAATTTCCATCTTCAGTAGTCATGATCATGTCATGGAACTTGAAGGAGCTGAGCAGAGGTGCAAGGTCTCTCCTGATCAAAAATACCTTTAATATCTTGAATTTTCAAGCATAAATTCAGTCAGATTTTATGACTTATCTCTTCCATGGATGACTCCACATCATCAAATAAAGGTGTTGACAGCAAAGGAGTTCCAGAAGTCCACTCTGCCACTTGGTGGCAGTCAGTAAAGTTTTCCAGAAACAAATAATTTTACTCAGTTTGGGCCTCTGTAATTCCACCTATGCTGTTCTCTGAACTTATGACTCTGTGATTTTGAATATGTGACACCTGTCCCAGGCAATTGCATTACTCCCTGAAAAATACTACCACCACTTTCTTCATCCTTGGTCATACATTTCTTGAGACACTACCAAGCTGCAGCACAGAGCTCTGCTACAAATACAGCACATTCCAAGAAGCTGGGGCTTGCCAGCTTGGGAAGAAGCTGTTCTCTGATAGTCTATTATCTATAGGAGATTTGGTCATTAATTAGCAATTTCCTCTCCTATGTGGAAGGGTATGAAGATTCATAATATAGTTATCCAGTTCTTATGACCAAAAAAAAAATCCCTGAAAGAGTGGAAGCATCTTGAGCTTAATTCATATCTAAAAACAAAACAAAACAATTACAGGATACCTGCGTTGGTCAATTTAGTCTAACTTTTTTAGCCAAAAAGCAGTATCAGATTAGCAGATCTAGTCTAGGTAGGTGGCATGAAATAAAAGGCTCAAGCATAGTATTTCCTGAGAGTTCTTTATGTGGTTTCAATGCGTATAATATTTGGTGGCTTATCTGAGGCACAGCTATAGCCATGTTTTATTATATGAAAATTCTAAATTTCATTTTTGAAAATTAAGGATATTGTTTTTACTTTCACTTTGAAAAATACAATTTTTAAAAAATAAGTAAATAGTGGATTGAACTGACTGAATGTGTATCTTCTCTGTACTAAAATAACTGATATAGTATTGACAAGTTCTAACAGAATGTGTTTTCAGAACAGAAAGACACTTTGACCAAATGTCCCACTGAAGTCTTCAGTATAGGACATGGAGGTCTGAAGGTATTCGCTAAAGTCTGTCTTGCCTTCAGAACTGTTAGAGAGTTAATGTGCCCATCAAAACCATCTCAGAGCATTGAACTCCTTTTAAAATCCCATGAGTCTATTAAATCTAATGGATAATCTTCCATTGTGTGCCTTCAACACAAAATGCAATCTGATAAGCAAAATTTGAAATTAAAACTCTTTGGAAAGTTTTAGAAGGTTGGGGGTTTGTGTGTATATGTTGGGGCTTTTTTGCTTGATTTTTGTCATTAACAAGGTTAACTTGATACTTGTTTTAAGAATGAACAGCTACTCTGGAAGATTATCCTTGTTTACAAGGAGAATTCTGAAAAGCACAAACATTTAGGCTCATGCTTTTGCCTCGTACATTTTAATGTGTTTTTCTTTAACACAGTAGTTTTTAGTAATAAAATTTAAGAACTAAAAGTTTCACTTTTCCATCAACATAAAAAAGAAATAGAAGCCATAATTGTGATATCAGTATCCCACCTGGCATAAAAGACAAAACTTTAAGTTTCATGAAAATTTCCTGTATTTTCAAATAAAGATGAAGAGTAAAACATTCTGGTTTATTGTATGATGCAATCATCAAATATTTTTCTTTATAAAATAGGCTAATATCAACCTGAGCTCAGCTGAGCAGCTCCCTGTGTTCAACTAGTAACTGCAACATTCTTTGACTTGACTGGAGACATCATCTCTGTGCGAGTTAATGCACAGTGTTACAGCATCTGTTCTGACTGCATTTCTTAAGTGGGTCATTATGTAATAGCTAGATGCTGCTGCTGTGGGCTATAACACATAGGAAACTTTCAAAATCACTTAAAGTGAGAAATATGAAAGAACTCCAGAACCTCTAACCTAGTTTATGTTTTCCCTGGGAAAAGATGACAGCTTAGTACACATCCCAGACTTAGGTTTAGAAAAATTCTGCGAAACCCGGTATCTTTATTTTACCCCACATCTTATTTTTCTGCTCAGTTCATTTAGGAATACTATAGATGTAAAACACTATCAAGTACTACACAGTGAAATAGAAAATCCAATTATTTTTTACTCCTTTCATGCTTTACGTGCATATGTATACAGATCCAACATTTCCACAGTAATAACTCAAAATTACAGGTAGTAATGCTCACCTAGGCCTCTGGAGGCTCTCCACAAAAACAGGTGACCAACAAGGTTGAACAGACAGATCAAGAGCTGTAGAGATATGGCAAAAAGAAGAGATCCTATTTTAAAGCATACAAACCTAGCAGGAGTCTTAATAGATAAGGAAACTATCTTGACACAACAGTTCATTCTTAAAATTAATTTCCGGTAGATCCTTGCAATAGTAAGTAATGCTTGAATGCCACATTTGGAGTACCTATTAAGGAGAACTGCGGGCTTTTGTCTATGCAGTGCTCTAAGTGAGAGCAGAATTACTTAACTCTGAACACCTGAAACCATTCATTTCCAATCCATGAACTGCTGGTTAAGTGTATCTTACACTGCAGCACCACTCTTTCAATTTAAAAGGTTACTACAGTGTTCTCTACCATTTTCTTTAAAATATTCATCCAGTTTTCTCTGCTCTTCAGTGAGACCCATCCCTGAAATAACTTTTATACACAAAACTGTGTATAGAAATACAAGCAAAGATGAAAAATACAAATAAAAACCCACAAGAATCCCAGGAAATTTAATTGCAATTAATGTACACTTTAAAAAATATGTTGTCCATCTCAGTCCCAGCATCACACAATGGTTGAAGTGAGAGGTACCTTAAGAGGCCTTCTGGTCCCATCTTCCCTATTCCAGTAAGGCCACCTAAAGCAGGTTTGCCCAGGACCGTCTTAAGATGGCTTTGGAATATCTCCAAGGAGGAAGACTGCATAACCTCCACGGGTAACTTGTGCACAGTGGTCGGTCACTCCCACACTCGTGATGTTCAGAAGGAACCTCCCACGTTTGACTTTGTGTCTGCTGCCTCTGCTCCCCTCACTGGGCACCACTGGAGAGAGCCTGGCTTCACCCTTTTTGCTCCCTCCCTTCAGGTATTGATTTACATTGATGACATTTCCCCTGAGACTTCTTTTCTCCAGGCCAAAGAGTCCCAGGTTTCTCAGCCTTTCCTCATAGAACAGATGCTCCAGTCTATTCATCACCTTTGTGGACCTTTGTTGGATTCTCTCCAGTATGTGCACATCTCCTTTGTTCCATTGAGCCCAGAACTGGACACAGGACTCCTGGTGTGGCCTCACCAGTGCTGAACAGAAACTTTCAGTCACTTTCAAACTTCAAGAAATTACCATTAATAATTTCCATTTTTAGCTTCCTTTATGGAAAGCCTTTCTACTTATACAGTTCTGGAAAAAATAAAACCTGTGTGATTTTTCATAAGTTAACTGAATGTGGGAGACAAGTCTTCATGTATTTGAGATTTCAAAACATTTCTTGCAGTAGGCTGAGATGGCACTCACATGAGCTAAGAATAAATCTGGTAGTTGCATCATCTCTGAAATAATTTGATTTGGAAGCAATTTAGCAATGTTTAAAAGAAGTATAATCACTCTGAATATAAATTTGATTCCTTAACATAGAAAGAAATTGTGCAGTGTAGTTCTTGAGCATGAAAATATGACAAAGATAAAATAAGTTAATTTGACTTTGTGGCTATTTCTACAGCAAACAGTGCTAATATCAGACTTCAAAGCCATGGTGTGCAAGGAAAACCCTACCCAATGGCTACATTCAAACCCTAAAAGTACTTAAAAACAGTCTTGAAACGTTCAACAAGCTGCACTTTGGCCCAGTATTTTAAAAGTTCCAATTCTAGTGCTATAACAAACTAATGTAATTTACAAAAATAGCCAACCTTCATGCAGGTTTGTACTATTTGCAGTACTATTGACTTCACTTTGTTTCTCAGTTTTTACTGATTTTGTATATTCTCTCTGGACAAGCAACTGCATCCTGAACCACAGAAGTTACAAGAAGTTACCAGGGTGTGCTGCATCATGAGGCAGAACTGTCTGCAACACAGCCAATCCAAGGTGGTGTATTTACCAAGTCCAGCACTGAAACTAGCACACAGGTATCCTGCTTTTTAAATCTCTGATGTTTATTTTTGACACAGTTATACAGTTTCCTACTGAAGAGGGCATCTTGCTGATGGCAGTTCTGTAATATGTTCTGCACATGTGCAGTTTCAGTCACAACTAAGCGAGCAGCCTGAATACACACAATAAGAATTAATTGCAAATTGTCAATCAGGCAAGTGATAGCAGCTATCAGAAAATGAGAAGCAGCTTCTGCATAGTGATGCTGATGCTTGATGATGGTGATTAGATGTTAAGAAAATCTCTGCCAGAAAATTTGGTCCTAAAAAGACACAATTGTGGTGATATTAATAAAGCAAATCCTAAAATAAGTCGGCCTAATCTTTAAAAAACATCTCTAAAATATTAGAATGGTCCCTAAATATGGCTCCATTAATTCTCTGAGCTATAAAGGATCACATTTGAATTCTTCCAAAGAGATGAAAATATGCTACAACAAACTCACACAATGTCTGGGCCCCAGAGAACGGGAAAGCTCCCAGAGTGCTGTCTGACATGTGGACATACTAGCTTTTCCAATTAAATCAGGAACGTGCCTTCAGCAGACACCTAATGGTTCACATTATGGAATGCACTTGGAATACAGAAATTAGATTCTTTTAGGTGAAACTAAGTGGGAAGACGTGTTCTAGAAGCTCACTTAATGAACTACAAAAATTAGCAGGCATTTAGCCAATCGAACTAGACTAGAATTAGTCCGAAGCAGAATTCTGTAAATATTCTTATTCATTATTACTCAATAACTGTTTCCCACTGCTATTCTGAGCTATTTCCCATACTTAGGCATAGCCCAAATGCCTAGACTGACAAAGTTACAGTTTTACTCATAAGATTTCTCAATTTCATTTCTCTATCACTTACAAGTTATTCTTCAAGACTTCAGAAAGTGTCCAGTAATTTAAGATGGTGACAATTCTGATGAAAAAACGTTGTGATCCTATCATCCAAGAATAATGTAGTTCTCCCCATCTTAGTACTATCAAAGGTACATAATTACTGGCTTAATAGTTTCATAAAAGACTAATGATTAGACTAATAAAAAGTTATACAGGAAGAGGCACACCAAATAGAGATCACAGCACACTTTATTTTCAGCTAAGGTCAACTGTCCAACAAAATTGTTCTGAAGGAAAAGGGCAGTGCTAGATTGATATTCTTGTAGAACACTTAAAATAAAATTCAAAGGGAGAATAAATGCTGTGAAGACAAAGACACACGATGTACAAAATAGATTAGTTGTGATGGATGTTAACAAAGCAACTGTCGATCAAAACACTGTGAAGTTGCCAAAGTCTACAGAAAAGAAGATGATGTTATATATCCATATAAAAATCAAGTGTATATTTTTACCCCCAAAGCCAACGCAAGGAATGCTGATTGGTATAAAGCCAGAGCACCAGCTCCCTGCCTCCAGAGAACTGCCTGATAAAAGCCTCTGCCTCGGCTCGTTAAAACAGCTTTATCACATCTCACAACTGAATTCAAACACACAGTTTAATTTATTAACATCCACAGACCAGCTATCACAAAACTCTCCTGGAGCTACAAGCTTAAAGAACTATATCCCTAAACCATCAAACTATAAAAACAGATTTGGGAAAGACAGATAATAAATCCCCTATGGTCATTTGTATGCAAGTGCCACTCTAATGGTGGTTTTAATCAGGCAGTGGACAGAAGTAAAATACTTTTGGAGTATGTACACCAAAAATTACAACTAGAAAGGCTTAACCTGGTATAAAAGTTAAAATATATGACATCTTCTTGGTTAAAGCCTCCAAGATACATTTGCCTTGAAAAATAAGAGACAAATGAGCACATTCTATTTTATCATTATAATAGCATTTAATAAAGACACTCATAAAAGCGGAGGCACATCTTATCAAGTGTGAGATGGTAGAGCACTGATAAAAATAATCTGAATAAGAAATGCTTGAAACTTCAAAAGCTTTGCTATTGCCTGTGACATTGACTTTTCATGTTAAAAATTGTTTAAAGTAACTGTCTTCAGTTTTTATTTATGGAAGAGAGAACTAAGAAGTTCATGTTACATATCAAATGTTCAAGAGCTAAAATATTCTTAGAAAAGATAGAGTTCATAAAAGGGTCACTGACAAAGTTTTCTTTCTGAAGATCCAAATCTAATAAATAGCTGGAAAGCAGTGCAAGTTGAAGCTGTGCTTCTTTTTTTAATTTATTTGGAATATCTGTTCAGATAGAAGAGACAAGTTCTCGGGGCCCTTGAGAATCCATGTACCCATAGAAATGAGGGAAAGTAGATGGTTGTTATTTCCTGCAAGACAATTATTCCTACCTCATCCCAAATTCTGGAGAACTGATTCATACAAAGACTTGTGCACTGCAAGGGCATAACTTACTCCCAACCAGAACTGGGAGCTGCTGATCTGATCAACATGGAAGCAATAACTTCTACAGAGCTCTTGCAGGATGGGAAGAAATACCATCAACAGGGGCAAGCTGGAATCTCTCCTTTGTGAGAGACAAAAACACCTGGAACTAACTTGAAATCTTTAATTTTAATTTTCCAATTTCAAGCACACGTAGTCAGTAAGCTTCCAACAAGTTTGGAAGTTAGAAGACAAAAAGCAACACTCAAAAACTAGCTATCATTTGTAACGAATAATGTAGAAGACATCAAGTAAATTTCCAGAGAAATTATCCATCTTGTAAAAACAGAATGGAGAAAAACTATTTAGGTGACAACTGCATATCTGGGAAGTCTGTCACTGCTGAACATGTTAAATCACAGGCTGAAGACAGGTGGAAGGCTTCTGTGGAAGGGACAGCAGTTCACACTTGAAAGTATAAACAAGAGAAAAATCTAAGGCATACCAAATAAAGTTTTTGTCCTATTCAGTACTATAAAATCTTAGCTATGTATTTAATTCATTTTGGGTACCAGGATTTAAATGTAAGATTTACTCTAGAACTAGGAAAAAGTTTGTATAGGAAAGATAAATTCTGGAATAGATTAACTAGCAATGTCATGAAGAACGCAGTAGTGGCAAACTTTAAGTATATTAAACAAAAAGCTATCTCAACTACCATATGAATATTTGATCCTGCCTTGAGGAATCAGGACAAACAGGAAGACTTCTCAACTTCTCTTCCAAACTATTTTTCTGTGATTCCATGGTACTTTATTGCTTTTATCTCAAAAATACAAATGAAATCCAATGTAATAGAATTTTTGAGCTGGATTTTGCATCAGCTTTTTGCCCTGAGCAGGCTGTATGGATCACACACAGTTGTGTGCAGTCAGCCTGGTTAGTCACTGTCTGCCTAGCATTGAGAGGCAAATATAAACATGAAAACTTGACTGGGTATATGTCTATTTATTTTGTCCTCAGCCAGGCAAGTCACAACTTTGTCAATGGTGGGATTTTTTTCGTATAAGTTTCTCAAATGAAGATATTACATGAAAATCTCAGCATTCCTTGAGGAAGTTTTGTTTCCTGAAAAGCAAAGAATTATCTAACTCTTAAAAGTTGCAGTTTTGGTGATTTGAATTAGAAATACACTCCAGTATTTTTAAATGGTTAACAGGCTCTTTTTTGATATCCCTATTTGTTTCTTATATTCTCATATTCTTTCACATTATATTAGCATGACAAGATTACACTAACATTACAAGGAATATTGTCAATATAGTTGGTTATCCTTTACAACCACAGCTTTGGCTTGTGAAATTATGAACTATTCAGGAAGAGAGAAAAAACTTTGTTTCTTCTGTCCTCTGTAAGAGGTTTCAGAATTTGAAGGGCTAAAGTCAACTGTTCAAACACTTCAGAGCAGGAACCTTTCTGAAGTGCATAAGGATGATTCTCAGTTGCAAACACTGCACTGTACCACAACTGCTGCAAGATCAGGGTTTCAATCATAATGAAACAGGCACTGATGTCTCCAGAAGATGTATATTAATTGCATAAGTGCAAGGTGTATTTAATCAATACAAACCCTTCTTCGGACGCAAACCACCGTTTTAGTGTTACCGCACCAAGAAACTATCTAATGAGCTGTGTGTTCACTTTCAATACACATTTATTCTAACACTACAACAGAAAAATGGAAAATATACCATCTAGACAGTCAATATTGTGAGTTGACACTTACAAATAGTGGTTTGAAAATGCCATCAATTTTTTCAGTGAGGAATTAGGCACTTAACTGACAGAATTTCCGTGCTTATTCTTTGTGATGAGGCTTATATGAAAACACACCATTAATGATTTGGGTTCTTGAAAAGAAAATAAAAATTTTTTTTAAAATCCTACTTTCTTCTGAAATCTTTAATTGAAAAAGTCCTAACAGATTGTCAGCCTAGTAGTACCTTAAGTGCTGTTGATTAAAGTGACTGCTGAAAAAACACTGCTTAATAAGATGTTAGAAATTTACTGACGCCTTTTAGATAGTTTTACATTCCACTCTAAACAGGTCAAAATGTTCTTACTTTTGCATTTTTAAGTATAGGCAGTCATTTCTGAACCCTGACAAAGTAAAACATACAGCTAAATTATGAGTAGAGGTTTGGTTTTCTTTAATAAAACATGGGGGTTTAGCTGAACACGTCCCATATCTTCAGGAAGGACAAAAGTTACTGATTCTCAAGAAGTCTGGGGTAGCTCAAGGACTTTAGATATAGGAAGAGATCTTTGTAAGTCTGTATTGAAACACAGAATTGCTTTATTCTATTTTAGTATCAGAAAATTACCTGAATGCAAACAAAATATGTAGCTAACACAAATATTTTTATGTCTTAATACTGTTCAACCCTGCAAGTTAAGCAATTAAGCAAGGTATTTAAGTATGAATCTGTATAATTTTAAGTCCTGCTAGTTAGTATTTTCCATAAAGATTTAATGTACTTGGGGGAAGCTTGACAGTAGGTGTGCCATGTAAAGAACTATGTCATTATACCCTCAGCCACGTCTGTTTCCTCCTCACTTGAACCTCCACTTAGTATTTTTCCTCCAGTGCATCTGAGTTCCATTTTATCAAACATGCATTAGAGACCACCAGTTCCACTAGATGCATCACCTATTCTCCTCTCCTTTGACTGACAACCAACCAACCAAACAACAGGTGTGTAACCTAAAAATAACATCCCTCTGAGGAAAAAAAGATTACGCAAAAAAAAGATGAGAAAGTGCTCATTTAGCTGAGGGGTTCACATGTGCCTTCCAAGAGACAAATAGAGCCAGGAGCACGAGCCATTGCCTGAAAGAGTTGGAGGTGTCAATCTCCCGCAAACAGGATCGTCATCACCACGTGACAGAAGGCAGAAAGGGCAAAACCTATCACCTGTCTACCAAACCCACCCTGCTATTTGGAAAGACCTCCTCTTTCCTATCTAGAGAAGGCTGGAAGCAATAGCTTTGAAACAATGTAGTGAGTAGACAGATCCTAGACACAGAGGTACTTCTCTCTTTTTCCCAATTCTGGAAGGTAGGCTGGGAAGATGATTGCAAAATGTGGCATATTCCAAAAAGCAAAACAGGAAAACCCCACTTCATCACTACCACAAAGATCAAAGAACGATGCAGTACATAAAGTAGACCTAGTTACCAAAACAATATCATGAAATTCTCTGTATCTTAATCATATGCACACCTTGCATATCTAATTATATCTTCTCTTAGGCATTGTGGATTTGGTAGACTGCGTACCCTAGCTGTGCAGAAATCAGGGCAGCACCTAAGAGTCAGTGTGTGTATGTCCATTACAGCATCTTTTTAAAAATAACAATAAACTTTAATGTGTACTTGTTTCAGTTACCAGCAGGTGGATGCTGCCAGCACACAATACCCCGAACAAACAGTCTAGATTTATCTTTCTGTATTGATAGCATTACAACAGGTGATTCTTTTTGTAATGTCACATCAGAAAATGGAACAGAATAACCTCAAATGTCCATAAATCAACATGGAAAATAATACACAGAATAGAAGAAGTGAATCATTAGATATGCAGGGTATAATTCACTTACTGAGCAGTGGAATATTAAGTCAATAGAATGATAAAGGACATGTGGGTATCACCAGGTTAAAACCAGCTACACTGTCAAAACTCAAGACCTATAGTGATTTGAGGAAACACCTATCATACTGCTACCAGAACACAATGAAGCAAAACATGAATCTATGATTGGATCCCCTTGATATGCATTTGTTACATTACTTCAAATGACTATTCGTTAAGGATTTTTCTCCTACTTAAAGATAAACAGAATTTAATTATCTCCATCTATAGGTAACAGAACAGCAGATCCCAGAGCCCACTTGCTCTGAGATCACTGAAGCCACAGACAGAAAAGGCATTCCTTGATCTTTATCCTCTCCTTTCTTTTAACTGCTCAGGTAGGGACTGTAACCCCACAGCGTACTTTTCATTCTCCCAACAACCATCTGTGCTGGGAAACCATGTGCACACAGACAGGGATGCTCCTGCCAGCAATGGTGCTAACTGTGTGCCTGTGTGTGCGTGCAGGGGCTTTCCCTGATCCATCTCAGTGCCTGGACAGGGAGGGAGCACCTGCTGCTGCAAAATGCCAAGGAGCGGTTAGTGCAACATGCTTGGGCACACTCTAAAACAAACAATCTCAAAAAAGGTCAATTCTTACTAGAGTGTCCTTTGAAACTATGAGCACCAACATTCACAGGGGAAAAGAAAAAAAAGCATTATAGTAGTACCGGTCCAGGTATTTTTAAAATGTGAATATAGATTGTTAATTTATTGTATTTAGCATGTACACAGACATCTCTACATACTATAAAATTCCAAACCTCAACGTGCAGTTGCAATAATGCTTGTATCTGACAGCTGCTACATAGAGTGTGACTATGAAGATCATCATCATCATGTTACATCACGTATGCATGTTAAAAAAAAAAACGATTTTTTTTCCTCTTTTTCAACTTACTGCAAGTATTTCAAATAGATCTTTTCTTCGTATAATGTTTAATCTTCTTTTTGGCACAAAGCTGTCTTTCAATGTGTTTTTACTACAACACGCACTGTAATATCATTAAAAGTTCTAAATCAAATAACTACATTTAATTTTTAAAATGAGAAATCCTTATTCATTGCAATTATTCCCACAGGTATTAAAGAGTTTAGGAATAGTCACAATAATCAAATGACTTACTGTGATGATATGCTGTTCTGGTTGTTTTCATCATGAAGAATCAGACCCATCATCCCACTTTATGGCTACTGTGTACCTTTCTAATAAATCCTAAGTGTTTCTTCTGAAGTATTAACAAAAGTCTGATTCAAAAAATAAGAAAAAGATTTGCTATACTAAACTATAGTGATATTCATAGTACGTCTCTCTAGAGATATGAAAAGGTAATTCAAAATTGTGAGAACAAGAAAACTTAGTAAAATTGAGGGGTTTTTTCTCTTTTTTACTGACTGCATGAAATAGAGCAACCACCTTGAAGTCTATGTCTTAGGACATTCAGAGCCTTTAAGTTGGAGTAACTTTTGATGCCACTTTGTGGCATATTGGTATCATGTGCTGTGTAGTGCTAGGCATTATTTGGTGAAAAATACCTGGCATACAAGCAAATATATTATCTCCTATAATAAAATCCAAACATTTAAATGATTCATTTTTCTTAACAGGGCAAAATGTTTATATTTTAAAATTCCCTATTATCATGCCCTCCATCTGTAGTTCATTTCTCCAGTGGACACATAAGCATCTATGACGTTCATACCGGGATCACAACTATAAAGTGTATCTCTAAAGAAATTTGTTTTATAAGTGAAAAAGAATATAAAGGAGAAACACTGTATTTATTTTCAGACCTCTGACAGAGAGCTCCTTTCAAGATCATATTAAGTCTCTGCTGGGCTGCCAGAAATAAAACACAGTATGTGTTCAGATCTACAGCTTTTATTCTGTGTTTAGGTTTATTCTTAGAGGCGAATGGATTCAATATATTCTCAACCCAGCCACATATTTTAAACCACTGCCAGTTTAGAGCTGTCTACAGATCTCCCAAATTCGTAAAAACAAGGCAAGAGCCCAAGCTCCTCTGCTGCTGCATGCATGAAGGTGATAACACAAAAATTACCTCTCCTGTAGAGTGTGAGAATGGAAAATGAAGAGGGGGGAAAAAAAAATAGTCAAACCAGGATCTATGTGATCCCAAGACTCCTTTAATACAATTACAAACTAATAATTAAGAACATCACAAAATAATTTGATTCCATGCTTTCCATAGATCTACAGATTCCAAAACACACACATTCCATACACTTTTGTGTCTCTTTCACGTTCCACCTGGTGTACTCATTGGGAAATCTAGGCCAAATACTACCTAGCCATCAAAGCAATAGAAAGCAAAGATCCTGCCAGAGAAACCAAGATTCTGAAAGGACAACTACCATCAAAAAAACTAATACCTATGTCAAACTGTTGTCCATTTACTTTTGATGCAGTCACACATTACAGTTCAGGCCAAACATTATAGAGACAAACCATCCCATTAACCACCTCCACCTGCACTGCCACACTGTGCTCCAAGGAATGAAGGGTTTAGTATCTGCATTCCTTATGTCCCAGGATAGGCCCAAGCCTATTAATTGAAGTATGTGCTAATAAAGAAGAGAATCCCACTTGGTTCAGATTGTATTGACTACAACCACTGAAAAATGGATTTGGCTCCTTGACCTCCAAGACCACAAACGTGTGTCAATGTCTTCTCTCTCATCTCAAATACGAGTAATGGCCTCTGCTAATAGGAGGCAATAAATGGCCAGCACTTGTTGGGCAAGGAAGATTTCAAATACAGTCTATTTTGGTAGCTTAAAAAGAGAGAGGACAAGCAGAATTGGGGAGGGGGTGGGGGGAAGATAGCAGGACAGCCTGGCAGAAATGCACATATCTATGAAATAGTGAAGCAATCAGGCGTTGTATTTTTAGATACTTTCTTTCTCAAGTGCCAAAGATTCCGAATAAATCACAATGGCAAACTGAGAGGCTGAGATGGGATAGATTACAGCGGAATGCTGCACAGATCAAATATTCAGCTCCAACCCAAAGCAGAAGTCCTAAGTGCTTATCTGATAAGCTGCAAAAGCTTTCCATGACACACACTAGCTACTTCTTTGATGGCTACACTTACTGCTAGATACCGTATCTGCCTCTATATATTTTATAATGTCCAAGAACACATGGAAAGCATCAGTTGTCTAAGCCAAATATACCCGAAACTTGTCCAGATGTTCAGTTTTATATCAACTGAGTACAGGTAATAACCTTGAAAGACAGAATAAGGAATAAGAAACCTGTATTTTGTGAAAATTGATATTTACATCATGTAAAGTTGATATTGATGGAAAGTCAAGGTATTTTCAGCATTCATGTCAAATATGACTCTCTGTAACAGAATTTTGCATATAATTACTTATTTACACTCATTGAATAGAGGAATCGGAGATGGAGGCAGAACCCAAATTTTATACAGAGACTTATGCCTAGATCAGTTCTCTCAAGCATCAGTTATCTCCTCCATCCGGCAGGAGTAGAATGTGTATTTTACACTTAGAATACTTGCATCTGCTTGTGTGCCCATTATACATACACGCCCTTTATTAGATCATGAGTCCCTTTAATTTATTCCTTCCCTTGTGTATGTGCAGCTTTCACAGAAAAAAAGTCACATTTGAAGCAGCATTTCTAGCACCATCTAGACAAGATGGTCCAGCACCTTGTCTATCTGAATCTTAAAAGTGGACAGTGATGAAGAGTCTTTAGAGACAACAGACCATTGGTAAAATAGTGACACCGACTCTTGACTGACAGCACGTTCTTTGGATGGAGCTCCCAGACAAACCAAAGCTTTCATGCTGATAGGAATATTGGTGCAAATCACTTGGAAAGTCACTGCCTGCTTTCCATCAAGTCAGGTGAATCTCAAACAGGATATAAAGAAATTGGTCCAACACATACCACAGTACCAAACAAATTTTGTATCTCAAGGTGTGAGATACAAAAGCTCCCACCTAGTCTCCTCCTTTCCCTCCTCCCACCCTTTTTTTCCCTGTAATTGTTTTCCAGTATATTTTTTATCACTTTCTTAACGCTTCCTAGCATCCCTTTCCCTAAATTCCTATTTTCAGCTTTTTCAATATGTAATTTTTTGTCCTTTTACCACTGCTTCCTTTGTCTTCTAAGAATGCCCCAAGCAACAAGAACAAGTCATTCATTAAAAGCAAAAGTGAGCCCTACTGCACAAGGACCTCTCAGAGGTATGGCAGAGAATACTTAACTCTAAGTAAACAAAGTTGGATAAACACTGCTTAATATTTCTGTTTGGTCCATTGTGGTCCTTCTGCCCAAAATGTACAAATTACAGCCTCTTTCCTGACATGAATAATTTGCGACTGCCTTGTCTAATGAGAAAAAAATCTTCAAAACTTGTCATAAATGACAGACACCATGGCTTCTGAAAATATTTATATTGTTTGACTAAGCATGGGTATACTGGTCAGCACAGTCCCCATTCTAAATTCATCACACCCTAAAGCAAAGTGACCAGTTGCAGTGATAATGTCTTATTCATTTTAGTTTTCCCAACAGCTTAAGTCTGCCCTAGATATTGAACCCACAGGACATTTTGTGATTAAACTTGTTCTTACCCACACAAACTTTTACGATAATCTCCCTCTGCTCTTCTCATTTTGCCAAGACACTGCATGCCTTTACCCAGCAGCAGATGAGTTTTGGCTATCACTCGCACAAATGCAGCTTTCTCATGGATAAGACATTGATAAAGACAATTTAAATGGGGCTCAGAACAATAGCTCAGTATTTCAGAGAGGGCACATTCTGTTATTTCAGCAGCTCTCAGTGGTGCCTCAATTGACATTAACTTGAATGCCCTTGAATGTGTCAATCAGAAGATGCCCTGAAAGTGGCAAGAATAAATGTAAGGGGAAGAGCAGTTCAAGGCAGTCACTACCTGTTAAAAGGTACGAAATGTTGCCTTTGTCATTAATAATTTTCATAATTCAATCTGTCTGTGTGTTACTTGGGCGTTATTTCACTTGGAAAAATGAAACTGAGGAACAGTCACACTTTTGTTGGTTTCATTTTCTGACCCTCATGCACTAGTATCAGATCCCTGTAACAACTCCACTGCAGGCATTACCACTTAAAAATAACTAACGTTTTAAGCATTAATTCTATTTGAAGAGAATTAATAAGAAAAAATCCACCTCCCTTGATAAAAATCCAACAGTCAGGTACACTCAGAAATGCCGATGGCACTGAAAATGAGTTGAAGGTTTAAGAACCTGGAGGGAGACAGCTAGAGAAGAAAAAAGCAAAAAGGAACATTTAGATGAGAAAAGGCCAAAATTTTGGGAAGATGAAAACAAATGGGCTCTCACACATAAAAAGAAAGCCCAGAGGAGTGAAGCTAAACACTTGTTAGCTTCACATCACATTGAGCTAGTGATGAGATATAAAAATTGAGTGGTTATCTAATGTGTGTCATTCTCCTAAAGAAAGGAGGTATTTCCCTTTAGCTCTGTCATTTTTATCTTCCCGTATTCTTTTTCTATCACAAAAACTTATTTTTGAGAAATGTTTTTCCTACAGTAACTCATGTTTCAGTCAGATTTTGCTTTGTATTCTAAAACAGTGCCAAAGTGTATCTTACTGCCTCTTACCATTACAATCTTAAAGTGAATTAAATCTGTCATTAATTTTTAAAAGCTACTACGCATGCATATCAAGAAAACCAAAATAGCAAAGACGTCTAATATAAGGCTCAAGTGAAGACAATTTCCATAAAAATATCATCTTGGTATTTCATATTACTTGCATGACATGGATTAAGATCATATTTCCCCCATTTTTGTATAGACACTTTTATGTTACTGCTAACTATTCCTGTAAGAAAAGACGTTAAGCTTTAAACTCTCTTTATGCTTCAACACCTACAGCAATGATCCATAAAACGAATAATTCGTCAGCAGCAGCTGCGCAAATCCAGTGTGTCTAAATCATTACCTCAGTTTTGTTTAGCCCGAACAGTCCTGCATGGTGGTTGCACAGGTAGCCAAGAGCCTGCTCGGTGTTTGTCACTAATGATGTATGCGTTATGGAAAAACAGTTTGACTTTCAGACCTGTAACAGACTAGAGCTGGAAGGCTGACAGTGGTATGTGCAGGGAAAAGCCTTACATATAACTTGGGGGGGTCTGGATCTGACAAGTAGTGAGAGTATCACAACAACACTTCGGTGGCCATGTTCCTTGTTGGATAATCATAATGACCAAGTATGCATTTTCTTCTGAAACTCTGAAGAACTGCAAAGATAGATTTACAATTGAGCTGACAGCACAGTCAATTACAAAAGTTCCCTATCCCCCGAGCAAAAAATCTAGTATCCTACCTGAAATGCCACACACCCAAACACATTTAAAAAGCTGGGACATTAAGGAAAGAGAAAAAACAGATACAATCCAAAAGAGAACATGTGGCTGTGAACCTCTCCTAGTAAGAAAAAGATGCATTCTGGAGCATCAGAAATCCAGCAAATGACGGGATTCCACAGTATTTCAAACAACTTGTTGGTAAGGCTACTATTCTACACTGGCATCACACAGTTTATGAGAAATCTAGCTGCACAGCAAGAAACATCTTTTCTAAGGAAAGACATTTCCCCGGTTTTTGATTGCCTGTTTGGCAAAGTTTTTCATTAAGTGTCCAACCATCCTCTGCTTAACCAGCTATCTGAAGCTGAACACCTTTCTTGGCAACATCCTCTTATACACATTGCACCCAAAAAGCTTCATTTCTAAATAACTGAGAAGAAAAACTCTTAACACTCCAGGAGTCACAATCACCGTGGAGAACTGCAACACATGCTTTTCTCCTCCCTAAAATGCAAGTTATCCTGTAGCCTTTCTCAGGTGACTGTGCAACTGCAATTTGCAATACAGAGAAAAGAAAAGCACCAGACAACCTTTGGCTTACCAGAAGAAGCTGGCACCCACCAAATAGTTGTCACTTAGGCATCAGAAAGGTACAACTGAAACCAAAGCAAGGATGTGTAAGTGGGACTGACCAAAATTACTTCCTGGGAGTCGGTAACTAGAAAGGATGTGCCCTGGAGGTTCATACCCAGCCCCAAGTCATTTCAGCAAAGGCAAAAGTACCAGTTAGGTCAGAGCAGGCATCTTAAGGCGGGATTCGCGAAGCCCGGAACGCTTCTTAGCCCGAGACCCCAAGCATGAAGCGTGTGCTTACTATCCCCATAGACACACACACACGTATTTGCCACGACGGCACAGGTGTGTTCACCCCTCGCAAACGGGCAGGCAGCTCCCCTCCCCGCCCCACGCCAAGTTGCCAGACTTGCTGCTCAAAGGAGGGGGGACGAAACCCCAAAATAACTCAGAGAAGCAGCCTCGGGTCCCCGCGCTGCCCGCGTCCTACCGCCTGTGGAGCTGGCCTCCTCCAGCTGCGCCGAGATGCTCTCCACTCTCCTCACGTTCATGCTGGGAGGCGGGAGGCGCCCCGAGCCGCGGCGGGAAAGCGCGGCAGCCGGGGCCGCGGGAGCCGGAGCGGGGCCGCTGCCGAGGGAGCGGAGCGGGAGCGGGGCTGGGCGCGGCGGAGCGGAGCGGGAGCGGGAACGGGAAAAGGGCTCCGCCTCGGC